>JALPQD010000186.1:1624527-2010954 GCA_023101885.1 Typhlomys cinereus | reverse complement strand
TAGATTTTTCCTTTTTGATGAATATCATTCATCATTACACTCTTTTTAGAAATGCTTTTTCATTTTTACATGATGTAAGTTTTATCATTTTACTTAAATTTTTAATTGTTTAAAGATTTTTTAAGTTCTTTTTTTTAGTTGATTTGTTTTTTTTAAATCAATGACTGTCCAAACATTTACTAACCTCTGTATGTGTGAAATTTTTAATTTTTTCTCCAATTATTTAACTGCTCTTACATCATTATGGTCAGAAAAGATACATGATACATTTTAAGTCTTCTTCAATACTTGAAGGTTTGTTTTGAGGCCTAACATATACAAACCATCCTGAAGAATATTCCATGTGCTCTTGAAAGCAATACATAACTGGCTGTTGTTGGGTGGAATATAACCTACATGTCTATCAAGTCCACTTGGCACATAATTTGTTCAAGTTCATGGTTTCTTCATTGATTTTCTGGCTGTATGACCTATGTATTTTTAAAAAAATTGAGATTACATTTCTCTTTATCTTATTATTTTCCTGATGCTTCCATGATATACTTAGCTGCCTTAATGTAATTTGAACATGTATTTGTGATTGTGGCGTACTCTTGATGATTGACCTTCTATCTCTATATAATAAATGTCACTATCTCCTGTCTCTAATACAGTTTCTTTAACGGAGTTTCTACCTTTCCTGATCTCTGTATCACCACCCCACAGTTACTGGTTTATCATTTACATAGGCTATTCCTTTCATTTTACCTGTGGATTGAAAGCATCGTACGTGTCTTGTAGGCAGCATCTAGTTTGACCTTGCTTTCCTGCCCTGTGTCTTTCGGTTTACATGTAAAATAATCTTGTACAGGTCAGGACTTCCTACTGCTGCGCTACTGTTTCTGACTGTTTTGAATATCCTTTGTCTCTCATGTCTTCTTTCATAAGATGCTTGTCTTTTTTGTATCACTTGAGATATTCTTATTAGTCTATTTTAACTTTTCTGAGCCACCCTGCCTTCCTCATCATTCTGCTTTCCTCTTGGTACAGGCTCATTAATATTTTCATTATCTGATTATACATGCATATATATATGAGAGAGAGAGAGAGAGAGAGAGACAGAGCACTTCAAATAAACCAGGAAATAAAAGACAATATTTATAAAGTATTTGAATTCCTACCAAAACAAAATCAAAAAAGGATCACAAGCCCAATGACAATGGAACGTAGATTAACCCACAGTGCTGACTTGCTGTTGTATGAGTAACAGGGCAATATGTCTGACTTCAGCATGAAGTGACCATAAAGCTGGTAACATAGATTACAGTATTTAACTTTCTTCTAACCCTACTGTCAATCAGCCATCAATTACATGTGGGCTACTGTGGGCAGCTTTCTCATCTCTGTGCAGTCTTCTGGAAAGAAAAGAGAGGTCTGGGCCTAATTTTTATCATTTGGGAATGGCCATTGCTTTCTTCCTTGGTCAGTAGTAAATGAAATATTTGACCCAGAGTTCCGAGATAGCTCAAGTTTTCAACTGCATGGTGGGATCCATTTGCAAACACATAAAATGTCCAGGACTGAAGGCACAGAAGTCAACATATTCATGTTTGTGTTACCTTACTTATTTTTGTTACCATAATAAGCAATAAGCCCTTCTCCATTACCTTTGTTTTAATATGGAGGAGTACATTATTAAAATAAATAAACATGACCTTCAATGTGTTCTTCTTAACATTCAAAGTCAAGACTCAAGGGACAAAGCTATGCTTCTAATCATTTCTCACTTGGTGTGTAAAGCAGACTCTTTCTCAAGACTGTTGTTAAGAAATTGCTTATAGCATGAACTTCATTGGTATTTGTGTCTTCCTCTCTACTAGATGACACTTGCTAGACACAGTAAATACTTGCCTTTATATAAAAAAGGAACTCCTGAGTTTATGAATTTCTTCTTTGAATCACTAAGGTTAGCACACAGTGCTACCTAGTTCTCATGTATTGGGTTAGTTAACATGAGAAAAGATGTCAAGTGAATGCAGAAAATACTATCCCTTTTGTGTATATTCATACCTACCAAAGAAACTTACTATTAGAAAGTCAAAGAATATTCTACTATTGACTCTGCAGGCAGCTAAAACATCTTAGCAAATATTTTATCATTACCTTTGTCAAAACTATATCGTCATTGTTTAATCAATGGACACCAGAGACTAGACTCAAGTGCACAACACAAAGTATATTGTCAGTTTTTATGTTATCTGCCAATTCAGTTTTGCTTCTAAATCTACTGAGAGAAGGCAAAATAACAACTCAATCTATGCAGTTTTACTGAAAGAATGGAAATATAGGAGAATGGAAACTTATAGCTCAATTTTCATTATCATAAATACAATTTTTAAGATAGAACATAAGGACTACAAAATGAATGATAGTAATAAACAATAGCAGCATTTCTCCTAATAGTTTGATATATAGTACTGGAAAATGTAAAAATGCAGTCTATCCCTTGATTGATTGATGAAAAAATTGGACAAAGCCTTCAAAGACATAAATTAATTATTAACATTGATTTTAAAATTAAAGATTAAAAATTTATTTAAAAGTTATTAAATTGATTTACTGTTTATAGCTAAAAGGTACTGTCATTAATTAAACTTTTGCTAAATTAGCTCAATGAAAGTAGAGCTACATACTTTTAATTGTTCATGTTGGAAACATCCAGTTTAGTTTGCCAATAACATCCTTAACTAAGGCGGGAACTTACTTATGAAAAGAAATGAGCACTACAGAAGATTAAGCTAAAAATTGGCATGAGACTTACAGACTGGGGAAGACAAATAAACTCAGTCCCTGGAAATACTTCAAGGAAATATTTGAGACATTTGGGAACAGAATACAGAGGCGTGGCAACCTATGTATCAAGATGTCTGAACAGAGGTCTTCCTCATGGCAGAACTGACTTATGTTTTTCCACTCTTTATCTTTCAGGCATTTTTTTCCATTATATGATCACTTAGTGGACACGCAGAATTTCAGAAGGACAGTACTCAACTGATATACATGCAACTAATTGTCTTTGTAAGGGAAGGAATCATAATTGTGGGTTCAGTTGTATAATATGGTAGTATAGGTAAGTTTACCTTGGGTAACTTATCAGATTACTTCAAGAATTCACAGAAGCTATGTGTCCTTACACGCTTCCTTCCCACAAAGAAACCACATTTTGGGTGGTGACTAGGAGGTATGTAGGAGGATCTTCAAGAAGTGCTTGAGAAGAGATAGATGTAACATACGAGAGATTATCGTAGTCAGTTTCATTTAGTGTAACTGTCATCACAAAGAGTAACTAAGAAAACAACATATTAACCAAGAGACAATAAATAGGAATAAATAGGAAAATAGGGAAAAGGTAACTTACTTTGTAGACAATTACCTCAGTGATTTAAAAGGTAAATCAGGGGAGTGGGTGATGAAAACACATCAGTTCATTGCTAAGATAATTAACAAAAACACTAAAAAATTCAAACAAAAAAGGTGAAATTCTAAATGGAACCAAATTCCCTATCTTCAGACTTAACAATGGGGAGAGACCCCAGGGAGAGACTACTCTCTGCACAGCGAAGCATTATCTGGAAATCCAGTAAGGAACAGCTGGACATTGAACACGTGGCTTGTTTGGTTTGGTTTGGTTTTAACGTAGGAAAGCAGCGGAGTAGATTTGGGAGTGGAAATTCAAAGTTGGGAACCAGTGGAAGGTCAACAGGAATTTCTGGAAGACGAGAAGAGAAGTTGCCAGAAGTGCAGGAGTCAGAGGGGAAGAGTGCATGAGCATTGAGAGAGGAGCCGAGAAGCACACAGGGCTGGCTGTCATAAAACACACGTTGCATAATAGATGATGAATCAGTTCTATTATTTAACTTTCCGAAAGATGAAACAATAGGGGGATATGCTAACCATCATAGTCAGCATTAATTTACAGTGGGAGAAATAATTAGAATCTCACTTTTTCTGAAGAATGGATGAAATGTAAACAGTGCCTGCCTCCAGGCAAGTGCTCCATCAACTTGACAGGTACATTTGAATTTCCATGGGTGGGGGATATAATAGGTTATTTATGTGTCATTTTAATAGAAAGACCCAACCGTCAAGATGGACAGCAGACTTTATCAGTACTGCTGTTTGCAACTAATCCTCCAATTTAGTACCCCATGAAAATACCTGCAACAAAACCTATCCATTTTTCTTTTACACTCCATTATGGAAAAATCAATATGGGCGCTATTCATCGCAAATCTCCTGCTTGGCGGGTGCCTGAGCCATAGAATCTGAAACACACACACACACACACACACACACACACACACTCACACACACACCCTGACAGTTACACACTATGAGCGACAGAGCCCTATGGTTTTATTCTACCATGACCTGCTACCCAGAATGGCCCAGCCTCCCTCCTACATATTCCAAGCGTTAATATGTATCGCCAAGTGAGCATAAATCTGATTACACTAAGGTCAATCCACGTGGAGTTAGTTTTAGAGCCAGGAAAAGAAGTCATTTGACTTCTAATCTTAATTGATCTATTCTTTATCTGCTTTATAACATTCAAGCACTCCATACCAAAGGACAAATTTGTAAATCATAATCAAATCAGGCATCCTAAGTTAGGTAATGACTGGGGACATCATCATTTAAAGGACCATCAAAGTCATGACAATCTGCTTTCCAGGGCAAGCGTCTTTGTTTTCCTTCTGAAACAGTCCCATTAGTTTTCACATTCAACTTTCCTATGTCCGAGGTAAATGTGCATGTGTTAATAGAGCATCATGGGGTTCGGACCATTTCCCACAAAGTCAGCCTGAGAAATAAAGGAAAGGTTCAACACTTCCGTGCTGCTCTCTGCAAGCATCTTAGAGAAGGAAGCTGGTCTGATCCTCTTGGTTTCCCTCTAAACCACCATTTACATATTTCACAGGTATTGGTTCACATTGATGAGTGTTTAACAAAGCAAGAATTAATACATTCATGTTTGCTCAGTGATATATCGTTGAAGCTAATATATATAGCTATATATAAGGTTACATATTTATATGTGTGTATGTGTGCATGCATGTATACATAATAGAGACCCAAAGTGCACACACACACACACACACACACACACACACACACACACACACACATGGAGAGGAGAAAGAGAGAGAAAAGTGCTAAACTGTCTTAAGTGACTTCCATGCTTCAAGGTTTTAATTAACTTATTTCTTGGTGTGTATTCCCTGGACCTGCTTCTGTCCACACTACAGACTGGCTCATAAAGCATTATCCCAGACCCTTCCACAGACTTGCCAAGAACTCTGATAGACAAAACCCTAAGACCACACTTTTCCAGATCAACTTTGACAGCGAGCCCCCATCATAGACATTTTCCTTTTTAACCTCATCATGAGTTTCTGTTCTGTGCAACCTGGACCCTGTCTAATAACAACTCAAGTACTACTCTAAGACTTTTTTAATTGTAACCTATCTTCTCATGTCAAAATCGTAGTTCCATGTGTCACTCTGATTTTAGATCTGAGATTACACAAATGGTAGACTAGTAATGTTTCTTTATTGCCTCTGTCCTTTCTGAAATGTCTTTCTAAATCCAATGTTAATATGCTTGACCACTGGTTTTATATCTGTCATAGCATGCTATCTGCTCCCCTGCAAATGATGTTAGAAATAAGCAGGTGATGTTTATCCCCGACATCATCTTGATGAGATGATATTTACTGAGTACGCTGCAGTACTCCAGAATATGCACAAACCTTGTTGTAGGACACTTCCTGTCATCCCATATGCTCAGGAAGCTGAAAGAGCATGGTCAGGTGTTCGAGAGCTGCCAGCATTACAGAGCAAGTTGACAAGTAAAAAGTCTCCAAAACTAAGCTGCACTTCAGCAGGAGGATCAAAGCATGAAGCATTTCATGATGCTTGAAAAGAAGGAGCGTAGCACCCCTGCTTTGATGAAGAGACTAATTTGGAGTGTGGCCTCAGCTTTGATCGGCTTTGATACAGGCAGAACCACTGTGTGCCACGGGCGGGGAGAATTTATCAGCACACTCTTTTTACTGGGCTCCATGCTAAGAACTGCTCGCTTTCCGCCAACCATTCCTCGGGAGATAATAAAACTGATTCATCTGGAAGTAACTAAACTCTCTGATATAAACAAATGCTGGAGAAAGGATGTTACCTCTGAAACCTCTTGATATGTAGAAATGTCTTATACCATATGGGCATACATATTTTCTAGAGTGTTACATACACGCTTCTGAGTCAGAAGAAACAGTTGACCAATTCATTATAATGGTTCTGTACCATTCTTTGCTCTGTGATTGTTTTATGAGTTTAATTTTTGTCTTACACTCCTGGCTAGCAAGCTCCTTTACTACATGTTTTATATGCCATTCCGTCCCCCAAGGTATTTACTGTGCAGTCCAACACAGCAATGCTTCCATTGATACGGGTTTACTGTTACTGCATCTATCCATACGGGTTCACTATCAAGGCTGTTTTTAGCACTGAGTAGGTTCAGGATTCTGGGGTATCCTTTTAGGAGTCTTTCCATTTCATTGGCCCTTTTCTGTGACCCACAGGAGCTTCTTTATTAAGAGATAGAAATGCACCTTCAATGCACCTGAATAAATAAATAAAAAAAGAATAAGGAAAACTAATTAATATATTAGTGATTCTTTAAAGTTCTGAAATTAAGTCCAAATATTGGAGTTAACATTAAGAATCTTCTTGCACAGAGGCAAAGCAGGGTCCTGGGACAAATCTCTTATTAGAATTGTGGAGAGTGGGGCTGGAGAGGTGGCTCAGGGGTTAAGCCTCTGCCTTGCAGGCGGAAGGTCCTGAGTTTGGATCCTAGACCCCACGTATAGACGCTGCGCGGAATCCGGGGCGGCCTGCGGTTCTGGTCCTGGTAGGGCAGAGCCTGTGAATCCCGGGGCAGAGTAAACAAGGAGGAGGTGGAGGCGGTCCATGGTGATTCCTGAATTCGTCCGTGGTTCTACACACACACACACACACACACACACACACACACACACACACACACACAGATGCACACCTGAATAAATAAATAATTTTAAAAAAAAACACAGCTTCCAGCAATATCAGCTGTGTGATCCATGTAACCTTGAGGGAGATGACAGATGCCCTGATGAGGGGGCATGTGAGGGAAGAGAGGAAGAGAATCTGCATTGATTTGCTGAAGATCACATCTGCAATTTGCCTCCAAATCATATCTGGATTTGCTCCAGGTCACACCTGGATTTGCCTCCAGGTTACATCTGGATTTGCCTCCAGAACACACCTGGATTTGTTCCAGGTCACACCTGGATTTGCTCCAGGTCACACCTGGATTTGTTCCAGGTCACACCTGGATTTGCTCCAGGTCACACCTGGATTTGCTTCCATGTATAAACCCTGCTCACTGATGAACACATCATCCCGTCGTGAGATGTCCAACCCTGGATTTCCTGAATGATTCCCATCCTGGCCTCCTCTATCTAGTGGGGGAGCAAGAACACCTGGCCGCAGGTTGAGGACATTATTTGTGAGTAGTCACTGCATATCCCCCGCACCCATTTCTTTATTGATGGACTTTGTTCTTTGATAAGTTCATGCTTGTATATAATAATACATTCAGAGTAACTTTCCCTCTAACTTTTTGGTATCCCCCCCCCAGCAAATCTCTACAAATCTCTCTCACATCTCCATCATGTCTTTTTGTGTGATCCTGACTGGGCTTGAGACTGTTTTTTGGAGCCTAGTAGACTCCCCATTGATACGTTATAATTGATAGTATTTTTGTTCTTGCCTCTTGAATCTGCTGAATTCCCAATTCTCACTAGTGCTCTGTAGGATACAGCAGATTTCTCTCATTTGTCAGCTGACTGTTGACTAGGTAGGTCACTGCAGGCTTAGCATTAGTAATTGCCCCTCTTACCAGCTCATGATTGCTATGGGACATTTCTTTAGAGGTTGGTGTTTCTCGACTCTTCCCTATCTACTGGCTCTTACGTTCTTATGGTTCTGCTTCTGCAAAGGTTCCTGAGTCTCTCCTAGTAGTGTGCATTAATGGTTTTTGTAAAGAGCTCCTAAGAAAAACAAAACTTTTCATTGCACTATTAGAAAAAGACATTATGATTAATATAGTGAAAACACGTGGCACAGACTGGCTTCACACCCAGGGTCAAGTTGTATTGTGCATGTGTTCTGTGTGCATAGGACAAAGGACTGTGTGTGTCTACAGAGGTCCGAGAGTGACTCTGGGCCTCCTCCTGGGTCGCTCTTCCAATCTATTGCTTTGCTCTGAGGTATCTGAGGTTCCACCTTCCATGGCCAGAATCTCAGACCTCTGCCATGTTTGCCAGGCAATTTTCACGGAGCTCTGGGGACCCAAACTCTGGTCATTTTGCTTACAAGGCAGGGTTTAACCACTAAGCTGTCTCCCCAGTCCCTGGGGACTCAAAGTTTGAGTGTTATTTCTGTCACATATATTAAGCTACTGATTCTCAATTTCTTCATTAAAACAATGGAAAGTACAATTTATTATGTGTGGAAATTTCAAAAGGAAATATGGCAAAACGAGATTAATGAAAACTGTTTTCTGGGTTTTATTGTTATTAGCCAAAATAGGTACTTTTTGTTAGTAACTATATAATTAGCCTCAAATGAGTTTTTTTAAATTTTTTTATTATTTCTTATTTATTCAATTGTGTGTGTGTGTGTGTGTGTGGTGTGTGTGTGTGTGTGTGTGTGTATGTATGTGTGCGTGTGTAGAACACAGGCGAATTCGGGAACCACCATGGACGCCTTCACCACCTCCTTGTTTTACTTTGCCCCGGGATTCACAAGCTCCGCCCTACCAGGGCCAGAAACGCAGGCCACCCCCACTTCTGCCCAGCATCTATACGTGGGGTCTAGGATCCGAACTCAGGACAGAGGCTTAACCCCTGAGCCACCTCTCCAGCCCCCTAATGAGTTTTTTTAATGACTGAGGCCTTCAAGTAAAGGTGTATAACATTGAAGTTGGAATTCTTTATGTAGAATAACCTAGGATAAATGTAGTACACAAATTCATAAATATATACACAATATACATAAATATAATATTATTATGTAATAGTATATTACAAATAATAATGATATATTAGCTCGTTTTTGAGATATGGTGTCATTATGTACCCCAAGATACTTAAAACTTGGGCTCTTTCTGCTTCTACCTTCAGAGTTCTGGGGTTACAGGCATGTGTTCCCACACTCAGGTTTAATATGATACTGTAATCAGACATTTTTCCCAGCCAGACCATGTATTGATCAGGGTTTCTCAGAGGACAAAACTTAATAGAATATGAAAATGAAATGTATTGGATCGCCTTACGAGATAAGGTCTAGGCAGTCCTACAGATAGCAGCCTGTAGCTGCTCAATTCAGGGTCTGAGTATCTTAGAAGTTATAGCCTGGTACTCTTCAGATTCCTGGAGAGACGTTGGAAAGTCAAAGAAACCAAGTTCTAATGTGTCGTGGTTTGAAACATGTCTCCCATAAGCTTGGGAAGGTCATGGCACCTTTAGGAGGTGGAGCCTTGCTGGAGGAAGGCAGTCATGGGGGGTGGGTCTTGAGGTTGATTAGCCCCACCCTGCTGGAGTGAGTGAGTCTGCTCTTGAGCTGGCAGCAGCTCTCAGCCTCCACAAAGGACAACTTCTCCAACTTCTGCCAGGCAGCCACGCCATTGTGCTCATAATGAACGGAACCTCCTCTCCAGAACCATAAGTTGAATAAATCTCCCTTTCTTCTTTAAATTGCTTGACTTTGGGTATTCTTTCACAGCCACACACAGAGTAACTACTACATCATGTCAGTCATAATGCCATAATGTCAGTAAAGAATGGTAGTTACAGAAAAGATGAGTTTGCCAGGAGAAAGGGAGGGAGAGCTAGAGAGTCAGAGAGAGGGAAAGATTAAAGGAGAAGAAAAAAGAGAGAGAAAGAGGGGGAGAGAAAGGGAGAGGAAAAAGGAGGGGGAGAAGGATAAAGAGGGGAAGAGAGAGAGAGAGAGAACGTTTTCTTTCTTGTACTCCCTTTTATCTGGCCTCACACTGGATGGTGTCCCCCACATTCAGAGCGGGTCATTACATTTCAGATGCGATTCTCTCTTTAGGTGGACACATGGTTAATCTGCTAATTGATTCTGGGTCTAGTCAAATTGACCACCAAGATTAACCATCACAGAGCCTGTGGAGATGAGCTGAGAATTATGAGTGACACTCTGTGAAGGCTTCTCCTAAGTAGCATCACAAGAGCAAAAGTTCCTTGAAGCTCCGTTTTATCTTCAGTCACATGCTGCAGCTGGAGGCTTCCCAGCCACTCTTCTGTGGAGCACCGTGCACATCCGCTCAGCTGTTCTCACTTCCAGGGCACGGAGGGTAATGGGAGCCTTGCGGACTTTCTATCTGCCACATGTCACCATCTTAAGTGGCCTTCTCCAGAAAGCACAGCGGTGGCTATAAGAATCCTTCTCTAGGACCACAAACACAATCATTCCCCTAACTGCTTTCTAGCTCACTAATTTATCACATTTTCACCATTCTAAAAAATTTAGATTTTGAGACTATGAAATGATCTCAAAATGAAATGATCTCACCTAGACTGTGCATAACCTCCCCAAATACAAGACTCTCTTCTAGCATGGCTGCTAGTTTGAGAACCTGCACAGATACAGTATGAAATAGTAGATGATGAAGCTCTGGCTTTAAGCTTAGTCCCTTCCCCCTTTATTAGGTTATCACATTAAAGACCATAACCACACCTTTATGCTGAAAGAAAAAAAGAAAGAATGATGTATCTCAAAATTTTTTATATTTCTCTTCATGTATTTACTTGAAATTGGATCAAAATGAAGAGTATTCTTTTGCTTGGAGTAAAAGAGTTTCACTGAATCAAATTTGTATTGAAAGGGTTAGTGTGGTTCTGCTTAGGATCCATTCAAACACAGAATAACAAGTGCTGGGTTAGAAGCTCCTGTCCTCCTGTGGAGTTGTATTTCCTGTTGTGTGCTTGACCCTTGCTGCCCATGCTGACTGGTTCCAGGGCATCCATGGATTTTAAAAGCCATCATTGCTCCAGTATGGTACATAAAAGGCTGCAGTATTTGCATATACCTCAGTTCACATCAGAATGCAAATACTGTATTCGTAGCTATTATATTCCTTGTAAAGGGAAGCGTGACAAGAAAATACTGTGGATATGCTCACAGCAGTCACCGTATTTAAAATTGTATTGATATTTTAAATCTGAAGTCCGGTGAATTCACAGAACTCACAAACACTGAGAGTAGCTGTATGCTCTTTCCTTGACATTTATGGTGAAGACACACAAAACTAACAAGAGTAGAGTAAAGGAGAAGAGGAGAGAAGAGGAGATATCCTAATGGGAAAGGATGAGAGAATACAGACAAAAATGAGAAGTGTATAGTCCTGTAAAATCTCAAAATATAAGCACATGTATATTTTTAAATGAATAATTTGTTTCTATTCCTGAAGACATCTGAAGAAACACTAGAAAACTGACAAAGGAAAATAACAATGTGCTTCTTACTCATCCACATGGAGACTGATAACGCCCACGTTTTGAACAATCTTCAAACAGATCAGAAGAAACACCCAGGCTCAACAAGACTCATCTTAAAGTCATGAAATAGGAAAAATAATCACTGTGCATTAGCAATCACTGGAGAATAAGAAAATGCATAGAGGCCGGACAGCAAAAGGTTAAGAACCAAGACAACTGAAGAGAAGACAGAATGAGTGGTAGTTTATAAAACAAGATGACAGAACCAATGAGCAAATGGAAATTCTGGAAATAGTAGAAAATGGTATAATGTCTCCCATTAAAAGACTGCAAGTCAGACAGGTTTTAAAAATTCAAAATACGGGGAGGGAGAGACGGCTCAACAGGTAAGGAACTTGCTTGCAAACCTGGTGATCTGAGTTCAGTCCCTGGAGCCCACATGATATAAGGGGGAAGCCAACTTCTGAAAGCTGTTCTTTGATCATGCATGTTTGGCACATACAGAATTTCTCATTTCTCTATCTAATGAAATATTTAAAATAAAATTTAAAAAGAAGTTGTTCACAACTTCTAGAAAATAACAGGGCAATATAAGAAGACTGATAATGAAAGCAATTTTTATTTATTTAACACTTTCTATGTTCCTGACATGGTTCCAATTGCTTCAGTGAGAAGTTTCATCCAATCTCAAGAAAGTGCCATCACTGTCATCCATGATTGATTTCTGTGCCTTATGTTTTGAAAGACAGCTGTACTGTGTTCCATCCTCCTTCCATAGCCAAACACACCAGACGCAGTCTCCAAAAGAGGTTTCAATAGAAACTCTATGCACCTTGGTGCTTATACACACACACACACACACACACACACATGCACGCACGCACGCACGCACGCACGCATGCACACACACACGCACGTACACACACACACGCACGTACACACACGCACTACACACACACACGCACGTACACACACACACGCACGTACACACACACGCACGCACACATACATGCACGCGCACACACACACGCACGCACACACGCAAGCATGCACACACACACACACGCACGCACATACGCACACATTGCCACCCTGTGGAAGATGAGACATCTGGTCTAAGGTATGAAACATTACACTACAGTCACCCTCTTTCTCCAACACATAAGGCTGGCCTAGACACAGAGCAAGCATGTAGAAGAGAAAGGACAAAGGGAATTTTCAAGGAAAGGAAGCTGCACAGGCCGTGCTAGCTTAGGCTGTCATTTGCACTTGAAGATGGAGACAGACAGACAAACACAATCATGTTTAAGTTTCCAAGTGGTCTGTCAGTGGGACTGCCTTTGTCATTTGCAGATGAAGATGGAGACAGACAGACAGACAGACAGACAGACAGACAGACAGACAGACACAATCCCCCATAGTGTTTTTGCAAGTCCCCCCCCTCCCAAATGCGCAGTAATGCAGGCATCAGATTGTAAAAGATTCAAGGTGTGTGAAAATTGTGTGTGAATGTAGCAAATGCGCACAAACTAGCATCAGAGTAATCACTGGAAAACTCCAGTATTCTATGTCCCTGGAAGACAGTGGCCCTCATTATGAATGAGCTTCAGAAATAAAAATCATATGTTCCTAGAATGAGAAAAGGATAGGATCTTCATAGCAGTAGGCCTCCTAAGCAGTCACTGATGATTTGATAAAAGTACTTAAAGAGACAAATATTTTATTTTTATTTTTATTTATGATGATGATAATGATGATAATGATACAGGCCAGAATTACAAGTCATCGCCATTTCTGCCTGGCGTCTTTATGTAGGACCTGGGATCCAAACTCAGGACCTTGTGTTCGTGAGGCAGAGTCTTAACCCCTGAGCCATCTCTCCAGCCCAGACAAATATTTTAATAGAACAATAAGTAGGACTTGAATTAGATTCTTTAGGAAAATAGATGGATCAAATTGTCAAACCCACAAAAGAATAGCAATCTTATTTTTCCAAATATGCATTCAGTGTTTCTAGAAATAATCTTTTCATAGAATATACAAGAGAAGTTCAATAAAAATATTAGTGAAAAAAAATCAGCCATAGTCATTTTCAGTGTCTCCAAGAAATAGCTATGTACATTAAGCAGAGAACATCAGACCACTTGGTAACTTAAACATGATGATACCGTAATAGACAGCAACTTCTAAGTACACACTACATCAGAAATGAAAACAACTATAATAGATTGCTCTTCAGGAAATAAAAGTAGAATAACATGTAATTTGATAAATAAATAAATAATAAAATCAAATCCAAAATAAGATATAAATATGTACATACAGATTTATAAGCACAAATGTTTTAAATGCCTAAAGAAAGTCAAACACAGAAGCTAGAAAAAAATCACATTTAAAATTAAATTAAATTAAAATTAAAGAAAATTTAAGTAAACTTAAAAATAATATTAAAGGAATTAGATTGAAATGCAGTCATTCTGAATGCATTTGAATGAAAAATTGGACATCCAGCATGCTAGATCTACAGTAAGGTGTGGAACAAAATAGTTTAAAAAACGTTAATGTAATTTAATTTCTAACTGAGGAAAATCAAGTTGTGCAATAAAGATTTCAGAACAGGTTCAGAATAGGCCAGCCAACTGGGTACTGGATACAGAAGTCTGTTTGTAAGGAAAGTTGGGAAGGGTCTCCTATAAAATAAGTAATGATTCCATAGGAAGAGAAGTCCTGTCCACTCTCAGAGCCCTGGTCAGCAGAGAAAGCCAGTTCTGGACACAGGACAGTCTTTCTCTTTCTCTGACTTGTCTTTAATCCTAACCCACTCTCAGTTCTTGTGGGGGGTGTGTGTGTATGTGTGTGTGTGTGTGTGTGTGTGTGTGTGTGTAGAAGAGGGCACCTGAGAAGGTGTGCTTGTGGAGGTCCAAGAGTGACTTTGGGAATCATGATAGATAGATTGCTCTACCTCTTATTGCTTTTCTCTGGGGTTTCCCAGGCTCCGTCTTCTAGGACCTGATTTACATGCTGCCTCCATGGCCGGTGAGCATTGTACAGGGCATCTGAGGATCCGAACTTTCGGTTTGTTTGTCCGTGAGCCATCTCCAACTCTCAGTCCTAAGGGAAGTGACAAGCAGCCACTCAAATGAATTTTGAGGACGTAGTCACCAAACAGGACTCTGGGGGGTCCATATCAGATACTTAAATGAGCTCCTGATGCCTGGGCATCTTTGTGAGGACTACACTCCAGAAAGTGGGGCATCAGTGTCATTTTACTTGGCCTCAGTGGGAACATCAGAGCTCATGAATTGGCCTCAGCCCCCAGAAAGAAATACCTGCAGCGCTAGGAGACATTATTCCTGGAAGCAGTAGGATGCTGAGGGGAATGCTGGGCTGGAAAGGAAGGGAATGGACTGAAGGGAAGATTCTTTCCACAGCCGGCCAACCTGGGGATCTGACGCAGTCTGAGAAACAGGATCAGGTCTTGATGTGACAGGTGTTCTTACAAGGCCCCTAGAGTTCTTGAGGGCACACAAAGTGTCTGAGGAGGATGTTTAGGTACACAAACCAGAGGAAGATAGACTCTACAAAATGCATTGCATAACCACACATCACTTTGTAACTCAGTTGGTAATCTCTCAGTAAATGCTTTGAGAACATGTAAATGATTGCAACATAGTTGGAGGAAACAAGAAAAAAAAATGCTAGGAAAGGAATAAATACCAAAAAAAAAAAAATTTCAAGGAAAGGTTCTGTGTCAGGCCTTGTTTTGTATTGAGTAAGGCAATATTGCGTTTCTGGTCTTGGTAGGGCGAAGCCTGTGAATCCAGGGGCAGAGCAAACAAGGAGGAGGTGGAGGCGGTCCATGGTGGTTCCCAAATTCGCCTGTGGTTCTACACACACACACACACACACACACACACAGACACACACACACACACGCATGCACACGCGCGCACACGCATACATGCACAATTGAATAAATAATAAAAAACTTAAAAAAAAGACTGGAATTATTCTTATGCCACATAAAGCCTAAAAAATGGAATTTTTATAAAGCTAGTATAATCATAAAGTCCAAAGCAAACATAAATCAAAAATTATAAAGAAGAGAAATAATTGCACAAATTCATTTATAACTATAAGATTTAAATAATGTAAGTTTCCACACATACAGCCTAACACCCATGATGGGGAAAAGACAGCATCCCAACATGTTGGGAAAATTGGAAATCTACTTGTAGAAGAGTAAAAATTGACCATTGCCTCTCTCTTTGCCTTGCATAATATTCAGCTCCAAATGGATTAGAGATTCAATATTAAACCCCAACCCCTGAAACTGTTAAAAGAAAGAGTAGGGAGTACACTAGAATTGATAGGCCTAGGTAAAGACTTCCTAAACAGAACCACACAATGCCCAAGAACTAAGACCAATAATCAATAAATGGGACTTCATGAAATTAAAAAACTTCCGTTCTACAAAAGAAACTTGTTAACTGCAAAAAGACATCCCACAAAATGGGAAAAAAATCTTTGCTAGCTATGAATCTGACAAACGATTAATTTCCAGAATATATAAAGAGCTCAAAAAACTAAACACTAAGTCAGCCAACATTCCAATTAAAAAATGGGCCCTGGAACTAAACAGGGACTTCACTCAAAAAGAAATTGAAATGTCAAACAAATATGTTATAAGATGCTCAACTTCCCTGATCATCAGAGAAATGCAAATTAAAACTTCCCTGCGATACCATCTTAGCCTAGTCAGAACGCCAAAGATTAAACACCACAACCAACAGAGACTTACTTACTAGTTCAGCTTCTTTGGAGATCAATGTGGCAGTTCCTCAAAAAATTAAAACTAGAACTGCCGTATGACACAGCTAAACCACTCCTAAGAATATTCCCAAAATCTCTATATTTTATTACAAAGATACTTGTTTATCTATGTTCATTGCATGCCTATTCACAACAGCAAGGAAATAGAATCAGCCAAAATGTCCATCAGCAGAGGAATGGGTAATGAAAATGTGCTACATATACACAAGGTAGTACTATTCAGCCACCAGAAAGGCTGAAATTATGGAATTTGCCGTTAAGTGGATAGAACTGGAAAATTTAATATTGAATGAAGTATCTCAGACACAGAATGATAAACACCGCATGTTCTCCCTTATATGCAGATGCTAGTACTGATATCTTTGCCAATGTATTTGGTTTAGAATTATTGTAAGAACCAGAAAATTAATAATAAGTGGATGATATGCTTAGGATGCAGGAAGCATGTTATAAGTGTTTTGAGAATCAAGGCTGCCTCTGGACTAGCAGATGTTCCTGCATGTTCACAAACATTGATGCAGGAAGTTCTTGTCCTGAAGAATATTCCATTTATTAAACCATCTACATATTGGACCAATTGTCCTGGTTTCACATATCTCATGGGAGGAACATAAGTTAATGGGATCAGATGAAATCCTCATGATGTTTCCTTTCTAGTTGGCACAGAGCTCATCTGCAGGAGCTAAGTTTCAAGTGTCGGAGCAGTGGGGCGAGGATGATGCAACTGGACAGGGAATTCATTAGAATCAGGACTGTAGTACTCAAGAACTCAGTGCCACAGTCTGCTTCAGCTAGGTCTTTGCAGTAGCAGGCTGAGCATCGCTTTGCCATGGAACACGAAAGACTCCCTGAGACTCAACACTACCCTGACGGACTTCACGGGACCGTGCCAGACAAAAGAGGGTGGCAGCCTCTATATTCTGTCGTCTGCTCACTGTGGGCCTTTCGTGCTCTGACAGGTGCCTGAGCATTAACTAGTGCAAGTATCTTAGTGGTAACCCAGTGGCTTGTACATGTAGGAAGACAAAAGGGAAGAAGTCAAACGGGTTGGAGGTGGGATGGGAAGGGATATGGGGTGGAGTAGGTAGTATGTGATAAAAACATATGCATTCATTTTTAATATAATTTGAAAATAATAATTAAAACAAGAAAAACGATAGGAAGTTTAACCCCCAAGTTATTCTTGGATGTCTATATCTTCAATATTGGAGACACGTGATCAGACAAAGAAGGATTCCCTGACAAGTCGTCAGGGAATTAAATCCTCAGGTGCATCAAACTTTTGAATTTTTTTAAAGCTAGTAATGGTGCTGGAGAGATCGCTTCAGGGGTTAAAACTCTTCCTTGAAAGCAGAAGGTCCTGTGTTCGAATGCCAGATCCCATTAAAAAAAATGCCTGGCAGATATGGTGACAACCTGCACTTGCCACTCTGGGAGCCAGGGCGTGGGGAAAGCCCAGATCAGAGCAAAAAGGAGGTAGAAGCAACCCAGGATAATTCCAGAACTCACCTTTGGGCATTCATGGATACACACAATGCCCTCTGACAGACAGACAGACAGACACACACACACACACATACATACACACACACACACACACACACACACACACACACAGATACACACACACACATACATACACACACACACACATACATACACACACACACAGACACACACACACAATGAAGGAAGGAAGGAAGGAAGGAAGGAGGAGGGAGGGAGGGAGGGAGGGAGGGAGGGAGGGAGGGAGAGAGAGAGAGAGAGAGAGAGAGAGAGAGGAGAGAGAGAGAGAAAGAAAGAAAGAAAGAAAGAAAGAAAGAAAGAAAGAAAGAAAGAAAGAAAGAAAGAAAGAAAGAAAAATTTAAAAACTAGCAACAATGTCATTGTTTTTTTGGAAATGGAAGAAATTTTAAAAACAATACAAGCAATAAATGCATATAACACAAAAACTTAAGTCACTAAAAAGTAAAGTGTGGCTTTGAAAAAATTGTCCTTACTGAAAGGCATGTGGCACACCAGAAACACATTGGTAACGAAATTTATGGACTTTATAGATTCCCACAAATGAAAAGAAAGTCACTTTCACTCTGCAGGAAAACTTGCAACGTTAATGAGTAATTCAGAGGGAATGCAAGTGGGAGTCAAGTCGTGGCAAATTCAGATCCTCTAGTAATCAGAAAAATGCAGGTAAGATAATGATGCCTTTGTAAAATACACAGCGCCTCTAAGAAAGCGCCCTCAGGAGCCAGAATTTATGCTTCCTCTTTCATCCTGACAGTCTAAGTCCCCGTGTCTAGCTAGCTGGTGGGTTGTATGATGTCAGGTCTTTTAGTTAGGCTTGCTGACTCCTGTTTATAATTCCAGCCTTTGAGAAGTTGAGGCAGGAGGATTGCTGTGAGTTCAAGGTTAGCCTGGGCTACATAATAAGAAAAATGCTGATCAAAATGTTTTTTAAAAAATCATTCATCCACTCATTTATATTTACAGAAGTTATATCTTTTAACTTGGTGATTGGATTTCCAGAAACTAAATGTAAGAAAAGCCTTATATACATGGATTAAGATTTATGCATAGGGCTGGAGTGATGGCTCAGGGATTAAGACTCTGCCTCACTAGCAGAAGTCCTGAGTTCAGATCCCAGGTCCCATGTTAAAAAGGCCAAGCAGGAATAGCTTGGGCCTGTACTTCCAGCCCTGGTGGATAGAGCCCAGGAAACGCAAGAGCAAAGTAAAAACCCAAGATGATTTCCAAAGTCATCTTTGGTCCTCAACAGGAACGTACAGTCCCTCTGATATGTGCGCACACACACACACACACACACACACACACACACACACACACGTGCAAAAATAAATGAATGAATGAATAAATAAATAAATAAATAAATAAATAAATAAATAAATAAATAGTTTTAAGATTTACGTATAAAAATGTTCATTGTAGGGTTGTGATGTAACTCAGTGGTACACATCCTGCCTGACATATGTGAAACTAAGACCAATTGTTCATTTCCTCATAATGGTGCACAAGGAAGGTGTGGAAGGTACTTCTCTCTAGCAGGCACTAATACAAAGAGTGGCATACATAATGGCATAGAATTTCAAAAAAATATTTTTATAATATTATTAATAAATATTTATTTATTTCAGCCCAGGAAGTTGACACTTGGGAAACCCCAAAGCAAAGCAATGAAGATTTAGAGCAATCCAGGATGATTCCTATGTCACCCTTGAGTTTCCACAGGCACACACAGTCAAGTGTCCTCTTGGACACACACGCACACACACACACACACACATGCGCACACATGCACACACTAAAGATCTCAGGAAGCAAAGGCCATCTCTATGAGGACTTGAACTTAGTTGTCTAACATAAGAAAGAAATTCTGTTTCTTTAAATTCAAATTCTGCCCTGGAGCCCATTGCAGGGGGAGTTGTTCTATCCCCCCAACTCCCCATTAAGAAGTTTCCTAAGGAGTCACCACTTCTTTGAGCCCTCTTTACATCATTGCTTTTGATTTTTAATTTCAAAATATTTCACTTGGCAGAGGCCATCTGGGGAGTTCCACTGGTGACTCCGGTTCTTGGCAAAGACAGTGGAAACAGAGGAGGCCCAAGCATGCCAGGCTGCACCCAGCTCCTCAAAGAGGCAGAGACGAGATTTACGACCGCCTACTCCTAGGTGATGCGCTGCAGTGCTACTCTGAGACATTTTGACATGGGGCTTCTGGGCTCTCCTGATGAAGGACCAAAGTTCCATGTTCTGCAAATGAGAGGGTCACAAGGAGAGTCTCACTGTAGATGTCCATGGTTAGTCAACCCGGGCGCTGGTAGCTTGGCCTCATGCTGTCATAGATCGATACTGGTGGTGTCGACCTGGCAACCAAAGGCTCTGAGCTCCGGGTGCAGTTGTGAGAAATTAGTAGCTAAGGCCTGAGCAAGCTTGCAGGAGATTGTCTAATGATGGGGAAGGCCCAGCCAAGGGGGAGCAGAACTAGTCCCTGGGCAGGTAAATTAGCTGGTCGAAGAAGTGGGCATCCTTCTGTATACTTGGCCAGATCTGGCAAATAAGGGTCTTTCCCCTCTCAGTTGTATGGATATAGTGTTTGGCCAATTCCCTCGTGGTCTCTCTTGTCAAGTTGGACAAGGAACTGTAACCAAACAGCTTTAAACCAAAATGAAACCTGTTGTTCTCTTATGCTATTTGCTCATGAATTTGTGGGCAGCATGCAGAGTCATTGAAACACATGCCACACTAAAACAGGCCCTGGATTGAGCAGAAAGAGGGAAGAATGAAAGAGTTGAGATTCATGTATCTGGTAGAAAGCACATTTGAAGAGAGAGAAAAAAGAAGGAAAGAAAAGGAAGGTGTTATGTCAAGAATATTTTAAAGAATTATACCTATAATTTACAAGAGCTAGAGGTGGGGCCAGTGGAATGGCTCAGAGGGTAAGATGCCTGCTTACAAACCTGGAGGCCTGAGTCAATCTCCAAAAGCTTATAGAGTGGAAGAAGAAAAGTGACTTCCAAAAATTGTCCTCTGACCTACCCTCGTGCGATGTGACATGTAGGCATGCATGTATTCTCTCTCTCTCTCTCTCTCTCTCTTTCTCTCTCTCTCTCTTACTTTCTCATTTTTGCTCTCTGTTGCTTTCAAATCAATAAATCACTTTTAAAAATCAGCTGGAAGATAATCTCACTCACATGTGAAGTCTGCTATATGGGGAAGGATGTACACGCAGCTTTGGTCCAATACTATTTCATCATTTGCTCCCATTTCTGAGTAAGTTCCTGTTGTAGTATATATATCATGACTACAGCTATGATTTATTCACTGACCATTAAACTGCCCATTACTGTCATCTCAGAAGAAGCAGTGGGTCTGGGGAAATGATCAGTCTTCGCTGATACATTGAAGCTTTTCCTCACTGTTCTAGCCTGGCATGGGCGATATCTCCCTGTGAAAACCACCACGGAGAAAACCAACAAGGTTCGCCACTAAGAGTAACATTTACCAATTATTGTCTCCAGCAGAAGTACACGACATTATCCTACCTGCTCTCCTCCTTTGGCATCCCCAAGGCTTATGACAACATGGGCTATGGGAGCCCAAACTTTCATGCAGCGTATGCCGAATATCGTATTTCAGCTTTTCAAAAGTGAGTGGAGGGGATCTTGGTCCTAGATATAACAATTTTGAATAGAAATACACAGAATATTGTAATAGTACAATTCATTTAAATTACCTTCCGTCTTGTCTTAAATACCTCAGCCACACATTTTTCCCAATTGCATAGAATTTTGTCGAGATCCATTCTCCATAACTCCATCTCTGATGATGAACTTAGCTATCTTCAGGCCTTGTCTGGGGAAGCCTCTCTGATACCAGCCATAGGCTCATCTTAGTCTTTTCCCTTTGAAAGAGCTCTCAGTGCTGTCCATGGGACCCCGTTGATGCTCAGCCTTCCCTTGACGTTCTTTTTCTTGGATTCTAATTTCTAGCTTTGTGATGATGACTTTAGGCTTTTGAATTAATTTTCTAGAACTTCTCTGAGCCACAGACTGTTTTCAGCTCCCTACTTGATTGATAAACCATGATATCACTGGCTGGGAGAGAACCTCAGATTTCCACCCCATTCCTTTACTTTGAAAAAGAAGTTCCTCAGGCCTTCTTATTTATCTGAAGGGACTTGAAAGTGAGTGTCCATCTTGCATTGTGCTTTTGTGTGTGTGTGTGTGTGTGTGTGTGTGTGTGTGTGTGTGTGTGTGTGTGCAGCACATATGCTGCAGCTGTGTGGAGGTCAGAGGACAACTTCTAGTCTCAGATTCTCTCCTTCCACCTGGTAGGACCAGGGATCAAACTCAGGTCACCAAGTTTGTGCTACAAGGCTTTGCTTGCCCAGGTCTTGGGTGCTGCTCTTTACCTTCCTTCTCTCTCCATTCAGCCCATCAAAGCTCGTTCACAGAGAGCTTTCTGATGAGCTCGTTCATTGAGGAATGTTTAGTGGGTTCTGCTCTTCTTCAGAGACAGAAGATCTTTCTCAGAGGACTGTGGGAATACAGTGTGGTTTAGGTGACGGGATGGAGGGAGGACAAAGGGCTCTTGCTTCACCTTGTCAGTGCCGGGTGGCCTCTGGCCACTAAGACAATCCTTCTGGCCAGTGCCTGTGGTGCTGAAGACCACGGCACGTGGGTCCTTATGAGGTCAGGAGAGGCCCGTGGATGGTTCAGCTGACACTCAGCTCTTCTTGGTGCCGCTCGGACCCTCTGTGCTCCTGACATTATTTTTATTCTGCCCTGACCTTGAGCTACTTTTAAATTCGCCTGCTTCTGAGTGGAGATGATGTCGCAGTTAATAAAGTGCTTGCTGGGCCAGCAGGATCCAGTTAAGTGTAGCTGAGTGCATCTGTGACTTGGGGGACAGGCTAGATAGACACTGGGTGGTTCCCTGGAACTGATCTGAAAATCTACACAAATCTGTGATCCTCAAGTTCAATGAGAGATCCTGCCTCAAAAAATCAGGTGGAGTGTAGAGGAAGATCACTGACCTCTGGCCTCCATATGCACCCACATGTGTTAACATTATACACTCATACACCACACACATAAGCCACACATGCTCACACATATACACACATGTACACAGACATACTACACACATGCATATGCTCTTCATCAACACATAGATGTCTTTATACCGAGCTTCAGATTTTTCTCGTTTTAGAATCTGTTTAGAGAAATATGATAAAAATATAATATAATATGTGCTAAATTCATTTCCTATAATCGTGAAGTGACTTACTACAGAGCACTTAAAGCAATATTACCTTTGACCTCCTGTTTTTCACAGGACAAAAGTCCAGACTAGTTGGATTTACCTGCTCTGTCTCTTCCAGCTGCATTCACAGGTAGCGCGAATCCACATCCAAGCTTACCTAGGAACTGGCGTGTCATTTCCTATGATGATGGAGCAAAAGTCTCTGCTATTGGAAGCTGTCAGGTGGAGACTACTCTTTGCTCTCCAACTTTCAGGTACTTGCTATACAACCACCTCCTGAGGTAGTTCACAGCATGATTCTTCAAAGCTAGTAAAGGGGTTTCCCATTTCCCATCTGTCCTTCAAGAAAGACTTCAGATCTTTTTGACAATGCTACACTGACTGCTGAGACCACAGACACCCAGAATAATCCTCTATAGTTAAGCTGGTCATTAATCTAATGAAATTTGCACAATCTCCTCTTATTCATACAACAGCCTGCAACAACGAAGTGACTATGCACTTTGCTCAGCAATCCTTTCCAAGTTCAAGAGTGGACATAATGTTGGGGGTGCAAGACAAGGGATGTCATCTTAGGAACCATTCTAACATTCTGTTTGCCATCATAAACTTTCACAGCGACTTCTCATACTTAGTATATGTTTGAGACTCCTCTGTGTTTTACTTATGATTGTTTTCTTTTGATTCATGCCTAGCATTCCATTGTATGAACTGTTTACTCGTTCCCCAATTAATGGAAATAAATTGCAATTTTTCTTAATGTTGGCTGTTATAACAACACTGCTGTAAACATTCACATGTAGGTTTTTTTTATTTTTGTTACATAGTTATCCAGAGGAGGGATTTATGTGCTACGCCATGAATGTGAGATTCATATCTTAACTTAATTATAATATCTTGATCCATACTGATGTCATTTTCCAATTCTGATCTTATTAACTGTATAGACTTGATTTATTTGATTTATTTATTTGAGAGAGAAAAAAGGGGGAGGGTAAAGAGAAAGAAAGAAGAAGGAGAAAGAGGAGGAGGAGAGGAAGAGGAAGATGAAGAAGAAGAAGAAGAGGAGGAGGAGGAGGAAGAAGAGGAAGAGGAAGAAGAAGAAGAAGAGGAAGAGGAAGAAGAGGAAGAGGAAGAGGAAGAAGAAGAAGAAGAAGAAGAAGAAGAAGAAGAAGAAGAAGAAGAAGAAGAAGAAGAAGAAGAAGAAGAAGAAGAAGAAGAAGAAGAAGAAGAAGACACATAGATGCATATCCATGCCATGGTGCTTAGATGGAGATAAAAGAACAACTTTTGAAAGTCATTTGTCTCCTATTACAATGTAGGTTTCTGGACATAGAACTCAGGTCTCCAGGCTTAGAAGCAAGCACCTTACCCACAGAGCCATCCTGCTGGTCTCAAAGTTAGCCATGTGGTTTCTTTGTTTTCCCTCGGCTGCCGCAGGGTTTGAACCAGCCACCCACTCATGAGCTGGGTAAGTGCTCTACCACTTAGCTGCTGCCCAAAGCCTAATGTTGGATTGTAAGCAAGTTCTCTAAAATCTCTGTGCTTTAAAATCCTTATTTGTAATGGTGTTTGCTTTATACTATTGCTGAACTCTAAGCAATAATCCCCATGAAACACTGAGGTACCACTAGTAACCATTCTGAAAACCTAGCAGGTATTTAGTAAATATCCACTGACTGATGAACAAAAACTTTTGGTACATAACTTATGGGTGAAAATGTAATGTCCCCAGAGATTCGTGTTTTAAATGTTTGGTCTCTAGATGGTGGCATTGATGGAAGGTTATGGAAATTTGGGGAGGCATTTTCTGACTGGAGGAAGAGGGTCGTTGTGCAAAGACCCTAGAGTCCTTTATCCCTGGCCACTTACTATGTCCTTCTTTGCTGCCTGGTATCCATGATGTGAAATGAGCTGCTCCACCAGGCCTTCCTTACCATGATGAACTGAATCCTGTGAAACCCAGAGCCCAGATCAATCTTTCCCTTTGAACTTGTCTGTATCAAGTAATTTAGTCACAGCATCAGAAAAGTAACTGCTATACTCCTTGCAATGACAGTTTTCATTTCTGTGTCCAAGTGATTTGCTCATAATTTGAAACAAAGAGATAACCCACTCGCTGGCTCCCTTGGAAGATTTTGTCAAATTTACCTGACAACCTCGATGTATTTCTTGATAAGCATCCTTTTTTCTAAGCTTCCCAAACAGCAAGAAATGGGTTTCTCCTTTCTACAGCAACTTTTACAAATGGAAGTGGGTATCCTCATTATCTTGTTTCCACGTGTAACTTTTAATATTGTGACCTGCAACATCAAATAAACCCTACAGTTCTTGGTTGGTTTGGGATTTTTTTTATAACTAAAGGCTGGTGGTCTGTCTGGGATGCATTTTATTGAGGGGAAAAATAAAACTTAATTTGCTGCCTGCAGAACACATTCTTTTCCAGAACAAAGTTTATTGATGTTGTAAGCAACACGCGGTCTCTTGAAATGACAGACAACCTGGGCCAAAGCCATGGCACCTCCTTGCTCTCCTTTCACTCTTAAGCATCCTTAATTAAGAAGTGTGCTGATTATAGGTTTATTAGCAAGCATGTTTCATACTCTTTGCAATGAGATTAGGAAATCTAGAAGGCTCAAGATGTTGTATTAAGATATATTGAGATGTATTAAGATACTGGATTAAGATGTTATATTAAAATGCTGTATTAAGGTATTGTATTAAGATGTTGCATTAAGACATTATATTAAAATGCTGCATTAAGAAATTGCATTAAGATGTTGTATTAAGCCGTCTAATATCTCATTAGTTCACCAGCATATTAGAATTTTGCCATGTTTCCCAAATTGTTCCCCTACTGATCCAAAAATATAACTCCATGTCTCCTTCTCTTTCCAGGTAACATGAAGGCATAAAGCCGTTGTATGAATAGCATATTTGCATTCATAGTCTTGCTATTGGCATTGAACTTGTCATGGGATAATTCTGTTCTCAGAAAGAGCAGTCTTCACTCCTCCTGAATTCAGATCATCAGACATCATACTTTTCTGAACCAGCTGGCTGGGAAAGTATCTCTCAGACCAGAACATGAAGTCAATAAAGCACTTTGTTTGCCACCCTCAGAGACCCTGGGAAATCATTTTCAGTTGCACATGTTGTAAAGTGTTTCCTTTGCTTAGAAGCAAACTGAAAGTTAAAAAGCAAGGAAGTAGGAAGTCTCTAAAAATTTATATGGTCTCAGAAGGGGAGGTGTGGTAGCTGTGTCTGAAGAGTGATGGCTAACAGGCTAAGGATTTGTGACTGAGTCAATTAGTCAGACTAGGATCATAAACTCTTTTGTGAGCTTCAGTCTTCACGTTCCCAGTTCTTAGAAATTTCTTCTGTAAGTTCAGGAGTACTTGAGCAATGCTGAAATTTCTAAGAACTGGGAACTTTTCCCACGTATCTATGGAGGAGTGTAGTAGTGGAAAGCAACTGTGTTTAAGCCAATACTAACATGACGATGAATTGGAAACCCCCAAACGTAAGAGGAATTGAGAGCCCTTCTGATGGATGCCCCAAATCAACCCCTCCTTCTACCTGGATGTGGCCTTTCCAATGATCAAGTCTTACTGGTCTTTTTTTTGTTTGTTTGTTTGTTTTTGCGCTTTTGTTTTTAACAGACAAACAGGAGGCCAGTCAAATAGCACAGTGGATAGGCTGCCTGCTCACAGATTTGATGACATGAGTTGGACCTCCAGAAGCCCCCGTCATAGGAGGAGAGAAATGCTTTGCAAAAGTTGTTTTCTGATCTACATCTGTGTACCATGCATGCATGAATGTGTTCTCTGTCCCTCTTTCATAAATGATTATATATATGAATAATAAATGGAAGGAAACGATTCTTCTCACGTCCCTCTTGTGGTTTCTGATGCTGTGGCTCACGTAGAATAAAAACAATGCCATGCATGTAAGGGTCTCAAGTGTTTTCTTGTTTTCTAATGCTTAGGTCTTTGTTCGGAAAAGATTGCATGTCTTTCAAATTTGGGGATGCAAAATCTATTTTCCTTGTGTATGACAAATTATATGTTCAACATTTTAAAAGGCTCATTGTAACCTGGCTTTTTAATTTTTAAAATTTTTAAATAAACCTAATTTATTCAATGATTCATACGATCAGATTAAAAATCATTGCTGCAGAAGAGGACAAGGGACTTTAAGATTATGAGATATGACCAGATAGGATCCTGTCATTAATATGTCAAAAACCATTTCTTTTTTATTTTTTTTTTTTAATTTTTTTTTTTTATTAAAAATTTAATTATACATTTTAAAAATTTTTTACCAGTTCCCTCCCTCCCCCCTCTTCCCCCTCCCCTTCCCCCAGTGCCTCCCCCCCAATTCCCAGAGAGTCCTTTATTGTGTGTGCCTAACTCTCCACTGTGTCCTCCTCTCCGATGACATATAAGGACCCAGTGGCATTTCCATAAGCCCTTTCTCTTGTTCCCCTTAAGCATAAGATCACTACTATGGCTGTCAATCCCTTGCCTCCAGGGGTCTCGGTGCCCTTATCAGATGCTAGACTTTATGAGGGCAACAGTGCGCTGGACATTGCGCAGGGCATGCAAAGTTCCATTATGATTGCTTTGGCCCCAACTATTGTTGAGAATCTTGCAAATCGTTGCTCCTCCCATCCTTTTGCTCTTACAATCTTACCGCCCCCCTCTTCCGCAAATGTCCCTGAGCTCCAGGATGGGGAGAGATTAGGCTGTCCTAGTTCTATGTGATTGATATAGAGTCTCTGAAGTTCTGGATTGTGGTTTGTTGATTTTCTTTTGCAGTTTTGCTGCTCCTGCAATTCCCTTCACTCCATTCTGCTGGGCACTGTATGTCACCCCCTGGCCAGAGACAAAAAGCTGTTAAACTGGAGTCTTGTTGTAATAGCACATTCAAGGGTAGATGTAATAAGAGTAGGAAACCTCACTGAGAGAGGGGTCCATCACCCATTTGCAAAATGATTACTTTTTATCTGCTAGACTATATGCCCTCCCCTTCTGGTGAGATCAGGAAAGAACGTCTGTGAACTTAACCAGGTTTCTCATTACTTACTTGCAGACCTTCATGGAGGCCTATTTTCTCTGCTGTAACATGGTCTCCTCTCTCTTTGTTTCTGGTGTGGCCCTCCTAACCCATCTCTCTTGTTCATAATCCTTGCAATTACTGTGTTACATAGGTTTACTTTTGAGTGTCCCAATGTGGGCTGGGTGAGTTTAAAAACCATTTCTTTTTTAAAAGGAATAAGAATGGACAGTCTCTGTGTAGAGGAGCACAGAGAGAGTAAAACAGGACAAAGCACAAAAAAAAAAAAAAAAAAAAAAAGCCCTGAGATACTCCACCTAGAACCCAGTGACGATTAAACAATGCTAGAAGTGACAGGCATGTAATACTTCTTGACAACTTGTTGATCAGAGAAGTCCCGAAGGCCCCCAAACAGTATAGGCTTTTGCCATTGCTCTTAGCTGCTCTCCAAAAATTTGACAGTAAAACTTTATTACTGAAGATGCAACACACATTGATCACAGGACACGAACAAAAGACACCAGCTGGAACTGGTCTGGAAGCTTCCTTCTTGCTGCATAGCTTACACAGTACTACAGAATATTATAGAAGATACTGGAGGAGAAAAGCAATCAAAGATCTCATCAATCTGTGAAATATGCAGTAACAATCCCCATGGCAACAGGTGACCATCAGTGTAACAGCAGATAAATATCAAGGACACAACCAACAGCTTTCTGGTCAGATTTAAGGCCTGTTTGTCAAAAGGGAACACAATCATATTGACTGTAAACTACAAGGACTTACTAAAGGAACGGACATAGGTCCCAGGGGAAGATCAGGCTATGAATGTACACTGAAGGAAGACAGTACACTGAACTGTTGAGTAAATACCTGGTATTATACCCATAGAATACGAGAGCACTCAGAACTCAATCTATTCACCCTCTTCTACAACAGAAGGTGTTTATTACTGAAAAGCACAACCCACCAAAATAAAACATATGAATGTAGACTGCTTGTCCCTAAACAGAATATATATGCTTCATCCAAACCCACTTTAAAACCCAAGGAACATTGCGGAAGAGGGGGCAGCAAGGTTCTAAGAGCCTGAAGTGAGAGAGTGGTTGGCCAGACATTATGTCCTGGGAATAACAGGTTGTGATATACAAATCTTAAGGACATATATGTATACTTACACAAGAATTGCACAATAGGTCACCATGAAAACAGGAAGATCTCAAGAAGCTCCACGTCTGTCTGAGAGACTGATAAAGATTAATGCTGATGGGGCAGAAAAGAAGGATGCGTTTGTCAGTGGTGTGCCCAGTAATCGAGGGTACATGCAGGAGTAAGTTCATGCCAGGCGTGTGTCACCAAAGACAAGTGAGGTGAAACACAAGTATAAATACAAGTACAAGTGAAAAGATTTGAAAATAGGAGAGAAACTGGGGGTGGATGAAGAGTTGCAAGAGTTTAAGGAGGGGTGATGGAATTTGGGACTAAGGAGTGAAATATTATAAATTCACTATATTCATGTATGCAGCATTAAAAAATAAAAGAGAATGGAAAAAATGATTGCTGACCGCCCTTCATTCTACTAATCAGCAACAAATTAAGTCCTAAATGCCGTGTCATATATTACTATCAAATTCAGTTGAATGGAGAAAACCAGAACAGATAGTTCTATGTCCTGGATTGAGGAGGTCTACATTTTATTCCAGGACTTTTACCAACAGTTATACACAAGCCCTGGCTGCTGTCCATGAACCCATCAAATCATTCACCAAAACCAGTACCACCTGGGGGACACTGGCAGATTCCAAAATGAGGTTGAAATGTAGCTTGGTCCACTTGAGCCACAGCTGTACCAAGTTTTGTGTGCTGATGCCGAAAAGCCCCTTTTTAGGCAGCCAAATTTGCAAAGGGTATGAAAACTGCTTTAACTTGGGCTTTCAGCCCCTGAAGGAATCTGGGTTTTCAAACCACTGAATCGCCACATGGTGGTATTCATGACTTCCCATCCCAGCATAAGTCACTAAGTTTTCCTTCACTGATGTTTATTTCTTCTGCTGCCTGCCCTTTGCACATCCAGAGCTTCACGGCCACAAACACAGCTCTTCTCTGTCAAGCAAACCAGTCTATCGTGTTTAAATTCAACTTCACCAGAAACTGGGCCTAAACAATTCACAACTCTCTCAGTATCACTATTTTCCAAATGGCCCACCAAACTCTGCAGAATGGTATTGGTAACCCACAAAGTCAAAATCTTCAAACATTTTAAACTTTGTCCAGCAACCATTTAAAAGCCATAAAATCCACCCCACTCCTCAGGTACCAAATTCTGTTGCAGTTTGCCTGCATGGTTGCTGATAAATCACCATCAAATGACGTAAGGGAACAAGGGGTTTGTTTTCTTACTGATAGTCTGGCTACAGTCTTGGCTATAGTCCAGCTTGATGGAAAAGCATGCACCAACACCAAGACCGAGGGAACTGGACACACCATCCCTACATAATGGCTGAGAGAGGGATGATCCTTACTTGCCAGGCCAGCATGTCTGGCCAAGTGTACACAAGGATGCCAACTCTCTCAACCAGCTGTCTGTATTTTGTTCCAGGGCCTAATCCCACCTACCATGGGCTGGGCCTTCCCCATCAGCTAGACAATCTCCTGCAGGTTTGCTTTGGGCCTAACTCAACCACTAATTCTCTACAAATGTGCCCAGGACTCAAACCCTCAACTGTCAAGTTGATTCCCGTACCTAACTATGAGGTATGGAAACAAAATCTTTCTCTTAGGATTGTGATAGATCAATGACACTGGCAATGATAAAGAGCTTTGGTAAACCATTCACAGTCATGGTAGAAGCAATCAAAACAAAACAGCCTCTTGTTGCTAAGTACATCATGATTTACAGATGCATTGTTGCAAGTTTAGTTGAGGAAAATACTCCTTAATAGGAAGATGCAAAGACATTCCAGAATATATAGTGAATATTATAAAAATAAACAATCGACTGTCTTGCACATCCCTTAGAATGGCCAGTGCAGCATCTGGGGTCCACTTTCTTCAAATGGCTGAGGGATATAGTCACAGAAAGTAGACCTTGCTTTGGTCTACAATCGTGGAAGGTGAAATAGCCAGTCATGGCAATCTGAAATTGAGTCATGTTTATACTCTCTTTACTTAAGAGAGGGTGCCCATGGAGTGTAAGCAAACATGCTCACAGATTCTTTAATCATAAGACACAGAAGTGCAGAACCTAATAACAAAAAGAAAACATAAACCCCAGCTGCCCGTTTGCTCCCTCTTCCCATGGGCTCACTCCACCTAACAGAATTGCCGGGGTCTCAGTTGACTGATCAGCCCTCAACCAGGCGCCCATCTGCTGAAGCATCACCCATGTGTCCAGGGGGGCTCCCTCTCTTAAGTACAAACTGCTTCTGAAAAGCCGGGGGGATGCCTTCGAAACCAGCTGCTTCATCCACAATAGACAGGTGTGCTCTTTTGTATTATCACACCCAAACCCCAAAACACCAGAGACCCACAGTGCATTTTTTGTTTAACCTGTGCAGGACTTCCAATACTGTCATTTACAAAGTAAAATAGTTTATAAACTTGTGTTTCCTGGCAGTGAAATTTAGCTATATTGCTTGCAGGTCTTCAAACCTGTAGCATACACAGTGATTTACAACCAGAGAAATTAAAGAAGCAGAAAAAGAGAGCAAATGCCAAATGCTGCCCCTCTCTCTGTCTCTCTCTTTCTCTCTCTCTCACACACACACACCTTCTTCTCCATATATATTTATATATTATATGCATATATAGGTATACGCACAATGTCTTTATGTGTTATAGAAAGAAAAGTATGAGAGCTATCAAAATTTGAGGAAAATTGAGTGGGAATCATGCCTGTAATTCTATCACTTAGGAGGCTGAGAAAGGAGGATTGAAAGTTCTAGGCTGACCGTGATGACACCCTGCCTCAAAAACAAGACAAAGAAAAAAAAGAAAGAAGAGGACGAGGAGAACTAAGAGGAAGAGGAGAGGAGAGGAAGGATAAGTGGGGAAGAATAGAGGAAGACAGACGAGAAGAAGGAAGAAGAAAAAAGATAAAGCGGAGAAAAAGGAGAGAAGGGAAAGAAGAGAAGGAAAACAGTAAGGTGGAAGAGGAAGTGGAAGAGGAAGAGGAGGAGGAACAGGCAGAGGATGAACAGGAGGAAATTATTCAGAAGGAAAAGCCAAAGCACTCTAGCCATGTACCCACTTGGCTTGGCAAACCCTGCCTGAGATCTCTGTAAATACATCAAAACCTTCCAGTCATGTTGGGTGGAAAAGTCACTTGGGGGTTTTGATGCACAGAGGGCAACGGGAGGCTGTGAGCTGGGGGTGGCCTAAGCCACCCATTAGGCAGCATTTGGCATTCAATGGGCTCTGATTCCTTCAGGTGTCTGGAGGTGAGAAGCTAATGGGGCCTCTTGGGAAAGGAGCAAAAGCTTTCCAGCACCCTTTGATGATAATTGTTGAAGGAGCTTCTAGAGTGAGAGATAAACAGGCTAGAAACAACAGGCTGAGACTTCATGTATTTTAAGGACCATTTCTCTCTCAGACCTTGAAACCGGTAAGTCAGTATTAGCTGTGCATTTTTTTTTCATGAGCAGAAAGGTACAAGGGTAGGTCGAAAGTCAAAGCAAAGAGAAAAAGAATCCACAGCTCTGCTGCCCACCCACAAGCCCCTTCTGTGAGATGACTTAGCTCTGATTTCATGTGGCCTCAGACTGCAAGACAAAGTTGTAGCCAAATAATTGCTTTGATGGCTTTGTGCAGAACCAGCCATGTTTATTTTTATTCTTTAGTGGTTTCGTACATGGATGATGCAATGATTTATGTCATTTTCATCCCTTGCTGCCCAATTTCATCCCCTTGCCCCTTTTTTTCCAGACCTTCTTCCCAACCAGACTCCTCCTACTTTCACTTTTTGTTTGTGTGGCTCACTGAGCTTTGTCTGGGTTGTCTTTGCTCCCAACACAGAGAATCCCATCTAGCTAAAACACAGTGAATAAGTGACTGTGATGTGCTCAGCTCTAACTAGGACATCAAAATCAGCCCTACGCTAAGGCTCACGGAGCACTGTGGAGAACGAGGTTGGTAAGAATATAAGAGGCGGGGAGGGTTGCTGTGACAGTGCCCTCTGGACGTGACAGAGCTGCGGCATGAACTCACTTCCCCAAGATCTGCACAAGATTTGACCTGTAGACATTTCACCATGGAAGGGGAACCATCTCATGAGGCTCTGCACCCTAATGACAGATTGTTGGGGATTTAATCCTAGAAGGCTGCTTTCCACAAAGGTATACCCACTGTCCTTGTTCTTTCAAATTCAACCTTTATCTTGCCTTACTAATGTGTTACAATATCAAAATTGTTCCTTTTTGATGAAAACTTAAAAATACCACCACAATATTCTGTATTTTAGGCATGAAATATAGTTGCTTGTGACTCTGAAGCCACAGCAAACACAAGGATAGTCCAGAAAAGAGGGTGTTATCATATCTGTTCCCCCACATGCTGATGGTTCTTGGATGTTTTCCTCATGGGAGACCCTGTGGTATGTAACAGTGTCAAAGGAGCTGCCATAAGTTCATGAGAAAAGAAGCTCATACAATGAATGTTGGGATTAAAGTTCAGGCAGCATCAAGCTTTACAGTCCAAGGTAGGGGCCGGCGAGATAGCTCAGTGGGTAGGACACCTGCAAACCTGTAGACCTGAGTTCAGTTCCCTGAAATCTATATGCTAGAAGGAGAAAACTGATTCCTGGAAGTTGTTTCTCCCCCACCCCATCCTCCTTTCTCCCTTACCCCTTCTTATAAATAAACAAACAAACAAACAAACAAATGAAGTCCCAGAACAAGGGGTGAAAGAAGGCAGACCGCTGAGCTTCTTAAGGAAAGAAAGAATGAGAGAAAGAAAGATATAAAGAAAGGAAGGAAGGAAGGAAGGAAGGAAGGAAGGAAGGAAGGAAGGAAGGAAGGAAGGAAGGAAGAAGAGGAAGGAAGAAGGAAGGAAGGAAGGAAGGAAGGAGAAAGGAAGGACGGAGAAAGGAAGGGAAAGAAAGGAAGGACAGAGAAAGGAAGGACAGAGAAAGGAAGGGAAAGAGAGTGAGAAAGAGAGAGAGAGAGAAAGAAAGAAAGAAAGAAAGAAAGAAAGAAAGAAAGAAAGAAAGAAAGAAAGAAAGAAAGAAAGAAAGAAAGAAGCAAACAAACAAAGAAAATCATACATAAACAGAGTTGTTGATAAATCTGAGCAAGAAACATAATTCCTTGTGCATTAGAGTTTGATTTGTGAAAGAGAAATGAAGCAATGGTGTGTGTGTGTGTGTGTGTGTGTGTGTGTGTGTGTGTGTGTGTGTGACTATCTTAGTGGAATCCAGGAGAGAAGTCCGGGGAATTTTGCAGGTGATTCCCTTCTGGGTAATAAGCCTTCACACCCCAGCCCAAAGGGCCCCCCTAGACTGATTTCTTCCTGGAACAGCATAGCTCCACCCAGGCTGATGCGGCACAAGTCCACATTATCTGAATGCTTAGTGGACAAAAGTTCCTAGTACAGCGTTTGCAGGGATCCGAGATCACAAAGAAATAAGAAAGAAGATTTTAAGAAGCTTTCGGAGAGTTGGGAAAGGAAAAGCGTTCACTGAGAAACAGAGAGGGTAGAAGGGGGAAATGGCCAAAAGAAACTTCAGTATTCTGGTCCCTGGAGAAGGGGACACAGGCTGGTCAGGTACCCTAGAAAGCCTTCAACACAGCCTATCACACCCTGGGTCCCCACCCTGATTTGTTTGGGATGAGTTTGTGGAAGAGGGGACTTCATATGGTAAACATGACCTCTAAGGAGAAACTGAGGAGCCTTCTGCATATGCTGCGGGCAAAGCAGGTACCCCAGGATCCCCAGAGGAGGGTTACACTGTCTGAGCGCTCTTCAAAGTCCTGGCCCACTGGAGTGCCAGGAATATTGTTTCTTAAACTGGATGGGTAACTGGCTGCGGTCATGAGACAGATGGCGGACAAAGGCCCTGGGACACAAGCCCAGTGACCTGAGTTCAATCCTCACAGCTCACATGGTGGAAAGAAAATACGGACTGCAAAGTTTGTTCCCTGACCCCCTACACACACACACACACACACACACACACACACACACACGCACACATACACACACACACACACACACACACACACACACACACACATGCACTGGGGCATGTGTGCATGTTTTCTCTATCTCTTGCCAATAAATTAAATGAAATTAAAAATTTTTTATTATTTATTCAATTGTGCGTGTGTATTTGTGTGTGTGTGCGGGTATGTGTGTGTGCGTGTATGTGTGTGTAGAACCACGGACGAATTCGGGAACCACCATGGACGCCTCCACCTCCTCATTTACTCTGCCCCGGGATTCACAGGCTCCGCCCTACCAGGACCAGAAACGCAGGCCGCCCGGCTTCCACCTGGCGTCTGTACATGGGGTCTAGATCCGAACTCAGGACCTTCCACCTGCAAGGCAGAGGCTTAACCCCTGAGCCACCTCTCCAGCCCCATAAAATGAAATTTTAAAAATGCATTCTCAGCAACCTCAAGTTCTCTTGGATTTATTTTCTAAGGTTCCATTTCTGTAATAATATTATATAATATACTAATATTTCAGGTGACAAAAATGTCCTAAAGTGAGCTTGTTGGTGATATTTGCCAAACTACATTAATATGATGAAAATCACAAAATTGAACTCTTTAAACGGGCTAATATTATGAAACGTATATTGTATTTTGATAAAAATGTTAAAATTTATTTTACTCATTTTAGAGAAGCAAATATATTTTTAAGTTATGAAAGAGACTATCACTAAATAATGTTTATCATATGAGGATATACTTATATATACTTATACTTCTTAGCTCTCTTTTAATGATTTTGATTTTTTAAAAGAGATTTTTAGCATCTTTATTAAGACAAGTGTTATATATTATCAGGAGGTTAGGCGATAAACATGTTAGACATAGTGAAATATAATAATTTATAAGAAATTGATATTTAATTTGTCCTTATTGGGATTAGAAGTTTGATTTCAAACTAAATATTCTTGTGGCACTATATGATAATAAAATGTTATGATGCAAATTGAATGCATATGGCATAGGTGTGTGTGTGTGATTATAAGTATGCATGTGTATGTAACTGTTCATGTGTGTTTATAATGTGTGTATATGCATGTGTGGTATAAGCTAACATATATGTATGAGCTATGTGTATCTATATGAATGTATATGTGTTTGTGAGTGTATGAATGGTGTACATGTGAATGTGTGTTATGTGTGGTATGTGATTGTATGTGGTGTGTATATGTGTGTGTGATGTGTGGTGTGTGTATGTATGTGCATGTGAATCTGTGGTGTGTGTATGTGAGTGTGATGTGTATATGTGAGTGTGTGTGGTGTGTATATGTATGTGTATGAATGTGTAGTGTATATGTGTGTATGTGGTGTGTGTATGTGAGTATGTGTGGCATGTGTATGAGTGTGCATGTGATGTGTATGTGTGTGTATGAGTGTGTGGTGTATATGTGAGTGTGTGTGTTGTGTATATGTGTGTATGAGTGTGTGGTGTATATGTGAATGTGTGTGGTGTGTGATATATATGTGAGTGTGTGTGTGGTGTGCATATGTTTGTATGAGTGTGTTGTGTAATGTGAGTGTGTGTGGTCTGTATGTGTGTGTATGAGTATGTGGTGTATATGTGAGTGTGGTGTGTATATATGAGTATGTGATGTATATGTGACTGTGTGTGGTGTGTATATATGTGTATGAGTGTGTGGTGTATATGTGAGTGTGTGGTGTGTATATGTGTTTATGTGTATGTGGGGGTTTGGGGAGATCGAGGTCAGAGGTTGACCGAGGTATCCTTAATAGCTTCTTCGTCTTTTTTGAGGCAGGATCTCTTGCTGAGCACGGGGATGAGCAACTGGACAAGCTGGTTAGCACTGAGCCGCTGGCTTTCACATGGGTGCTGGGGTCTGACCTGAGGTCTTCAGGCATGCATGGCAGGCGCTTTACTAACTGAACCAATGCTCTAGCCCCAGATTCTCCGTTCTTGGCTGTATCGCCTTATCCCATGTAGACTGTACACTGAAGGCTACCATTTGAACAAGGTTGCTAGTTCTTAAAGTCTCTTAGCTTTTACTTTCAATTCTGCAATACCTGTAAACATATGCATTTAAAAGAATTCTAAGATTAAATAAAACAGCCGATGTTTCATGACTTGGTCCATTCTGATGTCAAATAAGTTGGTCATCCACAACTTTCTACAGTTTATATGTAACTGAGACAATTGGAAGAGACCTAGGAAAGAAATATCAAGGGAATGTATAAAATCAAGGGTGTGATGACGAACCCTTTAGATAGCACAGAATTCATTTCTTTCATAGATCATAAAACATTTACCTGGAATCCTTACAGTATATTTTCAAAGCAATAAATAAACAATATCAAATAGCCAAGGAGCAGGTGAATTGGGGAGGGGGGCCTATGGGGTGACAGGAGGCTGGTCCAGCAGCTCCCGGGGGACTCCCTAGGATGTCCCTGGATTCCCTTTATGGTGCCCGCAGCTGCCAAGCGTGCGGCAGGGGCAACTCCTGCAGTTGAGCTGGGCTTCAGGACCCGGGCAAGGCCTCAGCCACAACAGCTGCTGTTGGCAGTGGCAAGGAGAACCGCATCACCTGGCTACCAGGAAGGAGGAAAGCGAGGGCAAAGAGACAGCCAAAAACATCTCATCAGGAGACAGTGCGACTGGGTTTCTCGCCCCGTGAAGCAAGACGCGTTGTCATCGGCCCTTGAATAACCATCAGAACGGGTAAGAAGACCCGCGACGCGCAGGTTGGCCAATCCGTTCTCGCAGCACTGAGTTTCCCACGATTGTCTCCCCTCCCTGCAGAAGACAGATCTCCAGGCCGATCTAGAGTGAGCCTGTCTTGGCTCAGCCCGCGCTGTGCGAACCGCATCAGGAAGGGTGTTTGAATGGCATGTGAAGGAGGCTTGGGGAGGATTTGAGTTGTGAGCCTGATAGGTTTTCCTTTCAAAAGGTGATTTCATAGGCCTTTCTCACCTAATTTTGAAAATAATGTATTTACCACGAAATTTTTAAAAAGCACAAAGAACATATCACAAACCCTCTGTACTTCTGCGTCAGAGGCCAACGTGACAATTGTACACAGTCTTCTATGAGGAGTTGAGGTGTGGTACCCTTATGCCTGACACTTTCCTTTAAATTTCAAACAAGCATATTTTATGGCGGCAGGAAATCTTAGAAACCACCTGAATTGGAACAATCCCTGTCTCCTTTCTTTTGGAAGAGATTATAAAAAGCTGGTATTTCTTTAGATGCCTATAAAAATTTCTCAATGAACATTTGGACACAATGTTTTGCATTTAACAGTTATTATCACTTTATCTTCCTTATAGAAGTAGATGTTTGTGTATTTTTTTTGTATGGGTATTGACAAATTGTGTTTTTTGAGAAATATTACTTTAACTTAGATCATTAAACTTGTAAGTATAGATATAATTATAATATTCCTTTCCTTTTAATATATTTAAGATCATTAGTTATGTTGATTTTATCTTTGATACTGAATATTATTAATTTTCTTGTAAGCATTGAATTGACTCTATCAAATAAGGTTTGATTTACTGTGTTTCCATGCTCATATAAATACAAATATTTAAAAGTTTTTAAAAGTTTCTATAATTTATTGATTTATTTATTCAGTTCATTTTTTTATTTATGTGTGGGGCTGTATGATGTGTGTTGGGTAGAGGGAGTTGTGTCTGTGATATGGTTCACATGTGGAACCAGAGGACAATTTTATGGAATCTGTTCTCTCCTTCCATCTCCACAAGAGGTCTGTGGACTGAATTCCAGTTATCAGGTTTCCATGGCAAAGAACCTTTTACTAGCAGAGCCACTTCGCTGATGCCCAAAATATACTTTTCCAGATACAAAATGCATGAACACACAAATATGTCACAATTTAACAAGTTTTAATCATATATTAGGGTTTCTTTTTGCGTCAAATGTTGCTTCGAGAAGCATCGTCTGAACATAATTTTATTTGCACTCCTTAATTCTCTTTCAGGCGAATCCTTAATGTTAAACTAGTGGATGAAATCCTAGGATTGTTAATGTCACAAATGGTAGAAATGGTGGCAGCCTCTACTTTCAGCTATGAAAAGTGGAGCCTAAAGAGCGAAGCAAGAAATGAGGTAGAACAATCAAGGATGATTCCCAAATTCACCCTTGGACCTCCATAGGCACATACAGTGCCCTCTTCTACACGCACCCACACTTGCCCACATACAGATACACCCCCCCACCTACACACGCAAAAAAAGAAAAAGAAAAAGAAATTACAGAATTTCTCCTAAAATAACAATTGCCAAACTACTCTGCAAAAAGATTTTTAACCATTTTTCATTGTTAGCTAATTAAATAAAAGCTCATCATGTGACAGTTGACCCACCCCTACTGCTCAGTTCTCCTAATATACTAATATACTCTTAGATGCTTTAGAATCTGTTTATCATCAACTTATTTCTACTAGTTATGGCATACTGTCCCTCTTAAAATAATTATTTTTTAAAAAATGAAAGCCAGTTCTAGTACCAAAAGTTATATACATTCTCACTTTACATTCTGACAACAGTACCAACAAGTTTGGCAAGTGTTTCTCTCAGTTGTTAATTTCAGTTCATCATTGAGTCAGTTACATATGTCATTCTTTACTGTCTTTTTCTCCATGAGCAGAGTTAGTATGGGGGAATAGAATCTTTTCCCAGACTTTGGTTGCATTCAAAAATACTTTGTTTCTATGCAGATGCATCTCCAATACTCTCATTATCTTCTAGCATTGGAAGAGAAAAATCATAATGAACATGGGTTTTATGCATTTTTTGTCAGGTTGCCTTTTGAATAAGTTTATGTTTTAAAATCATTGATAAGTGAACATTAAATATTTTACCAAAACAATTGTGATACATTTATGTGGTAATACCGATAAATTATGATTTATTACAATCTTATCCTCACTTCTTACAATGAGTTGCTAGTCTCTGCTCAGACATATCATCCAGCCCCTGGTATATTTCTATGACTTTGTCCCTGACTAGCTGTCCCTATTGGAATAAGAAATTGCTTTGTCTCGCTTTTTCTCTTACCTAAGAAAATTGTTCTGTTTGTTAAAAAGTGCTCAATAAAAAAGGGAATACATAGATGAATGAAGAAAGCTAATGTCTGTGAGCCTCAGGTTTTCACCTGTAAACCGAGAATGATACCTGGTTCATAGATTTGCTTTAATAATTAAATGAAACAATACATAAGTAGTCTGTGAAATACTCATGCGAGGTTTGTACAGTAGGCATAGCCATTTATCAGCCATTTTCTTTCAACCCTACAGCAACAAGACTTATACTCTAAACTTTTCTTTCTTCTCTTTGAGCTAACTAGCAACTAAAAACGAGGTTTAGCAAGTTCTCTTGGAAGGTTCTGGTGTTATGGTAGCATTTCTGTAATACTGCTTAATCCAAGTTTTCCTGCTGGGAAAAGCTCAGAAAGGGTCCAACAGATGCCATCAGGTAAGTTCAAATGAGCTGAGAGTCAATGTTTGGATGAAGTTGTAGATCAGTCTCATTAAAACCAATATGCGGGCTGGAGAGGTGGCTCAGGGGTTAAGCCTCCGCCTTGCAGGCGGAAGGTCCCGAGTTCGGATCCCAGATCCCACGTATAGACGCCAGACGGAAGCGGGGGCGGCCTGCGCTTCTGGTCCTGGTAGGGCGGAGCCTGTGAATCCCGGGGCAGAAGGAGGTGGAGGCGTCCATGGTGGTTCGCGAATTCGTCCGTGGTTCTACACACACATACACACACACACACAGACACGCGCGCGCACATACACACAGTTGAATAAATAATAATAAAAAAAAAAAATTAAAAAAAAAAAAAAAAAACCCAATATGCATTTGAGCCATGTTGGAAGGTGTGTGTTTCTCAAGTGTCAATAAAGTGTCAGTGAGAAAAGGAACTTTGTCAATCTTGTAGTTCAATGAAGAACATTGCACTCTCACATGAAGAAAAAAAGGGATATTGTTTAATGTTTTACGTTAAATGTCATTTGCCACTGCATAATTATTAAAAGATAAGGAGCTCTTGCATTATTAATGAGAATAAATAACAAGATGGCAATTAAATAACTATCATTAATGGCTTGTTCATTAATATGTTAGTAGTTGGCTGTCTGATCATGAAGAGAAATTAATGTCAGAAGGGAAAACTCAGTCAATAATAAAATAAAAATCTGAGCTTGTATCTTGGTTAATTACCAAGATATCTCATTTCCATGGAATGTTAAGGAAAAATTTGCATACTGAGTATAGACATAGTTCAAAGCTAATAGGTGCTGGTTACAAACCAAGTTCTCCTGGTTTGTGTCTCTTCGCGTCCAAGTGTGTTTACTCTTAGAGAGACTTGATTTCCTGTGTCTGAGAAACATGAGCTTATAAAAAAGATTAAAAGGCTGCTGTGCAGAACCCCAGTAAAGGGATGCTAACAAACTGTTAATGAAGCAAAAACATATGGATTGGACTTCACATCAAACAGAAATGATTTTAGAATGAAGGGAGAAAGTACTTAGCAGAAGGTAATAGATCGTTGTCAATTTTAAAACCCAAACATTTGAGGTGTCCTCAGAAAGTTACTAGTTATGCCTTTCTTTGTTTTTTATTTATAATTTTCCTTTTACACAGAGATCAATCTGTCTGTGGCCAAATGGCCTTTCAAAAGCTTAACAATATATTGGTTAACTTATAAACAGCATCCTGCATTTTCAGAGCTAAGAAAGACATGCCAATTAGCTAAGACCACCTTACCACAAAAGAATATTTCCCATGACCCTTTCTTTACTGTTACTTTTTTAAAGTGAAAATTATATTCATATTGCTGTATATATTTTTATTTATTTGTATTTTTATTTTTCTAGTTTTACAAGCATATTGAATACATATCCCTGCTTTCCTCCATCCCCCTCCCTCCCATCTCTTTCCCTTGCCTTCATCAATCCATTCCACTCCTTCCTGCTCTCCTATCTGTCTGCTTCTGTGGGCCCTAGTGTTCCCTCTGGCTTGTGGATTATTGTGGGATTCGTGCCTCTTGTGGCATACCAAGTTGCCTCTCTTTGGGCCACCCCATGATAGGGGCATTTCCCTTCACTCATCCAGCTTCAGTCCCCAAAATTTCCACTGTATATTCTTATCTTTTTTGAGCTTCTTGATAATCTATGGGAGCATGTTGATATGTCAGTCATTATGCAGGTTTGATAAGAACAAATCTCAGTGAGTTCCTAGTGGCAGCTGTCCTTTGAGTGGACTGTCTTGTCCAATAGTTCTTACAATCTCCCCACCCCCTCTTCTGTGAAGTTCCTAAAGCCTTATGAAAAATATGTAATGTCACAAATTTGTGTATCATCCTCGCACAGGATCTTGATAATCTTCTCTGTATCATTTCAATTTCAGTATATGTATTGTCAAAGCAAGTGTTATATATTTTTTAAATTGCTCTTCTTGTATATTTTTAAAATTGTATATAGAATTTATATTTTCATATTAAGCAGATCACTGTCAATGAATTTAAATCATATCAGCAGTTCTAATCACACTCTAAATTCTCATAAAAGAATTTTTATTTTTTTTTAACTTTTTTTTATTCAAGTGTGCGTGTATGCGTGTGTGTACATGTGCGTATGTATGTGTGTGTGTGTGTGTGTGTAGAACCACGGACGAATTTGGGAACCAACAGGGACGCCTCCACTTTCTCCTTGTTTACTTTGCCCCGGGATTCACAGGCTCCGCCCTGCCAGGACCAGAAACGCAGGCTGCCCCCGCTTTCGCCCGGCATCTATACCTGGGGTCTAGGATCCGCACTCAGGACCTTTCGCCTGCAAGGCAGAGGCTTAACCACTGAGCCACCTCTCCAGCCCCAAAGAAAGAATTTTTAGAAGATGGATCTGGGAAGAAAGTTCAAGCCATAAAGCACTGACCAGTTAAACATGAATATCAGTATTTGAGTCTTCAGAACACAGGCAATAGCCAGGTGCAGGAGCACGTGACCATAATCCCAGGGCTCTTGTGGCAAGATTGGAAGTGAAGACAGAAGAACTCAAAAGGCTGCAGACAGACCACTAAGGGTATGCAGCGGTGAACAACAATGATCAGCCGAGGTGGGCAGCTGGAATTGAATCCTCACCAGGATGTCCTCTGACCTGTATAAATGCTATGGCAAGCATATGCCCACATTCATATGCATGAATGGGTGTGCATGCACACACATACACACACACATGCACACACAAGTTTTAAAATATAACTATACTGATTGCCATAGTTACCCACCATAAGCTCATGCGTTTGCATCCTCAGTTGATGTTAATGTTTTGGAAGGTTGTGAAACCTTCAGGAGGTAGAACGCTGCTTGAGGAAGGCACGTCACAGAGGAGGGTCCTAGAGATTTGATAGACATCCGTGCTTCAGTTGTTACTCTTTCTACATCTTCCTGGCTGCTGAGAACTGAGCATGCCTGCTTCTGCTTCCAACCATGCCTTCTGCTATGATGTTCTTCCTATAATGGACTATATTCCCTCTGACTCCATAAGCCACATAAACACTGCCTTCTGTCCTGAATTGGTTGAGTCTATTATCTCAAAGTGGGGAAAAAAGAGAATCACTGTGAAGGAGAACCACAGTGAAGTAGGATTGCAAGAGAACATTTAGCATCGGCATGGTCATGCTGGGAAACTGAAATAAGCAAGGCTGGGTCATAACAGATCTATACCAGCAAGACTGAACCCAGGATCTGGCAAAGAACATGGCCTATCTTCTTCATTCCTCAGACAAGAGTCATGTGTGCAGTGTTGACTCATATAGAAGTAACTGATATTCTGCTAAAAAGCTCACCTCCCTCATTCTTCATGCCCCTGATAGTAGCGGATAGGGTATAATGGAACATAATGCCCTGTACTGTTAATGGTTTATCTATATAATAAACATTTGGACTGATCTGGCACAGTTTTTTCTCCATCCAAGACAATTTGCTCACCAGATCCCAGTTTTCTGTGCATCTGTTGACTTTTCTTAATCCTTCATCACCCAACAGAGCATCTCTATATGAGTCACAGTAAAAACCTGTAAAATTGCTGATGATGTAAAATTGAGGGTTTTGATAATGAAGAAGCAAGTGGATAAGGATTCATCTTATATATATATGTGTGTGTGTGTGTGTGTGTGTGTACATATATATATATTTCATTAGTCATTAGGAATTGCTTTGATTCATTTCAAGTAGGTATAGGATGAAATTAATCATTAGAATATGTTCATTACTGAAAAGGATTGATGCAATTCAGTGATGGCAGCATCTGAAGCTCTTGGCTATTTTAAAGAAGGAAATGCCAAACGGGGAACTTCTAAGCACAAGACTCTACTGCCAGTGCCATTAGGAATTAGCAGTGTTACTTCTGCAGTTGCATCTAAATTCTAGACCATTCATAGGTCATTTTGCTACCTCAACTCAGATCTTTACTTCCAATTGAGGGGCAATTGTGTGCCACATTTTTTATGATCAAGATTACCTATGTATGCCTCATTCAATAAGAAGTGGGGTTCTTACTACAGAAATCTGAAAGGAGGCTTCTTAAACTACACTAAAAATAGAACTAGCAGATAAGCCAGCTACATCACTTCTGGGTATAGGCACAAAGGATTCTACATTCCACCACAGAAACACTTACTCATCTATATGTATTGCAGCATGAATCACAATAAGATTATGAGATAAAGCTTACTGTCCTTCAAAAGATGAATAATGAATTGAATAAAAACATGGGAAATGTGATAAATACATACCATATATGTATGCATATTATATACATATCATATATGTATGGATAGATATACATATACATAATCCCTATTTACCAGACCATAGAAACAGCTGGAGATCATCACATCAAAGTTAAAATTATTGAAACATAGAAATATTTTCGATCATATATCTTCATTCTTTTTTAACATTTTTTATTATTATTTCTGCTCATACAAACTTAATAGGTACACCGGTTCCCTCCCTCCCTCCTCCTCCCCCCGAACCCCCTGCTCCTCCTCCACTCACCCCTCCCTCCCTATCCCCCAGTGCCTCCCGCCCCGATTCCCAGAGAGTCCTTTAATGTGCATCCCTGACTCTCCTCTGGGCCCTCCTCTCCAATGACATATAAGGACCAGTGGCATTTCCCTGAACACTTTCCCATGTTCCCCTTAAGCATAGGAACACTACTGAAGCTGCCAATCCCTTGTCTCCAAGGATCTTGGTGCCTTTACCAGATGCTAGACTTTGTGAGGTCAATAGTGTGTTGAACATTGCGCAGGGCATGCAAAGTCCAATTATGATTGCTTCGGCCCTAACTTGTGTGGAGTATCTTGCAAATCATTGCTCTTCCCATCCTTTTGCTCTTACACTCTTACCGCCCCCTCTTCCGCAAATTTCCCTGAGCTTCAGGATGACGAGAGATTAGTCTGGCCTAGTTCTAGGTGGTTGATATAGAGTCTCTGAAGTTCTGGATTGTGGTTTGTTGATTTTCTTTTGCAGTTTTGCTGCTCCTGCAATGCCCTTCACTCCATCCTGCTGGGCACTCTATGTCACCCCCTGGCCAGAGACAAAAAGCTGTTAAAACTCGAGTCTTATTATAAGAGCACATTCAAGGGTAGATGTAATAAAAGTAGGAAACCTCAGTGAGGGAGGGGTCAATCACCCATTTGCAAAATGGTTACTTTTTATCTGCCAGACTATATGCCCTCCCCTTCTGATAAGATCATACCCCTTTAGTTGTAAATGATCAAGAACGAACGTCTGTGAACTTAACCAGGTGTCACATTACTTACTTGCAGTCCTTGATGGAGCCCTATTTTCTCTACTGTAACATGGTCACTTCTCTCCTTGTTTCTGGTGTGGCCCTCCAACCCCATCCCTCCTGTTCATAATCCTTGCAATTACTGTAGGTAATACATAGATTTACCTATGAGTGTCTCAAGGTGGGCTGAGTGGGTTTGGTACTAGGAGCCACCTATTAGGGAGTACATATGGCACTTAATTTTCTGGGTTTGGGATACTTCATTTAATATAATTGTTTCTAATGACATCCATTTCCCGGCAAATTCAGTAATTCATCATTTTTGATGGCTGAGTAGTACTCCATTGTATAGATATACCACAGTTTCCTTATCCACTCGCCAACTGTTGGACATTTGGGTTGATTCCATGACTTTGCTATTGTAAACAGTGCTGCTATGAACATGGTCGTTCTTGTGCTATCGAGGCGAACCTCTGCTGTATGGGGCGTTATTCCCAAAAGTGGAATAGCAGGGTCATATGGCATTTCAATCTTTAATTTCTTTAAGAATCCCCAGACGGCTCGCCAGAGTGGCTGTATGAGCCTGCATTCCCACCAGCAATGTAGCACAGTTCCCCTCTCTCCACATCCTCTCCAGCATTTGTTGTTGTTTGTATTGTGGATTTTTGCCATCCTGACCAGGGTGAGATGATATGTCAGGGAAGTTTTGATTTGCATTTCCCTGATGGCTAAAGAGGTGGAACATTTTTTAAAATATTTGTTAGACATTTTAATTTCATCCCTGGTAAAATTTCTTTTAAGTTCCAGGGCCCATTTTTTAATTGGGCCATTGGTTTCCTTGGTGTCCTTAGTTTTCTAAGTTCTTTGTGCACTCTGGACAGTAGAGCTCTATCAGATGTGTGGTTAGTGAAGATTTTCTCCCATTCTGTGGGTTGCTTTGAGCTTGTGTTACAATCTCTTTATCTGAACAAAAGCTCTTTAATTTCACAAGATCCCAACTGTTGAGAGTTGGTAGCAGTGACTGTGCCATTGGATGTCTGTTTAGGAAATGTTGGCCTAGCCATATCAGCTCGAGGGAGTTCCCTATCCTTTCAACTATGGTTTTTTATAGTCTCTGGCCTTATATCAAGGTCCTTGATCCAGTTGGAATTAAGTCTTGTACATGGTGACAAGTATGGGTCCAGCTTTAATCTTCTGCATGTGGAGATCCAGTTTTTCCAGCACCATTTGTTGAAGATGCTGTTCTTTTTCCATTGGATTCTTTGGGCCCCTTTGTCAAAGACCAAATGGCTGTATTTTTGTGGGCTTATATCTGGGTCTTCAACCCTTATCCATTGATCTGTGTATCTATTTTGGAGCCAGTACCAGGCTGTCTTTATAACTATGGATTTGTAGTATAGACTAAGGTTTGGTATGGTAATACCTCCAGCAGTGTTTTTGTTACTCAGGATTGTCTTTGCTATCCTGGATCTTTTGTGCCTCCATACGAACTTTGAGATTGTTTGGTCAACTTCTTTGAAGAATTACTTTGGGATTTTAATTAGTATCGCATTGAATTTGTATATTGCCTTTGGTAGGATGGTCATTTTTATGATGTTGATTCTGCCAATCCAGGAACATGGGAGGTCCTTCCACCTTCTGGTGTCTTCTGCTATTTCTTTCTTTAGGGTTTTAAAGTTTTCATTGTAAAGGTCTTTTACTTCCTTGGTTAGGCTTATACCAAGGTATTTCATTTTTTTAGGGGCTATAGTAAATGGGATTGTTTCTCTCAAGGCTTTTTCACTTCTTTCATTCTGGGCATATAGGAAGGCCTCTGATTTTTGCACATTTATTTTGTATCCTGCCACCCTGCTGAAGTTTTTGGCTCACTCAGGTATAAGATCATGTCATCTGCAAATAGGGATAGCTTGACTTCTTCCTTGCCGATTTGAATCCCTCTTATGTCCCTTTCTTGTCTCATGGCTTCAGCTAAGACTTCAAGTACAATATTGAATAGAAGTGGTGAGAGTGGACAGCCTTGTCTAGTTCCTGATCGAAGTGGGAATGATTCCAATTGTTCCCCATTGAGCATAATCCTTGCTGTGGGCTTGTTGTATACAACTTTTATTATATTGATAAAGGTTCCTTCCATTCCTACTGTCTCTAGTGTTTTGATCATAAAAGGCTGTTGGATCTTGTCAGAAGCTTTTTCTGCATCTATCGAGAGTATCATGTGGTCTTGGACCTTGGACTGGTTTACATGATGAATTACATTTATTGATTTGCGTATGTTGAACCAACCTTGTGTGCCGGGGATGAAGCCTACTTGGTCCCCGTGAATGATCGTTTTCATATGTTTTTGAATCTGATTTGCTAAGACTTTGTTGAGAATCTTTGCATCTGTGTTCATCAGAGAGATCGGCCTATAGTTTTCTTTTTGAAGTGTATCTTTATTAGGTTTTGGGATTAAAACGATATTAGCTTCATAGAAGGAATTTGGTAGTGTTCCTTCCTTTGCTATTTGATGGAACAGTTTAAGGAGTATTGGTGTTATTAACTCCTTAAATGTCTGGTAGAACTCTATGCTGAATCCATCTGGTCCAGGACATTTTTTGGTGGGAAGATTCGAGATTACTTCCTCAATTTCCTTATATGTTATAGGACTATTTAAATAATTCACAACTTCCTGATTCAATTTAGGTAAGTTGTGTTTACTTAGAAATTCATTCATCTCTTTTGTGTTGTCATACTTCACAGAGTATAATTTTTTGAAATATGATGTTATAATTCTCTGGATTTCTTGGGTATCAGTAGTGATAACTCCATGTTCATTTCTAATTTTGTTAATTTGGGTTTTCTCTCTCTTCCTTTTGGTTAATTTAGCTAGGGATGTATCAATCTTATTGAGTTTTTCAAAGAACCAGCTTTTTGACTGGTTGATTTTTTTCTATCGTTTTCTTAATCTCGATTTCAGGTATTTCTCCCCTTTTTTTTTTTTCAAAATTCAGCTCTTTTTTTATTATTATTATTATTTATTCAACTGTGCCCATGTGCGTATGTGCGCGCGTACGCGCGCGCGTTTGTGTGTGTGTGTGTGTGTAGAACCACGGACGAATTCGCGAACCACCATGGACGCCTCCACCTCCTTCTGCCCCGGGATTCACAGGCTCCGCCCTACCAGGACCAGAAGCACAGGCCGCCCCCGCTTCCGCCTGGCGTCTATACGTGGGATCTGGGATTCGAACTCAGGACCTTCCACCTGCAAGGCGGAGGCTTAACCCCTGAGCCACCTCTCCAGCCCAGGTATTTCTCCCCTTATTTTGCTAATCTCTCTTCTATTTTTGGGATCAGATTGCTCTAGTTTCTCTAAAGCTTTAAGCTGCATTGTTAAGTTGTTTATTTCTGATGTTTCCTTTTTTTTTTTTGATGTAGGCATTAAGAGCTATGAACTTACCTCTTAGAACAGCTTTCATTGTGTCCCAGAGATTTTGGTAAGTTGTATTTTCATTATCATTCCCTTTCAGGAAATCTTGAATTTCCTTTTTAATTTCTTCCTGAATCCAGTTCTCATTCAGCATCATAGTGTTAAGTTTCCAGGAGTTAGTGTATTTTCTCTTGTTTGTTGTGTTGTGGATGTCCAGCTTTAGGCCGTGGTGGTCTGATAGGGCACAGGTTAGAATTTCAACTTTTTTGTATATGTGTAGATTTGTTTTGTGGCCCAATATGTGATCTATTTTGGAGAAAGTTCCGTGTGCTGCTGAGAAAAATGTGTATTCTTTGATGTGTGGGTGAAAAGTTCGATAGAGATCAGTAAGGTCCATTTCTTTAAGGGTTTGATTAAGTTCCAAAGTGTCTCTGTTAAGCTTTTGACTTGTTGATCTATCCCATGTTGAGAGGGCGGTTTTGAAGTCCCCAAGAATTATCGTTTGGGGGTTGATTTCTTGTTTAGATGCTGTAGGGTTTTCTTAATGAATGTGGAGGGGTCCGTATTGGGTGCATATATGTTCAGTTTTGTGAAGTCTTCCTGGTGAATTGTACCTGTGACTAAAATGTAGTACCCATCTGTGTCTCTTATAATTTTCTTTGGTTTGAAGTCTACTTTGTCTGATAGCATAATGGCTACCCCTGCCTGTTTTCTGCTTCCATTTGCTTGTAGAATTGTTGACCAGCCTTTTACTTTTAGGGCATGCTTATCTGTTGTGGTGAGATGGGTTTCCTGCAAGCAGCAGATTGATGGATTGTGATTTTTAATCCAAAATTGTAATCTATGTCTCTTGATCGATGAGTTAATTCCATTAACATTTAGTGTTATAATGGAGAAACTATTTTTAATTCCAGACATTTATTATGTTTAGTAGTTTTTATAAGTATATTGCTTCGCTTTAAATGGTATTATACTTGCCTTCTGTTCTCCTGGATATGCCTGTTTTTTTCTTCAAGCTTGAGTATCATTTCTAGCATTTTTTGAAAGCCTGGTTTGGTGGACAAGTATCCCTTCAAGCTGTCTTTGTGCTGGAAGATTTTTCTTTCTCCCTCGATCATGATGGATAGTTTTGCAGGGTAAATCAGCCTGGGTTGACATTTTTGCTCATTCAATACCTGAAGTATGTCTCTCCAAGCTCTTCTTGCTTTTACTGTTTCAACTGAGAAGTCATTTGTTATTTAATAGGTTTACCTTTAAAAGTGACTTGTTTTTCTCCCTTGAAGCTCTCAGCACCAGTTCTTTATCTTGAATGTGGAGTGTTTTAACTATTATTTGCTGTGGCGAGCTTCTGTTTTGGTCATATCTGTTTGGGTGTGGAATGCCTCTTGTATATGTATGGGTCTCTCTTTTTTTTAGATGAGGAAAGTTTTCCTTGATGATCCTTTGAAAAATTTCCTCAGGGGTGGTATTTTGAGATTCTTGCTCTGGTATTCCATGAATACGCATGTTAGGCTTCTTCAGGGTGTCCCATATCTCCTGGATATTTCTCTCAAGTATCTTTTTGGCTTTAACAACCTCTTCCATTGAGCTGGTTAATACTACCACTTTATCTTCAAGGTCTGAAATTCTGTTTTCTGCTTCATTAGTTCTGCTGATAAGACTCTCTGTGGAGTTCTGGGTTAAAGATAACTTGTCTTTTAGCTCAGTTTTAAACTCTGCTTGAGTCTGTTTTAACTGCTATATGCCAGTTTTTGTTTCTTGCACTGTTTTTCTCAACTCCTCCAAGTGTCTGTTGTGTTCCTCTTCAAAGCGATTGATTCGATTATTTAATTCCTCCCGGATTTCCTCTTTCATAGTATTGAACATGGTAATGATCATATTTTGAAAGTTGTTATCCTGGGTCAGGCTTTCATGGCCATTTTCCGTAGGGTTTGTTCTGGTTGGAGTCTAACATTATGGGATTAATTCCTTCAGTGGGAGATTTGTTAACTTGAGTGTTGTTTCTCATGGATTTGCGCTTTGACTTTGGCATTGTCGTTTTAACTCTTAAGATCTTCTTTCAATTTCTGTGCGTTTTTCACTAAACTGAATTATTTGGCCTGGGGTTCTGGGGGTGGGGAGGGACAGAGCTTACCTAAGTGGAGGTGAGTCCAGGCTGGACTGTGCACATCTCGGGCGGCGGAGTGGGGGAAGGGAGGATGGGGCATTGGCGGGGAGCGCTATTTAACCTGGGGGAGCTGGGGCTGTGGCCCGGGCGCACGCCTCATTGAGCCTGCATGGTTGCTGATAAATCCTCCCACGCCCTGCCCGGCTCCGGCTGGATGGCGGGAGGAGCTTGGTCCTCTTGGGCTGCCTGGGGTTCTGGGGGTGGGCGGGGGCGGAGCTTACCTAGGTCGCGGTGAGGCCTGGCTGGACCGCGCGGCTCCGGGGAGGCGGAGTGGGGGAAGGGAGCTATATCTTCATTCTTTAACAAGAGCTAGATTACATATATATGCATTTATGAGTGAACTATAGTGAATATTTATAGTATACATATGAATGCATTTCTGTATGCAATGAGCATATATGCCAGTATAAATTTATATGAAAACACGTATCGCTATTTTGCAGTCATGACTCTCACCTTCTATTTATTTAATTTAAATTTTCATTTCCTTGTGCTTGCTCACTCCACTACTCCTTTCAAATCTTCCTAGGTCTGATTTGTCTTTTTACTTCTCCTCACCTGTTTTCACGTACCCATTAGGCTAGTGAAAAGTCCAAACTGTTGGCCCATCAGTTGTTTCAAATCTCCAGAAGGAATACTTGATGACATATAAAATAAATCTTAAATGATTGTGGGATGGATTGAGTAGCTAGAAAACTCTATAGCTAACTTAGATATTCTAATGAAGAAATAACTCTTATTGAGGGAGCATTGGACTATATACACAACAGAGAACAAGAAACTATATGCTTCCTAAGTGAAAACATATTAGGGCTACACTGTATTGTTTAGAAACCAGGCCTGGAGAGATGACTCAGAAGTTAAAGCCTTTGTTTTGTAAGTAAAAGGACCTGAGTTCAAATCCATGAAAACACAATGGAAAAATGGTAGCTGCCTGCACATCTGGTCCTGGAAGGAGAACCTGGTAGATTCCCAGAGCAAAGTAATAAAGAGGTAGAGCAATCCAGGGTGATTCCTCAAGTCACCATTGAGCCTCTGTGGGTACTGTTGCAGTCAGCCTGCATGGTTGCTGATAAATCACCATCAAACAGCTTAAGGGAACAAGGGGTTTATTTCTTTACAGCAGTCTGGTTACAGTTCATAGTCCAGCTTGATGGGAAAGCATGCACCAAAACCAGGGCCGAGGGAACTGGCCACACCATCACCTCATAACGGCTGGGACGATCCTCACTTGCCAGACCAGCATGTCTGGCCAAGTGTATACAAGGATGCCCACTCTCTCAATCAGCTCTCTGAATGTTATTCCAGGGTCTAATCCCACCTATCCTGAGCCTTTCCCATTAGCCAGACAATCTCTTGCAGGTTTGCTGTAGGCTTAACCCAATTCTCCACAAATGTATACAGAGCTCAACTATCCATTGTCAAGTTGATGCCTGTGCTTAACCATGACAGGTACACACACTCAAGTTCCCTCTTCTACAGAGACAGAGAGAGACAGAGAGATAAACATATATGCCCCCCACAAAAATGTAAAACAATTAATAATAATAATAATTTACAGAATCCAAAGAAAAGACTGTCCAGATTCTTAATTGGATGGGTTGGGTCTTCTCATTACCATTTTAGTGGCTTGCCATTGCTGTGAGAAAATGCAGTTTAGACAATCAGGCAATTTCCAGCTCTCAGTCTGTCATATTTCTACTCTTGCACTTTTGTTACACACACACACACACACACGCACGCACGCACGCACACACACACACACATACTTTTTGTCTTCAAATTTGTCTCAATATTTCCTAGTACTATTCCTCTGTGGTATTTACTCTGCTCACTCCCATGGAAGAGTTTCAGTGCCTCAAAAACTTCATCAGCATTTATCTAATTTGTCTCCTTGGCTACCATCTGAGCTACCATGTGATCTTAGGGCCTGAGACCACTTTTCTTTGCACCTTGCTTGCATCCTCAACTGGAGAGTCACCCTGGTTACTAGCAAAGCACCCAAGACCTGTTTTACATGCACAGAGTGTTACTAGGTAGATGGTGACGTTCGCCTTTGGTTTTCTAAATACATTTCCGAATGTGATTTCCATTTCTGCTCAATCATTTGCTTTATTAACACATTACAAACTGAGCATATACTTCTTAGTAACTTTCCTGAAGAATGGATGGAGTGGGAGATACCAAGCAGCTGGTGCGCTTGCTAACCCAACACATACAAGCAGGGGATCAGCAGGAACTTACACAAAATGACTGAACTAGGTGTATTTCTAAGTACATATCTGGTCCCCTGTACATGTTTACACCAAAAGATAGGTGGTTCCTTCTCAGAATAGTTCTCATCTTTCCATGGCATACCAAAAACTGTACTACCAAACAACAAAAATAATCATCTTCATTAATTGCATTTATTAATCTGTGGACAAAATAAATACCTGAGAAATAAACATGGTCAGTTTTATGCTTTGCAACTCTGCTCTTAAATAGATCTCCAAGATTGCCCATCATCCCATAATATACAACTTTCTCCCACCCTTTATCACCACATAATATCCTACTTTTATGAGCTTCAATAGCCTGTTTCAAAGTGATAGTTTCTTTAAGAAAATAATTACAATGGAAATTAGTCTTTAGCAAATATCAGTCACATTTTTGGAATTAAAGGCGTAGGTATTGAATCTTTGCTCCCTGATACATTTAAAAGCTTTATATAAAAGTTTAACCATAGCCATTCGATCTATGTACCTAGAAATATCATTCCTTTTGTGGCTAATGAAGGTCCTAGGGCACAAATTTATCAAAGGTATACGTTTGCATGGGATAATAATTGGGTCGATAATATTAAATTCATAGGCTCATTATTTAATTGCAAGGGCAGATTATGAATACAGCTTCTAAAATGTATTTTAATGAAAAACACTACATCCTGACCTAATCATATCAACCTTATGCTATCTAATTAAGGATGCAAAAAATCATTAGAGTTGCAAAATATTAGTTCCAGCTCCATCAGGCTTCAAGCTGCCCCTTCATGAATATATATATATTTTTTTTACTCTGTGATAAATAGTTAATGAGGTAAAAATGACAAAATTTGCATGTAGGCAAATTAGCTAAGTAGAATGATGTCTCTTCTGACTACTGAAAGTGACCTTATGTTTATAAAAATGGCTAAAATGTTTTGGAATTATCATCTGGTTGTCAATGAACAATGATAAACTATGTGGATGAACAATACAACAATTATCAAATGTGATCATCTTAAATTCTCATCATAGTGTAAATGTATTCTGTGCTTGGGCATTTATCAATTTAATAAAAAAGGAATTAAGGGCTAGAGAGTTGGCTCAGGGGTTAAACCTATGCCTCACAAGCAGAAGGTACTGAGTTCAGATCCCAGAAACCATGTAAAAACTCAAATGGAAATGGCAGTGGTCTATATTTCCGATTCTGGAAACTCCAGAGCAAAGCCAAAAGGAGGCAGCACAATCCATAGTGATTCCTGAAGTCAGCCTTGGGCTTCCACAGGCACACACAATGCCCTTTGATACACTGAGAAGCTCACACATGCAAAAAAATTAAAAAAGGAATTAAGCATTTTGTAGTTTCCATTTATGGCCCAGCTTTTATTTCAGGACACAGAAATAAAGTATGTGAGAGTGTGCTCTGAATAGCATTTCTGCAAAAATCTAGATCAAATTTTAGTGCAGCAGGATTTTAGACTACTTGTTAGAATTAAATTACTTTAGATGCTTATTCTGTTCTTTTCTAGCTGGGTAGGGGACTTAGAGACATGTACATACATTCCACAGTATATGTCAGAAAACAACTTTTAAAAGTCATTTCTCTACAACCTACAATCCCTTCTAGGGATTGAACTCACATATCCAGGTTTGGGAGTAGTCACCTTAACAACTGAGCTATCTCACCTGTTCCCTCCCCTTTTCTTATTTGATTTCATAGATCACTGTTCTCAGTTGAATGGTCTGGCATCTTGAGATTGAACATTGAATGTTCAACAGGGTAACTGTGTTCCCTGAAGAACAGATTTGGCATACCAATAACTATACTACCGAACAACAAAAATAATCATCTTCATGTTGCAAATGCCCAGGATCCAATGAATCATAACAAGTGAAATATGTCTACCAGTTTAAATCTGGAGGTGTCTATGTTCTCCTAAAAGCAAGGAATAACAGGTGTTCGGTAGGACTTCAAATGGTGCCCCTTGATGATTTGTAGTTGAGACAGAAGCTGGAATCTGTATGTATCATGAAAGGACTCTTATCTATTTATCTGTACATAGGTCCAACTAATGTAAGCCAAGAATTATCTTAATGTATCTTGATTAAATTGTTTAATTACATTAATTATATTTAATTCCAGTCAAACTGTTTTTCTTTTGATTATTTGAATGTATACTTACAGAATTATGGTCAGTCAAGGTTTGAAGTCTCCTCCTAAACTCCACTTTTGACCAACATGAGAGAGTTAAGATTCTTACAAGACATACAATAAATATCAAATATGAAGAGCTTAGTAATCCTACAACAGCCTTCAATCATCCTAGTAGAACCTAAATACTAGTTTTTTTTCTTTCCCTTCTTTAAAATAGACTCAATAGATAATCAGAAAGTGCTGTTTCCTTCTATATTTTTCTTCTTTCTATGCCGCTGTTCAACTCTAGTCATGTTGATGCTCTACTTTGGACTGCTTCCAAATTTCTAAACTTCCACATTGTCAAACTTACTAATGAAACAAAATGTACTTTACCTACCGCAGGCACTTTGAAATTATCTTAGAGAGGACGTGCTCTTACTTAATTAATTTCAATAATATTGGACCTTTTATAAATCTTGCTGTTAGTCAAGAAGAAACTAGAGTGAATATACAGTAAAGTTAATTTTGTTTTGCTTCAATTCAAGAGCAACAATCCTAGAAATGGATGTTGTTCCACTATACAAAGTATTAAAAATAGAAATAAGGACTTATCAAGCACTATTAAACCATGTGAATTTTAAGTGAAATTTCATTTTTTACATGAATTTATTTATTTAAGAGAGAAAGAAGGTGCCTTAATACATGTCATGGTGCAAAGGCGGAGGTCAGAGGGCAACCTTCAGAAGTCAGTTCTCTGCATTTATTGGGTATTAAACTGAGGTTACCAGGTTTGCATACAGGTGCTTTATCTGCTAAACTATCTCAACTGAATTTTCCAAAGGTTAATGCTTGTCAAGTAGGAAGGAAGACAAGGCACATTAAATATCCATCATGTGATCAAATTAAGCACATTCAAATTCCCATTGATGCATTTACTAAACACATACATATCTGTTAAACAGGCATTGTATCATAGAGATTATGACTAGCATAGAAAAACACAAAGATGGACAGTTCACTCATCATGAGGAACGATCTCTTAGTGTGAAGTGCAGGACAACACACGATCAAGTAATTCTCAGAGTATGTATGAGTCATTAAAGGCATCTGGTAGGATGTGGTGTCAACCCACAAGACAACTGTCCTGTCTGGTTTCAATGTATAAGAAGACTTTTGAACTGAACCTCAGGGTTAGGGCTATCATTAACTTACTGACATAGCATAAACAGAAATGGTCAGAAATTTGAAAAAGTGTATAACACAATGGACCAAAGTATTTCTGTTTAATAGCTTATTCACCTGTGGAAAGATGGAAGTGATTGGGAACAGGTAGGAGAAGTAACATTGGACACTCGAGATGTAACTAGAGTTGTAGGAGAGAAGCAGCCACTGGCAAGTCATTGAGGATCTATGACCTAGGCAGAGACACATTTTCATATTAGAAATGTCACTGTGACCATAGTGGAGAAAGATTGGCAGATATTGTGTAAATGGGGCAATCGTGAGGTGAAAACTGAAGACAGTATAGCTCTTCAGGTATCTAGCCCTGTTGTACACCTACACGTACTTCATACTATACTATCTGCGGCGCCATAGCAAATGGATTAAACAAGAGAACATTGCAAGAGTCAATTGAATGGGATGTGGTGATTTAGTAAAAGTTTTTGAAGCTAGGGCATGTCTAGAAAAATTCTGAGTTTCAGTCATTTGCCATTCAGGATGGGTGAAAGTGCTACAACTAAAAAATTACAGTGTAGGAATGTATGGCTGACTGATTCAGACTAAATACCTATTTCAATTAAGCAATTTATCTGAGCTAAATTTTTATTTGAAACACAGTATGTGTTCCATATCTTTGGGATATGCGTCTGAAAATAGCAAGCTACTGAGTTATATATTTGGGGACTCAAAGAGAGGGTTTAATCAAATTCATATACTTGAGAATATTCGACAAGGTGAACAGTAGCTTGAAAAGGAGTTGGCCAAAAAAAAAAAAAAGTGGAATCAGAAACAAGGAACAAACCAGAATACAATCCTAGAAAGTACTGGAAAAGAAACAGCTGAGGGTCCAACTGGAGCCAAAACCAGATCTCTAAGGGAATTTGAAGATAGCTTAGTGATATCATGGAATTCTTGAAACTCTAGGCTCAAGACACAGTACTTCCAAGAAAATTAAAATTATCTATCTATAAGAGAGGTATTAGTTCAAAGAAGGAATAAAATCTAAGGGCTAACAAAGACCTGACCAAAAAAAAAAAGAACATCAACCTTTCTCTCTCTCTCTCTCTCTCTCTCTCTCTCTCTCTCTCTCTCTCTCTCACTCACTCACTCAAGGATCCGTTCAGCACAACAATCACTTGATATGAAAACATTCTGTTCCCAGCTTCCATTGGGAGTTTTCACAACCTGGACACTGTTTTTTCAGATGTGTCTATTCTTAGAAAATAATTGTTCTGTACTCTGAGAACCATCTGATGTAGTCGCCCGGTTTTGACTAAGGAAACAAAAATCTTTCAGGAGGACAAAACTTGTCACATGGTGTCATAGTAGGATAGGAAGCAACAACACAGGAGAATGTTACACTCATGGAAGCCATGTGTACAAGCCAACTCACCTTCCTTCTCTCCCCATAGATCCCTCTCCAGTGCTCAGACTTTTTCACGATGGAGCTCAGCTCCTGATTGGACAGCTCCCAGTCATAAGGTATGAAGAACTTGGCTTCCTCGCTGTGGGTTCTCTGAAGTGCATCTAACATCCAGCAGTCACTGAACAGCCTATGGTAAAGATCATTTGTTATCAGCCTTTCCAATTTTTTTCCCAAAAGTCTGAAAGGATTTGCACTTCTCCCACCGACATCTATTTACTTCAGTCATTTCTGTCATTCCCTTTATTTTCAGAAATTTTTACAGTCCAGAAATTAGTGAATGATTTTCTCAACTAAACATTATAGTCCTATAAATGAAATTGTGAGTATTTTGATACTATTTCCTTGAAACTTACTAACTCTGATTTTTTTAGTGCCTAAATAAGAGACTGCAGAAATTTGAGAAATATCTGCCTCTGAATTAGAAACAAATATAGAAATTAGTTTAAAAGTCTGGAATTTGTCTAAAGAAAATTAAGTTTTGATTCCCTTTTCTTCCATAAGTTTGTTTTAGATGCCCCCCCCCCAAAAAAAACAGAAATTCCGTTCATTTTTCGATACCACTAAGTAACATTCACGTGAGTGTTCTGGATTTTAATTAAGCCAATGCATACAAACCTTTTCTATTAAGTAAACCTAATGACAGAGAAGAATAAATGGCATGCCATCCCTAATCCCCTAGTATTTATTTTAATGTTTTATTTGTTGAAATACAGAGTGAAATTGAAACACTGGAAAAAGAGTGTATTTATCTTATGACTAGGTGTAGTTTGGGCTTGCTTGTACACACCTGGAGCTTTGCGGGTAACCTTCTCTAGGTTAGACCAAGATCACTCCCCAATTAGTGTCAATACACTGTCCTGCCAGTAGTTTTTAAAGTTGTCTGATCTATTGGGAAAAACAACTATACTTGTAAAAAATCTCTAGCGAGGTGCTGGACAAAAGAAGGTGAGCTTCTCTACCCACTGAGGGGCCACATATACTAACCCAGAGACCTGGTTCCTCTGTGACCTACACAATCAAAGTGTCCAGAGAATGACTGAATTAGGGTGAAAGGAGGGAAAGGTGAGAGAAGTATATGGGAGGGGAGGAAGATGGGTCAAGGGCATAAACTCATTTTGTTCATACATGAAAAAAAAACTCAATAAAATGTTTTTAAAAGTGTCTGAGCTCTGCTCTAGGCAATGCTACTGAGTCCTTACACCTCATCAGAGAGGAGGATCCAGAGGGAAGTTTGACACACACACTAAAGGATGCTCCAGGAATGGGGGGGGTGGCCTCACTGGGAGAAAGAAAGGGAGGGGGGAAAGGAAGGGGAAAAGGGGAGAGGGAGTGGGGGAGGGAGAGAGGGGAATGGGTACCTATAAAGTTTGTATGAGTGGAAAAAAATAAATTAAAAAAAAGAAATTACCACTGCGGGGGAGTGTCTGAGCTCTGAATTATAATATCAAGATATTTAGGCATAACTGATAAGTGTCTTGGAAGTATTAGAGTATTAAAACATTATCTTCAATGGTCGAATAATAAGTCAGAGTAGAACTCATTGACTATGAGTTGACAGCCCCACTCCATTGTATCTTTCCAGACTTAATCGACTCCTGACTCCTCATGTCAATGCTCTAAAATTTATAAACGCTAATAAATGACAAAACCAGCTTAAAGCAGAGCTAAATGCCAAGTTCATTTTACTCCATTGTGTTGATGCAAGCTAACTGATACCATCAACATCTTCATCTGTCTACCTCTATCTTGATTTATTCTAAAATATAAGCAGAGATTATTTTAACTTTCATTTCCAAATAAGATCTATGTGTCTCACAAGAATAGATATGTAACTTCAAATCTAGTGCCATCTGTTTTATTTGTTTGCTGGTTGGCTTTAATTTGGGCACTGACGATCAAACCTTGCCCATGTTGTGAGATCACTTTACCTCTGAGTCACATCCCCAGCCTACCTGATACCATCTTGAAATTCATCCAGCTCTTTGCTCTGCTTCAAGACTCTAGGTCAGGCATCTGAGCAATTAACTCGCTGGCTTCCTAAATAAGAACTGTTTTGTGCCATTCTCTTAAACTTGCTCAAAGCAACTTTCATCTTATTTCTTTTTGCTTTTTACGGTACAGAGATTTAATGTAACTGAATCATTGTTGATTTGCTGCCATAAACATTTTCTATATGAAGATTTCAAGTGTGGGATTATCAACAATGCAATTAACTTGGAATTAATTAGGAATCACAGTCCTGTTTCCCTTTCCTTTGCCCAGAAAATGCCCGTCTTCCTTTTATTTCTCTTTCATTCTGTGGGAAAGAATAATTATGCACACATCAAAGCTTGGATCTAAAGGATGATTAACAAATGTTTTGACAGAGACCAAAATGGCACGCTGAAAAATAGAAAGCTGCACAAAGATTAATTGCATTTTAGTCTTATTTAAATTTTTTTCTTGCCATTTTGGGTGGCATTTTCCAATGAAAAGCCCCATGATGTGTTGTTAATGAGTCAGTTTACCAACCTTTATTAGTTTGTAGCATATTTTATAGCCCTATAAAGCCAGTTTACAGGAAGAAAAAAAACTGTGGTTCTAGTCACAAAATAAAAATGAAGGAACAGAAAATTGATGATTGGACCACTTTTGATATATAATCAATCAAACAATCTGACATATATCTAAATGACTTTGCTCTTCCTGATGTGAGACACTGTGTCTTTTTGTGCCTTTAATTCTACACTTTTCAGATTCTGTTCAGAAAGCTGAAAGTTCTAACATACATTAAGTGCATTCTAAAGACAGAATTAAATAATGTAAAAATAATAGTTTTGTTCACAAACTTTATCTCAGTGACATTGATAACAGAAAATAAAATTATTTCTACATAGTCTATGAGTCTTGATTTGAAAATGAGTTGCCTGCCTCAGGCTCATGTGTTTGTACCTACAGCTGATATGCACGTCTGGGAAGGTTGTGGCATCTTTGGGAGGTGGAATCTTGCTGGAAGAAGGCACGTCATAGGGGATGGTATTTGAGGTTTGGTGGCTTGATCCTGCTTCCTCTCAGTTTGCACTTGTTTGCTCTGCCTTCCAACATTTGAAATCACCTGAACCGACACCCTGCTCGTGCCTCCAGTCATGCCCATGGGACGAGACACCAATCATCATGAACTCTGCCCTCTGGAACCATTAGCCTAATAAATCTCCTTTCTCCCTCAAGCTGTATGTGAGTATTGCCTTATAGCAGCAAAAAGAAGAGTAACTACAATGGTTTTTCCACATAGATGTGCATATGTAGCTATCAGATTGAATTAAGGAAAATGGAAAAACTTTGGCCCCATTAGGCAACAGAAAAGGGTAAGAAAAGCAGATATGGATAAAAGAATCTTCTAATAATTAGTGAATTGAAAGGAACAATAAATAATTTTTCCCATAATCCTTCAATTTTTGCAGGTTTTTGTTTTAATGGGGAGCTAAACTTTTTTATGCATTCTACTAAATAGCATAGGCTTCTATGACGATGTTATGAGTCTGAATTTTCTTTAACAATAAGACTATGTAATAAGCCTGAATCTTCTATTTTTAACTTCATTTCTTCAAAAATATAATTAAAAGAGAAAGGGCCCTCCACCTGTCAGCCAAGCCTCAGGCACTATCGTTGGGAGAAGTAGGTCATGGATTATGCCACAGGTTCTCGTGATGGCCAATGAAAATGAGTAATTTCCCAAGTCTTCTGCCCTGTGGCCTACATACACAGCAATTCACTGCATGGTGAGTGGCAGAAGCTATTATGTTTGCTTCACATCTGAATGTGGGTCATTTACAGAAACCAAATATGTGACACTTCTTTCCCAGCTAAAAAGAACAAGTGTGAGCATTAGCTACTGTGCTACTTTAAGGTCACAGAAAAGATGGTATGCACAAGTTTAAATAGCTGCACATGCAAATGTGCATGTATATATTGATCCAAAGGGGTACGCATGCAGTGCCACAGTGTTTCAGGTGTGAATTGGAAATGTACTTATTTGCTGGTGCAATTATATTAGAATAATTCAGAGATGACTGACCAGACAGTGTACAAACAGGCAAACTCACTGTGGTCTGCCCAAGCATTTCTTTGCTCAAACGCATTCTTACTTTTGTTATATTTTGACATGAATTCTTCAGCAGAATCATTGAACACTTTAACCAAGGGTTTGGCATCCAAGTCTTAAAATCTATGAAGACAATTTTTGCTGGTTTTCTAAAAAACTTCAAATCTCTCCCATTCTGATTAATAGTAATTGGAATTCCCACTGAGTATGGTTTGTAATCATATTACACAGAATAAAGCAGAAAAATAAGGGAAAAACAAGGAAGACATAGTAGAGGGAAATAGAATTTCAGAGGAAAGAGAGACAAATTCAGAAAATGGAAGTGTACAGACAGCAAGAAGCAGTCAAAGCCCTTTTCTCTCCATCTCCAGAGACTCATCACATGTCTCCAGACACAGCATCATGTCCTCCAACATATGTGTGGTCTCATGTTTGTAAAGGGGGGCTCATCCTCTTCATTCATTCCTCATTAATTTATTTATTCAATTAACACATTGGATTCCCTGCCAAGTTCTGAGAAGGGGAAGCAGGGATGCCAGGCGGGGTGGGATAAGGTGAGAATCCAGGCCGGAGGTGGTGGAGTGGATGGGGACGATGGAAAGAGAAGGACACCACAGTCAACTGACATGCGCAAGACAGGAGTCAGCCGAGGTGACTATAGACTCTGAGAGCGATAGGGGACAGGAAGATGTTTCATGGGTTCAAGGCAGTGATGGAGTCTCCTGTGGCTTAGGACTGTCGTTCTGGTTAGAGGGAGAAGGAGGAATAGAAGGCAACTCATTGGATGACTCATGCTAAAATTAGAGAAAGGGGTGCTGATATGTTTGATGTGGAAGTTATACACAACTACATTTTCTTTATCCATGGATGTACTGGTAAAGGTCTATGGTGCTTTTACCTCTTGCCTAACTGGGCAGAAGGCTAAAAGGAACATGAGAGCGACTACCTCTTTGGTTCTTTGTGGAACTTATGTGGAAGTGGGATTGACCACAAGTCATTACAGTTTTTAGTTATTCAAGGAACTCCTACCCACACTGTTCTATGCTGGCAATATTATTTTCTGTTCTCAACAAAAGTGCACAAGGGTTTATTTTCTGTTCTTTGTATGTGTTTCACATATGCAACACAATGGCTCATTATTGTAGTGATTGTCATTTCCCTATTAATTAGTGATGTTGATCTTCAGTTCAAATGCTCATTGGCCATTTTCATGGAGACAAGTCTTTTCCTGACTTTTGAGAGTGTCGAAGAGCATAATTGGCCCTTTCATTACCACATTAAAGAAATTTCTTCTTAAAATATTCATCAAGTATTTATTTTATCAGAGAGACAGAGAGAGAGAGACACAGAGAGAGAGAGAGAAAGAGAGAGAGAGAGATCAGGCACATACATGTTATGGCACACGTGTGGAGATCAGAGAACATCTTTCAAAAGTCAGTTCTCTTCCACCATGTGGGCTCAAGTGTTCAATTCAGGTTTCCAGATTTGAACATAGGTGACTTTACCCTCTGAGCCATCTCTCTGCCCTGAGAATTCTTCTGTAATCAGGACATGAACCCTTCCATTAACGTCACTTCCATGAGTTTCCCTACTCTGTATGTTCATAATTCACTCTGCCGTTCCTTTGCAGGAACATCAGAGAACATCGTTCCTCTAAGAGATGGTGCCATTTACTTCCCTGGTTTGTTTGAATTTTAAATGTACTGACTAACATTTCTCATTCCTCTTCTATAAGCACTGTTGGCTTTTCTAAAAGTGCTGACACTTGTTAGAGTTTTTTCATGATATACTGTTGTTTTGGGTTTTTGTTTATTAAAATGATTAGGGTCCAAAAATCAAACTTAAAAATGTATTCAACTGATTTTGAAAAGCCAAACCAACCCACAGGAGTGCTGGACATATGCTGCTTCAAGCTTTGTTGTATTCTGGGTTCAAGTTGAAAAATAATAGGGACAAAAGGCATAGAGCATGTTGTTTGTTAGCTGAATTCCATGTGAGAGGAAAGATGCATCTTCATAGAGGGAAATGTATCCTTACTTAAGAAGACATAAGCTCACCCCAAAACTAATTTAACATATCTTCTGGTGTTTTAAATTTGTACACAGCTTCCAGGAACACAAACACTGAACAAACCTTACTTATATTCAAGTGTTTATAGCTCATTCTCTCTGTATTATAAAACTCATGTAAGCAGTCTGCAGAACATTGGAACTATTCAGATAAAGGATAAATATGCCTAAAATATTGAAAGAAAGAAGCTTTGCTTGTGAGGATAAACATTACAAGTTATAGATTCTAATATTTGCATGATTATAAGTTTAGTAAAAACAGAAATGTTGTCAAAAGAGCTGTAGTAAAAGGAAGATCACTTTGTCCATCATGTTGAAAATTTAAAATGATGAACCTAAATTACTGAAAAGAATCCAACAGGATAAAATGGGGAAGTAAATAATATGCATTTGCATTTCTGATAACTGTGTGATTCATCTCATCATTTGCTGCTACAGAGGTTGAAATTCATAAACGTTTCTGTTGCAGTTCACCCACATGGTTGCTGATAAATGACCATCAAACAGCTTTAGGGAATAAGGGGTTTATCTTTTCCTACGGTTACTGGCTACAGTTCTTAGTCCAGTTTAATGGGAGAGCATGTACCAACACTAGGGCTGAGGGAACTGGCCACACCATCACCACATAACAGCTGAGAGAGGGATGATTCTTACTTGACAGACCAGCATGTTTGGCCAAGTATACAAAAGGATGTTAACTTTCTCAACCGGCTTTCAGTATTTTGTTCATCTATTCAGGGCTTAGTCCCACCCACCAAAGACTGGGCCTTCCCCATTGGCTAGACAACCTCCTGCACGTTTGTTCTGGGCTTAACCCAACCACTAATTCTCCACAAATGTGCCCAGAGCTCAGACCCTCAACAGTCAAGTTGACACCTGTTCCTAACTATGACAATTTCCCCCTTAAAACATTTTGCTCCAGGTATCAAATACTTTAAGTTTATCATATCTTCTCAACTACAATGTGTGAGTCCCTAGGATCTTATTTAAAGAACATGTAGCTAATACCTTGCCTTGAGATATTCATCAGAATTGATCATGAAATGCATTAAAAGATGAAATAAACTATTGTAAAGTTAGTAATAAATAAGTTTATTTATTATTATTATAAGTATATTTCTTATACAGCCCCCTTTATGGAATTGTGTAGGTAATTGTGCTTATGAACTTAGAAAAGCATGCAAAATATTTATCATATATTAAGGTTAGGATGACCACAGAAACGTGACAGGCTATGACTTTCACTTACTAAAATTAAATACACATGGAAAACAGGTTGAAATAAATTTACCAGAAGATTCAAAAGGCTTTGTTGAGATGACAAGATTGCTATGGATTTATTTCAATTGATATTTTTATTTTTCTACAGTTTCTGTTTTTGCCTACATAGTATTTATTCTCTCAAGAATAAGGAAAACTAGGGTTGGAGAGGTGGCTCAGGGGTTAAGCTTCTGCCTTGCAGGGGGAAGCTCCTGAGTTTGGATCCTAGACCCCACGTATAGACGCTGGGCGGAAGCAGGGGTGGCCGGCATTTCTGGTCCTGGTAGGGCAGAGCCTGTGAATCCCTGGGAAGATAAACAAGGAGGAGGTGGAGGCGGTCCATGGTGGTTCCCAAATTTCACACACACACACACACACACTCTTGAATAAATAAATAAAATTTTTAAAAAACTAAAAAAAAAAGAATTGTGGAGAGTGGAGATTGTGCTAGTACTGAAATCCTTCAATAATAAAGTGCTCAGCAGAATGAAAACTGATCAAACAATGGCAACAGGGCCCAGTCCTCAGGCAGAATTCTCTATGAACAATCAGTACACAACAAGCTCAATCGCATTTGCATTTACTTAATGCCAACTCCATGGTCACTACTGTGTGGACAGCACTGATCCAAGTGACCAGGAACAGTCAGGGTTGTTGCCTCAAATTGTGGTTAATGGCGTCAGCCCTCCGTCAGTAAGTATGCACAAATTGACATTGGTCCTTTTCACTGAAGTAAAGTCTCATGATTCCTGTGTCTTTTTATTACTAATACACAAAATGGAAACCCCACTTCATTGAGCAGATGCATCTGCTGTGGTTGGTGCTTCCTTCAGAAAACTGGTCTGTTTAGCTCCATGCCTTAGTGGAGAAACAGTTATAGTTGGATATGGGTGTCAAGTGAAGAATTGTAGTTGAGTTACACTCAGTAAAACAGCAGCATGGACCAGTGCGACGTGAGTCCCAGAGTGATGTCAGCTCATCTTCAGTGTATTTGCCATGAATACACAACAGAGAAGGCTGGGACTCTTCAGCAAACACTTTTCCAGATTCTGCATACTCGCTAACAAAAGAGGTAAAAAGGATCTATCTGTGCTGGCACCAGCCACAAAAGTAAATGCAAAATGGATTAACATCTTTTACTTAGCACCTGCAGTTATAAAAACAGAAGAAGCAGCAGCTCACAGGAACAGCTTCATGACATCGGTCTTGGCAATCAGGTCATGAATTTTATCTGACACCCAAAACCAGGAAAGAAAAGCCAAACAGACATTTTTCTTGGCCTCAAAATAGACTTTGGAGCTGTCCATCAAACTGAAAAGCATCTACAGCAAATAGAAGGAAGAGTAGGGGAAACATCTTCTCTGCCATGGCTTTATTTCCCTTCATTTTTCTTACACACACATAAAGTGATACACAGACATATAAACACACACAGACACACACTGCACACACAATTAAGGTGACACAAGCACAGACTTGTAACCATACACACAGACACACTACAGACACATAACACACACACACAAAATAATGCAAAACACAGAGACATATAAACATACACATATATGCAAATATAAACACACACATAAAGCACATACACAAACTGATGCACTAGCACACACAGATACTTAAACATACACATATACACACATATAAACATACATAGTGATGTACAAACACACAGACACATAAACATACACATATAAACACGACTTGTCAACTAAATCAATGATCTGGTCAAACCAAACCCTTTAACACTCAAAAGCAAAGCTAGATAGTGTATCTTCTGTTTGCAATTCATTTTAAGAAGAAAGTGACATAGACAAGCTGAAGAAGCTTCTGGAAAATTTTCCACAATACCATTGTGTGTCAGGGGAATGAATATCTTTCCTTTCTGTCCATCCATTATTAGAACAATCAAGTATAATGATCCAGAAAAAAACGTATTCCTCACTGCTCTGAGGAAGACATTTCACCCAAAACCAAGTCATGTCCCGGCTGTCTTTCATGACAAGTATTGACTCTAGCTGGGGAAACTTCAACCTGAGATCGCTAGCTGGTTCGATCTTCACATCTCGTACCTTAGCTCTGGGCCTGGAGGGTGTACCCCCGTGACAGGGAGTCCTTACCTGAGGCAATACAAATACAGCGTCAAGCAGGAGATGGCCAGCAAGAGGGTGTGGACCACTACAGTGAGCAGAGCACCCAGCACTGCCAGCTGTTGAGTTCTTGCAAACATCCAATACAGCTTGGCTACGTCTGCGGTGGGCATCTCCCCAGCAGGTGTGAGCCGCTGAGGAAAGGAAGCGCACAGAGTAAGGACAGAGACCCTGACCATCATGGTCCATTAACCCAAGCACACACAGTCTCTCTGATACGATAACTCATTTCTAAGCTAAATCACCCGAAGACTACGTGTTATTAAACCTTTAGCTGCACAAAGGAAAGTTTTGTTTTTTTTTAGGGAAAGGCTGGACTGCCTGCTTGGTTTACCAGGCTTGTTTTTTTTTTTTTTCATTTTTCCTTTTAAGGCTTTAAAATGCATATGTTTGATGCACAATTGTTGAAGGCAACGGCATGTTTTATTTATGTGCTATTAACTTGTGAACTTAATGAGCACAGGCGATAAAGAAATGAAAGACTCCTTCATTGCTAAAGCAGATTTGATAGGAATTTAATTTGTGCTATGCATAAAAGAGATGGCTTATTTTAGAAACTTATGGAAAAGTTATTGGCCTATCGAATGTAAGCTTGAAAAACACAGTTTTCATTGGGGTAATTTAAAAACACACCTTGATTGGAGCTGGAGAGAAATACATTACATACCAGGTTACAAAAAGATGTGAGGTCATAGCTAAAGTCGTATGGATTGCCAAGGACCTGAAGTACCACTGTATGACATCTTTGACCTTTGTGTTCTGTGGAGCATGAACACTCTTTAACCATGATTCTCATGCTTCCAAGTGGAAGTAACATACACTATAAAGGGACGTATCTTTTATTTTCAAGACAAGAGAGAAGCCGGTTCTTTGGTGTTTCAACTGACAATTACATAAATATAGTCTTAAAGGGAACTTTTAAAGTAGCTAATCCAAATCATATATGTGTTGAAGGAAACCGGAAGACTAGACACGTTAATTTGTGTTTTTTCCTTATGCCAAAGTATACTTTGGTAATTGGGCAATGACTAGAATTCAGATGATACAGTTCCTCACTACTTCTTTATTGAAAGGAAGTGTTTATTTTTATATTCTATGGCTCTCAGTTGGTCTACCCGGACTGATATCCCTGTGAACATCACATGGTTGGGACTGGCCTGTGTTCTCCTTTCCCAGTTCTGCCTTTCTGCTGTATCTTAGAGATGAAGAAACAGACCAAAGGATTCACTGATGGATCAAGCAACAAAAAGTGTTGTACGTCTGCCTCCACTAAAAAGAACAAGTGATAGGTGCTGGTTATCAATTTAGCCACACCTCTTGCATCCTACTAGTTCCCTTCATCTCGGATAGTTAGAAACAAAAGGTTACACTAAAGCACTAACCTACATCATTTAAGGATGCTTGTGTGTCTCACTATGTTACCCAGGCTGGTTATGAACTCCAGGGCCACAGTGAGTCTGCGTCAGCCTATCCAGTGGTTTGGATTATAAGTATTCATCATTGCCCCAGTTACAGAGGAATGATTTTGGTCCTCTATATTATTGCTCATATTATCATGGGATATGCAAACTTGCTCCAGCAAATTGAGATGGACCAAGCAATGCCTCAAACTCAAGACTCTCCAACTGCCACATCTCTTCAAATTACCAGGAACAAAATCAATCCGGACAGAAAAGCTTGGTACAACTTGGGGTAATGTGTCTCTGGATCACCCTACTGACTCTGAGCCTCAGCTGCTCAGATGAAGTGTCCAAGGATTCATTTAGATAACCTGAGTTGCTGGCAACATGCCATCCATGGTAATAGTGATTTTATATGAAACTGTACTTTTCAGACTTAAGTGATCTCTATAATCCCATGTTAAAATACATTGCTGAATATTTCAGCATAGTTTCTGAGATGTCAGTCTTACTGCTTCAGGGACCATACTTTGAGAACCATAGACTAATTGACTGCTTGACATTTCATTGGTTGATGATTGACTGATGATGATTGATTAACTGATTGATTGATTTTATGCTACATATATCAGAACTCAAGGCCTCACACGTGTTAGATAAATACCTTACCATCTCAGAATTGGGAACCACTGCTAAAGATAGATACTTCCCAAACTTCTGAGTGCTGTCCAATCGCCTGGGAGAAAACACTAGACTGCTACTTAGTTTCAGTCATGGGCATGTCCAAGTGCATTTCTACCTATTTCCAGGGGATTCCAATGCTTCTAGTCTGTGGATTACACACAGCTTTAGAGACTTTTTAAAGTTTGCATCTGCAAAGAAATCTCATCTGCAAAGAAAGCTGATGGAGACTAGTTGGAAGGATAATTTATGGAGACGGAATAAACTATAGCTCCTCTTTCCAACTGGAAGAAAATATGGGAACTATAATCATCATTAGCATCCTCATCTGCTTCTTCAGGATAAGATCTGTGAACTGATTGTGAGACAGTCATGCCACCAATTCAATTGTATGCACATGGTGGGTGAGTTGTCTTAGCCATCATGGACTGGTTTAGCTATTCATCTGCTTAAGGGACCTAACTGAAATAAGGATATTCCAGAAGGAACATCTGCCATCTCAGATCACGAGGGACAGCTGCTCATCTGGCATAAGTGTCTCCCCACAAAATGGTGCAGAAGTCCCATCCTGAGGACCACAGCCTCCTGCACAGAATGATCACATCCCTGCAAAAAAGTATGAGATACCACTGTGCATGGTCTTCAAAGAAAGCAGATGGCATCTCTACACCTCCTGCTTTACCAGCCTTGACAGCAGCTTCTTCTTTGTTATCCTAGAGGCTGAGAGAAGCAAGAATGTAGACAGAATTCAGCTGGCTCTAGCTCAATCCAGTCATAATCACCAGGAGAAGAGTCAGCAGAGTGAAAGATACTAAAGAATGAGATAGAAAACACACTTCTAGCTCAAATGGCTCCATCTTCTATCATGTTCATCAAGTGACCAATAGACTACACCTAGGGCCACTGCACATGTGGCTGCTGTGTCCCATGGGCATCAGATGGTGGCAGAGAGGAGATGAGACTATTTCTACATTTAGTGTTCTGACTTTGAACAGCTGAGTGATTAATAACCAGACATACCACACTGCCTGCCAAAACCCTGAATTCTCTGTCTGTGTACTCATAACATAAAGGCCTCCCATGGGATGGGCTCCATGTGCACACAATGTGGACGGCCTCTCTAGTTTGGGGCTCTGTATGCTCACAAGGTGGACGGCCTCCTGTGTGCTCACAAGTGGGATGGTCTCTTGTGAGATGGGTCTTCATGTGCTCACAACGGGGATGATCTCCCATGGGCAAGAGACCTATATGCTGACACCGTGAACCTAGTTTCACAGAAGATGGACATGCTGGGGAAGTGCCCAGGGAAGCAAAAGGGAGAAAGGGGTAGCTATGATCAAAATGCATTGTCTACATGCATGAAATTATAAAAGAATAAAAATAAAAATAAAATTAATTAAAAAATGTTGAGGAGGAGAAAGGGATGGGGTTAGGGACAACCATTCATTATGTTTATAATTAGGAATACTAAATATTAATTTGAAATGATAAGAAAACCAAAGTGACCAATTGTACTGAGGACACAGAAAGTGGTCACCTCTAGCATATGAAAGCAGAAGAAGACTGTGGGTCAAGTACTCATGGGCTTTGCTTGACTAATGGCTCCAGGAGGACGAAAACCTAGACACACTCACAGGTCCATAGGCAGCTTTGAGTTCATTCTCCTAATACAGAATGACCTACATGGCACTGGCCAACAATGACCCATTCTGAAATGTTCTACCTGAGGCTGTTTAAACATTCAGAATTTTCATATGAAGTTAGTGAACTCAAGAGTCTTCTAATGATCCATAAGCCATAAAGGCTAAGTCTAGAAACCTGGAGAGACAGACAGAGAGAGAGAGAAAGAGAGAGAGAGAGAACAGAGAGAAAGATCCCTTGACAAGGTATCTCACACCATCCTCTTCCCCACAAAGTAGCCCTGGGAGCCAGCATCCCTGACATTAACCAGGACTCTGAGGACTGCAGAGCTTCAAGTGATTCCTGCCAATGGGAATGGGCATTTACTGAAAATCCCTGGGGCTTGCAAATGCATGAGAGTCTGAGGATGACCCGATACCACACTATGTGCTAAGAGAAAGGAGCAGAGAGAGCAGGCTGTGCTGAGCCAAGCTGCCCGCTGAGACACCCAGGACACAGAACAGCCTCTGGAAGGCAGCACAAACTGCGCTTGGATCTTTGTCCCAGACAGTTCATGACTGACGGGAAAATTAATTTTCAGACATAAATTAATAAGTGCAGTCAAAGCATACATAGCCATAGTGTATTTGGCAAGTTGTGAACAGAAAGTAAGCATATCTACACAAATTGTGAACTTCTCTTTCCATGTAGATATACTAATGCACAATTACAGATAATTTTAGAAATAAATGTATGTGGTCATATATTCATCATATCCACTGGCTCCCTGATTGGAATCTTGTATTATTTCCAGATCTATATGTGAAGATAGTAACAATAATTTGGATTTACCTTCCTTTGCATGCTAACATGTCTTAAAATTTTGGTGACTTTGAGTTAACGTGAAAGGCTGGAATGGTCACATTTGGGAAAGTGTCCTCTATTGCGATCTGATGTACTGCAGAACTTTGGAAAACTTAAATGAAACTTTGATGAAATTGCTAGACTGCAGGTTGAAAGCCACAGCTAGCATTCAGGGGAATCGTGGGTACACCATCGAGCCTCACATATATTGTGCTATTATAGTTTAAGCAACATTGGCATTCCTCGGACCTTTTAGGATACAGTTCAAAACTACATGGGCACACATGACGTGTTAGTCTCGTCTAGTCTTCCTGCTGCTGAACAAGTACAGCACCCAAACATCCCTCCCAAACCACTTTGGGGATGAAGGGACTTAATTTAAGCTCATGATTTTTTGTGTGTAGCACAATTATGGAAGGAGAGTTCAAAGCCCAGGAGCTGAGGGACTGATCACACTATCCACAGGAATTGTTGGGAGAGGGACAGGCTCTCTCACTTGCCAGCATGTCTACTTGCCAACATATGCCAAGTTTCTGATCCACCTGCTTAGGGGATGATCTTGCTCACCAATTGGACTTCCAAATTAAATAGTCTCCCATAGTCTTGCTCAGGGCTCGTCTTAATTCAGATGGGTCCAAGTCGCCCCCAAATTGGCAAGTTGTCATCTGTAACTATCATCTTTATGTCAGTGATTCTCAAGCTATTGTAATAAGTAGGGGGCATCAACATCGTTTGAGACCTTGTTAGCAAAGCAAATCTGTCTTATTCCACCCTTGTGAAGGAAGATTCCACAGTGTAGGGTCTATAAAGACTTGTTTTACCAAGACCTGAATAGATTCTGATGCAAAGCAAAGTATAAGAATCACTTGTTCCAGACTCGTATGATGCAATTCAGTGGTAGAGTGCTCATCTAGCATGTGCAAGGCTCTGGGTTTGATCCCCAGTCCTGGGGAAAAAGGGAATCACACAGTCAGTCCACTGGCAAGGAAAGGAACAACCATGCAAGTTCAAGGCAACTAGAGAGTTGGTCAAGGAAATAAATTCACATGAATAACCATATCAATTTTGCATCATTACAGCTCTAAAATTCCTTATCAAAATAAATATATTGCTGTTGTTGACTAATTCTCATCAGAAACAGCATACGTCTAGTTTCACAGGTCAAAAGCTTGATTCAAAGTTTGAAGGTGAGATTTTGGTATACCAGCCTGGGAATTCATGAATCAGGGTTCTGGTCATAACTATGATGGGAGGTGCCTGCATTGCTGGGAAGAAGTGATAGACTCTGTGGGACTAATTCCTCTCGATTATCAAATTTAAAGAACACTTGTCCCACTGTCTTGTTGAAAATGTACAATGAAGGTGGCTAAAACATTAAAAAAATTCTTTGCAAATTCTGGAATCATTGTTTAAACACATCACTCAAAAATCATAAATTTAGATTTTAAGTTATAGGAGCATACTGTTGTTCCTTACTTTGCAATCATCACAGAAAGTCAGAATAAATTCCCATGAGATGACATGGGAAAAAAAAATCCTTCTTCAAAATGTTTCAAATGCTCTCCTTCATTCTACTGATTACAGAGGACTACATTATCATGAAGCAGACAAGCAAAACAACATATTCAGAGATGGGTATAGGGTGTGTGTGTGTGTGTGTGTGTGTGTGTGTGTGTGTGTGTGTGTGTGTGTGTGTACTAGAGGGCACTTGAGTGTGTGTGACCGTGGAGGCCCAAGGGTGACATCAGGAATCCTTCTGCATTTTCTCTAGCTTCTTACTACTTTGCTCTGGGGTTTTCCAGGCTTCACTTTGCAGGACCAGACTACTTCTGCCCAGCATGTTTACACAGGATCTGGGGATCCAATTCAGATCTTTTTTGCATTCAAGGCAGAGGTTTTAACCCCTGATCCATCTCTCCAGCCCAATGCCATTTTTTGGAAAGGTTGCCCATGAAAAAATTTTAGTATTAAAAATGCTGCTAATTTTCTTTCTTTTTTTATTTCTACTCATACAACTTTAACAGGTATACCGGTCCCCTCACTCCCTCCCACCGCCCTATGCCCCCCTCCCCTCCCCCCTCCCTTCCCATCCCCCAGTGCCTCCCCCTCCCATCCCCAGAGCGTCCTTTAATGTGCATGCCAGACTCTCCTCTGGGTCCTCCTCCCTGATGAGGTGCAAGGACCCAGTGCTGCCAATTTTCTTTAGTAAACCAAAGCTCCTTTGCAATCATTTTGAAATTTGAAAAAAATTAATTTGAAGTTTTCCTTCTGTATGGTTTTCTACTGACCGTAGAAGTATTTATTTAAGATATTTAAAATTATACATAAATTGATTGCTTGAGACATTATGATTCTTTTTTATGTGGAACAACTTAATAACTTCAGTTCAGGATGAATAGTGGAATAAGCACCATTATGGCAGCATCCCTTGTCAACTGAGTCATTCAGTGAGGCTAAATTCTATATCTGGGCTCCCATATCCTGATTATTTTTTCTCCCATATTTTGTTTCCTAATTATACAATGCAATAGGTACCTCCGTCTTCTCCCCTCCCCAGTTGTCCTTCATTGCACTCCTTCCTTTTCCCCCTTTCCTTTCACCCCACTCTCCTCTCTCGGTGCCTCTCCCTTCTTCTCTCCCATCCCCTGAAGCATCTTTTTATGTGAATTTTTTTTTTTTTTTTGCTTACCCCCAGGAAAGCATCCACTATAAACACCGCCAGTGGGTCGAGAACTGCCCAGAGTCCCATCATAATGATGAGCTTTGACAACGCATCGGGGCAGAAGGAAAATGCTAGTTGACAACCCCATCTGATCAGAAGCAAAGGCAACGTGATCATGCTCAGCGTTAAAGGGCCCAAAACCATCACAGCCAGCTCTTCTCCCACGTGAAGCGCGGACGTTGGATAACAAAGCTCGACGGTGTGAGGGTAAAAATGGAACCTGTGTGGAAACAAGAAAGGGCGTGCAAACAGGAAGAGACAAATAAATGCCAAGTGTATGAAGCAAGCTATAAAAAGACATTTTGATTAAAAATATAGACAAGTTAACATTACATAGCACCCAAAGCTGATGTCAGGCAGCTCCATCCTATCCAGACCTTTTTCTCCCACGGGAACATGCTATGAGCAAGGAAACGCCACCTGGTTCATTATTCTCTTTAAAGAATTCAGAAGTTGATCTAGGGAAGATTGCTCAGTGGTGACAGCCCTTGCTTCACACACAAAGGAACCTGAACTGAAATCCTCAGATCCCATGTAGAACATGATGGGCAGGTGTGGTAACCCTCCTATACTTTTAGCCTTGAAAGATGGAGCCTGGGAATTCCTAGAGTAAGTTCACTAACCAGAATGAGCTGCTCTGGGTTTAACTGGAGACCCAGACTCACAAGAATAGAGTGGAATCCAGGGTGATTCCCTATATCTACAAGACACACACACATTCAAGTGCACTTGGGTACATATACACCAGCCACTTACAAAACACACATACACACACATATACATACATACTCACACTCCAAATACATATATATCTGAAAATCCATCTGCAAAACACATGCAAAAATAAATAAAAAGAATTCAGCAATTATTTTAGCATAAAGAATATGTTGTTTGCACCACCCAGGAAAGCTGTCTGTAAATCAGGCATCTCCATCCTTTATAAGATTTATTCATGGACAATCTGAAGTGCAAACTATACTCATGAACTTTCCAAAGAGTTAGTTTCTAATGGGAACAGTCTAATAATTCTCCAGAATTTTTATGAAGTGGATTAATTTTGTTTATGACTTCTCTGGCTGGACTCCCACTTGCAATCACAAAGACACTATCACAACTAATAGCTAAAATCTCCTGCCAAAAAAGTGAGGCTAGTGTAGGCTTACACCTGATGGGCTAAATCCAACTCAAGTCAGTGATCCACAGCCTAGATCCTGGCTTTGTTGCCATCTTTTACTGCAGTGAAAATTCAGTCTTTCTGCATTCTTTCTCACTTGAGTTTCAGCTCATACCAACCTGGAAGGACTAACCTTTTGTGCTTCATCAGTGCTCACTTCTAGAGAGTCGTCCATTTCCTCCAGTCCTTGACTTTTAATTTATAGGACTTGACTTGACTCTTGTGTGGTTGTGGATATCGAAAAAAGCAATGTATGTGTCTTATCAAAGTACCTGCCTCAGCAAAGACAATATGAACGCCCTTTGCCCCTGTTGTTAGAGTTACATCTCGCAGCTAAGATGAGGCACATTAAGCAAACATATGCTTCAAGATTGTGAGGACAATAGAAAATATAAAAATAAAAATGCTATAGGGCTGGAGTGATGGCTCAGGAGTTAAGACTCTGTCTTGCAAGCAGAAGGCCCTGAGTTCAAATCCCAGGTCCCACATAAAAACACCAGGCAGAAACTGTTTTCACCTGCGTTTCTGGCTCTGGTGGGCAGAACCTGGGAAATCACAGGGTGAAGCAAGAAGGAGGTAGAAGCAATCCAGGATGATTCTCGAAGTCATCCTTGGTCCTCCACAGAGACATACAGTGCCCTCTGATACACACACACACACACACACACACACACACACACACACACACACACACACACAAATAAATAAATAAAGTATTTTAAAATGCTATAAAATCCTAATTTCTCTGTTGTTTAATATGGCTAAACTGAGCCTTAAAGTCTTACTGAACTGACAACTAATAAAGGTAAAGTTTCCTTTTCTAAGGAAAAATTTAAGAAAATGACAAATAAAAAGCAATTAGTTCAGGCTGTTACATTGGCTTTTCTGCTTTGGAAACTGAGAAAAAAGAAAGAAAACATAAAGAAAGGAAAGATCCATGCAAAATTTCCTTCTTGAAAAGGTGGCTATCCAAGTCATCCTTACTTTATTTTTGATTTTAGTGAATATGGTAACACTGGTAAGATTCATCTTTGCCTCAGTTATTTACAGTATCAGATAAAAAAGAAAAAGCAGAAATACTGCTATTTGGTAAATGTATATTTGCAATACTGCTATTTGGTAAATGTTATATCATATGCAAATATTGATTATTTAATTTCAGAAAGACATCAAAACTTTATGTGTGCAAGCATACAGACATTACTTTACACAAAGTCTTAAAGTTCGTCAAAATCATCTTATTGGAAGATGTACATATATTTGTATTTTGATCTATACCAACTACACTTTTGAAAATGAATTTCACATATAATCTGTCTGTCTGTGATTCCCATGAAAATCATGTTTATGAAGAGATAACCTTAAAGTGCTATATTTTTCCCAGATGATAATGGCACAGAAAGCTGTTTGGATTTGAGTTTGGTAACTGCTCAATTCAATCATTTTGGTGAAATGGGGAATCTTTGCTTTTCTGAGCATAGTAATAAATCAGACTTACATTACTTCTAAAATACCGTCAGCCTAAGTCACTCTCATAAAATCAAAACAGAATGAAACATGTTTGCTAAATTCCTTTTTGGATCCTGCTCAAATATGAGAGCCCATTTGAATCTGTTACATTTTAAACAAATATTGATGTGTCCGTTAGCTGTTTGTATATACCGAGCCAACCTGGAGATGAACGGTAACTGTAATAAAAGTTCTTGCTGGGAGATAAAGACATCTGTTGTCAGCTCTCATTATATATGCTTTTCAGGTCTTTGGTAAGTGGATGGGGAGGTATTTTGTGCTTTCATTTCTGTGATCACAGTGCATCCCTTTGATGTTCGGGGGAAGACACTCACTTAGTCACTGGAATTGAGGCAGCCTGGAGGAAGAGCCACTGGCCCAGGTAATGCAGGTAGAGTCTCGGGAACCACAGAGAAGCCATCAGCAGAACCACATACCAGAAGCCCTGGCTTTGCCACTGGGCCAATTCAAGTCCAGAACACAGGGAAACCCACGCGAAACGGAGATGCTTGGTGAATTCCCAAGATCCACTGCTGTCAGAGCCTGAAGAACTGCTGTGAACAGAGAACAGGAGATGGGGTGTTGGGGGGGGACACACAGTTTGAAATAAAGTCACCACGGAAGAAACATTGAATCAAAACTGGCCGAACACCTGGTGCTTAAAAGTACTTATGCTTCTTCTCACTGTAATGGATGACTAAGAAGAATGTCAAAGAAACACAAATTACTATACCCAAAAACACTGCGATGAGACTTGTCCTCACCAGACAGACCTGCACAATGCCTGACATACCAACATGCCCCCCACAGACTAGCGAGGATCTCAGAAGAGATAATTACATGCAGTGGAAATGTTGGGGACTAAGGCTGGAGAGTCAAGGGGAATGCCCCATCAATGGGGCTGCCCGAGGAGGGGCCACTTGGTCTGCCACAGAGGCCTAAACAAGAGTAGACAAGCCAGAGGGAACCTTGGGGCCCATAGAAGTGGACAGGCAGGAGGGTGGAAAGGAATGGGATGGATTGATAAAGGGAGGGAAGGGAGAATGAAGAGGGGATGGAGAAGAAAGGAAGCAGGGATAGGTACTCAATATGCTTGTAAAAGCAGGAAAAATAAAACATTTTTCCTATATATTACATAAAATATATTAAATATTTTATTTAAATTTAAATATATTAAATATAAATAAAACTATTAAAATATATTACATAAGAAAGAAAAGCAACGTGAATTAGAAAATGCAGATCAGAACTGTAGTAAGCCAGGAACTTATACCCACTGACAGCACCGAGCGCTGCTTAAGAAGCAAACAGGAGGCAGGCGGACCTTCACCTTGCTGAGCAAGCCTGAGGAAGCTGACGTGGAATCTCCAGGTTCTATGTGAAAGTCAGACACACCAGCATCTGCAAAACCATTTGCACGGGGAGATGGGAGGAGGACCACAGGGAGACAGGAGCAGCTCCTAAAACTCACGGGTCAGCCAGCCTGGCATGCACAGTGGGAAAACAGCAGAGACTCTGACTCAAGCAAAGGGCAAGATGAGGATCAACACCCAAGACAGTTCTTTGACCGTATGCATACTGTAGCATGTACGTACACTCCTGTATTCCCGCAAATAAATGCGTTGATTACACACACACACACACACACACACACACACACACACACACTTAAAAAATTGAGGAAACAGCATCAGAGTATTCAAAGGAGGTGGAGAAAATTGGGATCTCTGTGTCCTATTGATGGAATGTAAAAACTATATGGTGTGTGACCCCGACAATGAAAATATAATTACCTTATGATCCAATGGTTAACATAAGATGTCCAAAGGAATTGAAAGTGGAGTAGAAACAGTGATAGGCCTACATCTCTGCTCAGAGCAGTTTGCCTTCAGTAGTCATGGCACGGAAGCAACACAAATGGCCATTGATAAATGAAGGAAGGAAGGACATGTCATATCTTGCAGAACGGTAGGCAGCTTGAGAGAAAGACAGCTGTCCTGACATGCTGCAATGTGGATGAGCCATGACACCATCAGGTGAACAGAGAGGTGAATGGTGGCGGCCCAGTGCTGAGAAGGGTCGTCAATTACTGTGTAATGGGAGAGATGCTCAGCTTTGCACGGACCCACCTCCACAGTGGGAATACACCCACCACTGAACTTTATGCTTAAAATATTTACGGCGGTACATCTGGGAGCTGCAGAGATGGTTCAGAGATTAAGACTCTGCCTCAGAATCAGATGGTCCTGAGTTTGGATCCCAGGTCCCATGTAACCTTTGGTGGCCTGCACTTCTGGCCCTGGTGAGTGGAGCCTGGGAAATCTCCAAGCGAAGCAAATAAGCAATTCACAATGCGTCCCGAAGTCACCCTTGGTCCCCCACAAAGACACACAGTGCCCTCTGAGACACACACACACACACACACACACACACACACACACACACACACACACAAAATCAACCAACAAACAAACAAAATGAAGTGGTACATCTTGTGCCATGTGCATCTTACCTCAATTTAAGATTTAAAAAATCAGGGAAATAAAAATTGTTAATAATACCTTATTTGCTAGACAAAAGTTGAAAATCTGAAAGGGAAAGGTTTTTCCTTCTTAGCTCATGATTAAAATGTTATTTGTAAGCAACTTGTTTAAGATGAGCTATTTTGTAGTTCAAGACTAAAGAGGGTTAAACTAAAAATCTATGGGGGTGGAGGGAGGGAAGGGACTGTTGTACCTGTTAATTTTGTACGAGTGGAAATAAAAATAAATAAATATTTAAAAAATTTTTTAAAAAACTAAAAATCTATGAGTAAGAATAAAAACTTAAGGGAGAAATACTGCATTTCTTAACATACTGTGCACATTTCTGTTGAAGCTACGTAAAATGAGTCATGTGCAAAGCATATGGCTTTAACTCTGGTTTGCTTTCTCTGTTTAGTGTGAAGAACAGACATTTTCAAAATTTCTTTAGCAAGATAAATATGGGCACCCAAAAGTTAAAACTTGACGTAGCAGCTAACTCTTCTTTTGGGCCAGTACTCTTTCACAGCTTAAGAGAGAAAGGGAAACTTATTTGGTTTCGGGTTTCAGAAAGGAGATGTATAGCGCATTGGGGTAGAAATCACAGAGCTGGACACATGGCTGCAGGCGGCTGGTTGAGATCACAGGAGCCACCAGAAGATAAAGAGCGAGAGCAAGGGAACGGGATGAAGCAGAGCCAGGCTACCAGCCTCAAAGCACACCACCCCTATGACTGTCTCCCTGCATCCAGGCTCCACTTCTTCAAAGTGTCACAGCCTTTCTAGACACTAACACCAGCTAAAGACGCAGATGCATGAGCCCATGGGAAGCAACTCATATTCAAACCCTGACACTTGGAGGATGGAAAACACGAAGCACAGCCATGCCCACGTGACAATGAGCTCTCTCTCTCTCTATTCTCTTCCAAAAACTTCCACTGCTACTTTGAAATACACTAGACTGCCACCAAGCCCAAGAAAGGTCGGAAATCTTTCAAAATAGTAACACGATCCCCTTGACTTTAAAAGGTATGTGTACAAAAATGCTTATTATGTAATTATAGCAGCAAAGGTAATTAGAATTTATCTATACAGATGTGTGTGTGTGCATACTTGTGTGTGTGTGTCTGCATGTGTGTGTAGTTTTATTAAACCAGGAGTTGATATTCATAAGAATTGAGCTCCAGGGCTGGAAAGATGTCCCAGAGGTTAAGATTGTGCCTCAAAAGCAGAAGGACCTGAGTTCAGATCCCAGATCCACATAATGGCATGTGGTCTGTACTGACTGCACTATGGAAAGCAAAGCCTGGGAAATCCCAGAACAAAATTAATAGGAAATAGAGCAATCCATAATGGCTCCCAAAGTCACCCTTTGGCCTCCACAGGCACACACACTGACGTCTGATACACACACACACACACACACACACACACACACACACACACACGCATACTAAATAACTAAAATAAAGGTTTTTTTAAAAAAATATTTCACTTAAGAAAGCTCATCGTCTTCTGAAGATTGTCAAGTATGGTGCAGGTGAACATGGGAAGAGATCAGTCATAGAAACATGAGTCCTGCAGCAGAACATCCACCCACAGACATGCATACTGCCTCTTACCCTACACGGGTCACATCAGTGCAAAACATGCTCCTTGCAGCCTCACTTGAATTCATGCTGCCGTGGACATGTGCACTGTTACCTACCACAAAAGCCAGTTTTGAACATGAGCTTCAATTACATAAATGAAGAACAGCTAAACAAGAAGCAGACCCCTTCCACCCTCCACAATGGGGGGACTTCGGTTGCAGACAGGCGCTGTTCAGGACCAGACCTCTTATGAAGCATCCCAGAATGCCTTGCTGCATTACCATTATGTGAAATGAAGCCCAGAAGCTTCTGAGCTGCTAAAGTGAAATATCCTGCCGTGACTTCATCCTTGGTGAACTGTTCTGTCACTGAGCTGCCTCTTCAAAGGGACGGGAAATCAGACGCACATTGGCCATCGTTATTGGCAAGAAACTGGAAAAATCTCAAATGATGTGAAGCAAGCAAGCTTGTTGCTTCTCTGAACTTGGAAATTTCCACTGTTCTCCTCATACCTACTGACATAAATGACTAAGCAGTGAAAGTCCTCAAGCACATAATCCGCCCCAAAGTCAGATTTTTACCATTAGTTTCAGGAATAAAGCACTCTGTCCCTGCACACATTCAGAAACTCGTATGTTTGTGTGTCAGATACTGGATTTAGGAAAATGTAATATTCAGGTGCCAGATTTCATTAGATATCATTTATATGTAATTCAAAATCTTCCAACATCCTGATAGCTAATACAATTCTGTATTTGCTCTCATGTGTTTAACAGTGGTAACTACAGCAAGTGGATTCAAAGAATTGGGAAAAATTAATCATTTTCATTTTTTCTTTTTTTAAAGTCTCTATTATTTTAGTGGGGTATTTCAGCTCATTTCAACTTCACTGTTATTGACTTCCACTTTCTCTTGCTTTCTCTTATTCTTTTTTTATTTTTCTACTTTTACAAGAATATTGCGTATTCATCCCAGCTTTCCTCCCTCCTTCCTCCCTCCCATCCACTCCTTTCCCTTTACCATTCCCTCCCACTCCCCTCTCATCCTTCCACCTGTGTGCTTCTATGGCCCCCAGGGTTCACTCTATCTTGTCTACTCTTGTGGGGGGTCAGGCCTCCATGGCATATCAAGTTACCTCTCTTCAGGCCACCCCACTGATAGGTGCATTTCCCTTCACTCCTCCAGCTTTAAACCCAAAGATTTCCACTGTGGGCTCTGATTTGTTTCTTTTTTGAATGTTTATATACGTGTATGTTTTGCATGTGGGTGTCTATGTGTGTGTGGATACACGTACAAGAGGGAACATGAGTGTGTGTCCCTGTGGAAACTTAAGGGTGACATCAGGAACCATCCTGGATTGCTCTACCATTTTATTGCTTTGCTCTGGGGTTTTCCAAGCTCTGCCCTCCAGGGTTTGAATTTCAGGGAGGCTGATATATCCACCTGTCATTTTCACATGGGATCTGGGGATCCCAACTCAGCTCCTTTCGCTTGCAAGACAAAGACTTTAACCACTGAGCCATGTCCCCAACCCATTAATTTTGATTTTTAAATTAAATGCCCTGCAAAGTTAGAGATTAAGAAAAGAATTGGCGATGCTACGATGGTGCTAAGTCAAAGACGGCATTCAATTGTGCTAATTCAAAATGCCAGCCGGGATGAAGGAAAGGGTTCAGATAGGAAAGAGCTTCCTTTGCAAGCACAGGGGCCTGAGGCCGACGCTCAGAACCTATTTAAAAAGCCGTCTGTGCTGGGTCATGCCTGCGATTCCCAGTGACCAGACAGACTAGCTTTATTGATAAACTCTGGGTCAATGAAAGATCCTGTCTCAAAGGAGATGATGCTAATCCCAAAGTTGATACTTAAGTTTTGCCCTCTGACCACCATAACACACACACACACACACACACACACACACACACACACACATACACAATTCAATACATAATATATATGCAAGTATGCATGTATATATGCAAGTAATGCACACCCACAAATATATGCATACAGAGAGAGACAGAGACAGAGACAGACAGAGTCACCAGAGTCAAATGTGTCTTATCACTTATTCCCCACATGACCATGAAACATAGCAGTTCTTTCCCAACCATTTTGAATCGTTGCCTGAAATCTCGGTGTGGACCTGTACAGGAATGCATTCCCAGCGGTCTCTAAATAGATCATTTTCAGACTACATTTCATTTGAAAGACTCCTGCCTCTGTGTTTTAAAACTGTCTAACGAGGGAGTCTCTTTTTTGTTCCTAGAGATGAGCAAGGCACGTTATGAACTACAGTCTCCTTTGGAATATCTCCATTCACATTTCGCTGGCCTTTTCTTCCTCTCTCTGTAATTCTTCTTGGTTATGTACAAAGAGTCTGACCATCAGAAGGATAATAAATGGCAACTGCCACTGGTCTGTGTAATACGTAGAGTGGGAATTGATTTGTTGGTTATGAAGGAAGCCACAGAGCACACAGATCACCGGAAAATCATATTGAGGCCAGTTGCCCCTCAGCTCACAGGGACAATGCCACCATAGCTCAGGGGTGAGATGCCAGAGAGGGGAATGGGGAGGCCCTTCCGCCCTCAGCGATTAATGAAATCTATTTCTCTGAACTCCAGCCACACTTTGTATGACACCCATATATCCCTCCTGCATGGCCTATCTTTATAGAGACCTGAAATCAAACAATATTTCTATGATCCATCAGTGTAATAATAATAATAATAATAATAATAATAATAACGACCAGAGGGCCTTGGAGCAGAAAATCACAAAAGGAATTCTTTTTTTTAATAACATTATAACATTTTTTATTATTATTTCTGCTCATACAAACTTAGTAGGTACACCGGTTCCCTCCCTCCCTCCTCCTCCCCCAAACCCCCTGCTCCACCTCCCTTTACCCCTCCCTCCCTATCCGTCAGTGCCTCCCCCCCATCCCCAGAGATTCTTTTAATGTGCATGCCAGACTCTCCTCTGGGCCCTCCTCTTCGATGACATACTAGGACCCAGTGGCATTTCCCTGAACACTTTCCCATGTTCCCCTTAAGCATAGGAACACTACTGTGCCTGTCAATCCCTTGCCTCCAAAGATCTTGGTGCCTTTAGCAAATGCTAGACTTTGTGAGGTCAATAGTGTGTTGGACATTGCGCAGGGCATGCAAAGTCCAGTTATGATTGCTTTGGCCCTAACTTGTGTGGAGTATCTTGCAAATCATTGCTCCTCCCATCCTTGTGCTCTTACAATCTTAATGCCCCCTCTTCCGCAAATGTCCCTGAACTTCAGGATGGGGAGAGATTAGTCTGGCCTAGTTCTAGGTGGTTGATACAGAGTCTCTGAAGTTCTGGATTGTGGTTTGTTGATTTTCTACAAAAGGAATTCTTATACTGTCTTTTTGGGTGAGCAGAAATCCCAAGGAGTATGTTACCTGCTCCCCTCTGGTCACAGCAATAGATGGCATTAATTCCCCTACCCTTCCCTTCCTCAGGCATAATCAAATAATCTATCAGTAACTGCTATAATTAAATACTTTTTAAAAAATTATGGGATGGTGAGATGACTCTGTGGAGAAGGCTACTCCTTGCAAACCTGAGTTTGATACGCAGAAGCTCACATAGTGTTTTTATATGTGTTTAATGTTCTCTCTCTCTCTCCTGCTCATCTTTCTCAAATCTTAAAATGTGATTACCAATAAGTAATTGTAAGAATGTAACAATTTGGTCTGTTTTCATTTTTCTTCCTATTCTCATTCAGCAGGCTTGAGCATAAATGTTCTCCATGATTCTCTGGCTTCCTGAGATGTACCATTCAGAACTTTGGGGGGGGCATTAAGATGAATGTAATAAAAAGTTTGAAAATTGGGGCTGGAGAGATGGCTCAGGGGTTAGCCTCTGCCTTGCAGGTGGAAGGTCCTGAGTTCGGATCCTAGACCCCATGTATAGACACCGGGCAGAAGTGGGGGCAGCCTGCGTTTCTGGTCCTGGTAGAGTGGAGCCTGTGAATCCCGGGGCAGAGTAAACAAGGAGGTGGAGGCATCCATGGTGGTTCCCGAATTTGCCCGTGGTTCTTCACACACACACACACACACACACACATACACACACACACACACACACACATACATACACACACGCATACATGCACAATTGAATAAACAGTAAAAAAAAGTTTGAAAGTCTTTCAAGGTCAAATGAAGATCTTGGGCAAGTGCGCAGAGGCGGTGACAGCATTCTGCTGGGGAAGACCTTGTCCCGTCTCAAAGGGTTCCAGAAGCAGAACTGAAGCCCAAGTCACAACTGATTTGCCCACATGACTGGGAGCAAAGAGTGCTCTACCTCCACTCGCCTGCCTTTCTGCTAGGCGTCTTCATACTCCCCTATTCAATCACTTGACCAAGAAAACCCAAGATCATAAGATGAAACACCACTGGAACACGCTCACCCAAAGCCAGAGAAAAGTGTCTCTACAGTTCCCATGCTCCACAGATAGTAAGTGAATGTACGTGGCATGTTACACTCCAAACATAGGATCACTGGCAGAATAACCTCCCTTGCAATTGGTCCTAGCTTAACCCTTCGAACTTGTGATTATATGAGAGTCCATGTAATAGGGAAATTAAGCATCAGACGAAATTAAAGCTGAGGATTAAAATGTGATTATGCTGAAAGAGGAAGAGGCAGAGAGAAAATCAGAGGGGTGTGCAGAGAGAGAGAATGGGGGAAACACTGACCCGAACTTGTCTATGGAGCTGCAGCTACCAAGGCATAAGGACCGAGTAGAGAGCAGGAAAAGAGCATGCAAACCAAGTCCCGAAAGCCACCATGACATCTGTCAGGGACACATTTCAGACCTCTGACCTCCAGAACTTCAGAGTCATCTCTTCGTTGCTTTAAGTCACGAGCTGGTGTGGTTTATTACAGCTGTGGTGGAATATGAGGCTAGAGAGTTTCTAGATGTCCATGGAATGTCATTGCCACCCATGTATGACAATGTATGACCATGTATGAAAGTTTTGATCTATTAACAAAGGCAAATAAGTGAAAAGATAACTTGAACATTGTTGGGCCCACCCACGATTTGCCCCAGGGCATGACCGAGCACATGGGACTAAAGATGACATGACGCTGAGAGCTAGTGTCCTGGGCAGAACCTTGATCACACTACAGAGAGCCCTAATTGGCTTCCAGGTATTGACCTGCCTTCTATGCTGAGTGACATTGGACTTGACCACTAACACCTGAAGGTTGTGTTGACCTTTGACACAATTGGCTGCCTGTTTGGCACCTTGTGGCCTTTTGTCTATATAAGCTGTTTTGTTACCCCCCCCCATTAAACTGAGATTTGCTCTGACAAACTCCCCGACCTGTGGCCGAGTCTCTGGGGAATTGAGGCGGAAGTGGGGACAGCGGGACTTACTTTTCTTCATCATTGCAGCAGGGCTGCACAATCATGTGAATGAGTGTGTGAGTGGGTGGAGACACACCACACTGTGGGTGTTGGACTCTACAAACATGAAGAAGAACAGGAGGGGACGTGGTTCAGGAATGAAAAATCTTTGCTTTGCAAACAAAAGACTTGAGTTCAGATCTCAGATCCCACATAAAAATGCCAAGTGGATGTGATATGTCACAGTTTGAAATGTGAGTTGCCCCTCACAGGTTTACATGTTTGAATCCTTGGCTCCTGCCAGCATTTTGGGAAGGTCATGGCACCTTTAGGAGGAAGAGTCTTTCTGGAAGAAGGCAGCCACAGGAGATGGGCTTGAGGTGGGTTAGCCCTGTGCTGCTTAGGTAAGTGAGTCTGCTCTTGAGCTTGCAGCAGCTCATAGCTTCCATGATGCCTGCAGTGACTAAGCCCGTCTCCAGCATCTTCCAACTAGCCTTGCCTTTTCCACTATAAAGGACTGCATTTCCTCTCTGGAACTGTAAGCCTAGGTGGTGTCTCATAGCAACACAACAAGTAGCCAGTACATGGTGGCAGCTTGTACTTCTGGCCCTGGAGGCTAGAGCTTGGGAAACTCCAAAGCAAAGCATTAAAGAGGTGAAGTGATCCAAAATGGTTCCTGAAATGACCCCTGCTCTTCCACAAGCACACAGCATCCTCTCCACAAGCACACAGCATCCTCTCCACAAGCACACAGCATCCTCTCCACAAGCACACACAGCATCCTCTCCACAAGCACACACAGCATCCTCTTCTACACATGCCTACACACTGTGTACATACCCACACACCCCCCATATACACAATAAAAAAAAATGCTGGTCACATTCCTATCACACTTCTGTTCTGAGGTTCCTGGGGTGAAGGTAAATTATTCAAATGGAGTGTGGATTGCACAGGAAGTAGAGGGAGTCACAGCAAAGATCATCATCACATCTACAGAAATCAGAAAAATAAACCCTGGTTTCTCAGACTGATAATATGTTCAATTGGGTGACAAATGGTCAAATAAAAGATGTGATTAGTACGGGAGATGGGAGAGAGAACTTGGGATTGGCCTGAGCAACAAATACCATATTAATGAGTTGGGATAGTGTTTCCACAGTATCTAGAGATTGGAAGTATTTGGGGTTGCAGGAGCAGGGAAGAATATGAGATTCAGAATTGAGGTGAAAGAAACTCTGAAAGGACTCAGATGTGTATGCGGACAGGGCAGCAGCCTAGGTAGACTTGCAGTATTGCTCAACCAATTCTCTGGAGCTTTCAGGAAAAGACCTGGAAGAGTTGTGTTCTCCACTAACATGAAACTGGGAAAAGGTGTTGTGTGTCTTGAAATCGGAGGAGATGTGAGATTCCCAGGAAAAGGAATGTCAGACACAGCCAGTCCTGGATAAATAAGGGGATCAGCAGGAGAGAAGGCCAGAGGCGAGCAGTGGGTGGGAGGGAGAAATGAGAACAAAGAATAGTCATAAAGTGAAAGTGTTTCAATGAAACCCAAGCTAAGTTAACAGACGGACCACATATTTCTATATATTTAATCCTTCACGTGTTATAAAGAGAGAGGGGGAGGTCAGAGGACAACTTTTCTTCTACCATGAGGGCTTCCAGGGATTGAGCTCAGATGGACAGCTTTGACAGCATACCCACTGACCTATCTCAACAGCCTGATGTACCTCATTTCAAAGAAATTGTGTGTGTGTGTGTGTGTGTGTGTGTGTGTGTGTGCATGCGTGTGTGTGTTTAGTCATGCATAGACGCATGCCTATGTGGAAAGCAAAGATTGACTTTGGATATCTCTCTCTCTCTCTCTCTCTCTCTCTCTCCTCTCTCTCTCTCTCTCTCTCTTTCTCACTTTATTGTTCAAGACATGAACTCACTGTTTCAGCTTTGGAGATTGCTCATAGAATTTGTAGGATCCTCCTGAATCCACCCTGCCTTGCCCTGCCCCGCCCTGCCCCACCCCACCCTGCCTAGGTCACAGGAACACACAGCCATGCCTAGTTTTCATATGTGTGTTCTTGATGAGAACCCAAAGCTCTTACACTTACACAGTAAGCACTTTACCCACTGAGCCATTTCCCCATCCCCAAATAAACCATTGCATCCTGAACATGTATGCATTTTGCTGCTTGCCAACCATCCCTGCACAATGCTGTATAATAACTACTAACATGGAATTTATGCACTTCAATATCATGGGTAATTTAGAGATGTAGTAGAATTGACTAGAAAGATGTAGGGATGTGTAGAGATGTGATGAAATTGCTCTGATAGTGTCAGGGACTTGAATGTCTCAGAATTTTAGTATGTGTGGGAGGTTTGGAGACAACCTTCCATGTACCCAGGAATGACTCTTCCCTCTGAGTTCCTAACCTACAAAGTCTGAAGTGTAGATGATGAAAAGTGCCCATGGCAGGATGCTTTCTGGCCTCTTCCAGCTTCTAATAGCTCAAAGGGTTCTGCTTAGGCTGGTAATAACCTCGCTGTAGCCTCTGCTTAGTCTTTGTGTGGCCATCTTCCCACTATGTCTGTGTCCATTAACATAAAACGTGAGCCACATTGGATGAAACACCCCCTCCATTATGATCTTAGCTAATAGCTACAAGTTGTCCTATTTCCAGGTCACATTTTGAGATATCAGGACTTCATTGTATCTTTGGGGGATATTCACTTCACCCTGCTGCACCTTCAAATCCCCCAAGTAGCCTCACTAAGGAGATTTAGAGTAATGTTGGAACAGAGATAAATAGGTTGATTGGGAAGATACTGGACAGATTAAGAGAATTTAAAAGCTGTTTGAATGTTGGGAGCTAGAATTTTTTTTTATTTCTACTCATACAACTTTAACAGGTACACCAGTCTCCTCCCTCCCTCCAACCTCCCACCGTTCTGTGCCCCCTTACCTCCCCCTCCCTCCTCATTCTCTAGTACCTCCCCCTCTCATCCCCGAGCATCCTTTAATGTGCATGCAGACTCTCCTCTGGGTCCTCCTCTCCGATGAATTACAAGGACCCAGTGACATTTCCCAGAACCCTTTCCTGTGTTTCCCTTAAGCATAGGAACACTACTGTGGCTGTCAATCCCTTGCCTCCAAGGATCTTAGTGTCTTTAGCAAATGCTAGAATTTGAGGGGTCAATAGTGTGTTGGACATTGTGCAGGGCATGCAAAGTCCAATTATGACTGCTTCAGGCCTAACTTCTGTGGAGTTACATATCATTGCTCCTTCCATCCTGTGCTCTTACAATCTTACTGCCCCCTCTTCTGCAAATTCCCTGAGCTTTTGGATGGGGAGAGATTAGGCTGGCCTAGTTCCAGGTAGTTGATATAGAGTCTCTGATGTTCTGGATTATGGTTTGTTGATTTTTGTTTTTGCAGTTTTGCTGCTTCTGCAATGCCCTTCACTCCATCCTGATGGGTATTGGATGTCACCCCCTGGCCAGAGATAAAAAGTTGTTAAACTAGAGTCTTGTTATAAGAGTATATTCAAAGGTAGATGTAATAAAAGTAGGAAACCGCAGTGAGGGAGAAGTCAATCACTCATTTGCAAAATGGTTACTTTTTATCTGCCAAACTATATGCCCTCCCCTTCTGATAAGATCATACCCCATCAGTTGTAAATGATCAGGAACGAAAGTCTGTGAACTTAGCCAGATGTCTCCTTACTCATTTGCAGTCCTTGATGGTGGCCTATTTTCTCTGCTGTAACATGGTCCCCTCTCTCCTTGTTTCTGGTGTGGCCCTCCTACCACATCCCTCCTGTTCATATTTCTTGCAATTACTGTAGGTATTATAGAGATTTATCCTTGAGTGTCTCTAGGTGTACAAGAGCCACCTATTAAGGGAGTACATACAGCACTTAATTTTCTGGGTCTGGGATACTTCACTTAATATAATTGTTTCTAATAACATCCATTTCCCAACAAATTCCATTCATTCATCACTTTTGATGGCTGAGTAGTACTCCATTGTATAGATGTACCACAGTTTCCTTATCCACTTGTCAACTGTTGGACATTTGGGTTGATTCCATGACTTTGCTATTGTAAACAGTGTTGCTATGAACATGGTCATGCTTGTGCTATCAAAGTGAAATTTGCTGTATGGGGGATTATTCCCAAAAAATTGAATAGCAGGGTCATATGGCATTTCAATCTTTAATTTCTTTAAGAATCTCTAGATGGCTCACCAGAGTGACTGTATGAGCCTGCATTCCCACCAGCAATGTAGGAGAGTTCCCCTCTCTCCACATCCTCTCCAGCATTTGGTGTTGTTTGTATTGTGGATTTTTGCCATCCTGACCGGGGTGAGATGATATCTCAGGGAAGTTTTGTTTTGCATTTCCCTGATGGCTAAGGATGTGGAGCATTTTTTAAGATATTTGTTAGACATTTTAATTTCATCTCTAGTAAAGTTTCTTTTAAAAGTTCCAGGGCCCATTTTTTAATTGGGCCATTTGTTTCCTTGGTTTTTAGCTTTCTTTTTTTTATTATTATTATTATTATTTATTCAACTGTGTGCATATGTGTGTGTACGTGCGCACGCGCGTGTGTCTGTGTGTATGTATGTGTGTGTAGAACCACGGACGAATTCGCGAACCACCATGGACGCCTCCACCTCCTTCTGCCCCGGGATTCACAGGCTCCGCCCTACCAGGACCAGAAGCGCAGGCCGCCCCCGCTTCCGCCTGGCGTCTATACGTGGGATCTGGGATCCGAACTCAGGTCCTTCCGCCTGCAAGGCGGAGGCTTAACCCCTGAGCCACCTCTCCAGCCCCGGTTTTTAGTTTTCTAAATCTTTGTGCACTCTGGATAATAGATCTCTATCAGATATGTGGTTAGTGAAGATTTTCTCTCCCATTCTGTGGATGGCCTTTGTGCTTGTGTTACAATCTCTTTATCTGAACAGAAGCTCTTTAATTTCACAAGATCCCATCTGTTGAGAGTTGGTTGCAGTGACTGTGCTATTGGATGTCTGTTTACGAACTGTTGGCCTAGTCCAATCAGCTTGAGAGAGTTCCCTACCCTTTCAACTATGGTTTTTATAGTCTCTGGCCTGATATCGAAGTCCTTGATCAATCTGGAATTAATTCTTGTACATGGTGACAAGTAGGGGTCCAGTTTTAATCTTCTGCATATGGATATCCAGTTTTGCCAGCACCATTTGTTGAAGATATTGTTCTTTTTCAATTGGATTTTTTGGGGCCCTTTGTCAAAGATCAAATGGCTGTAGTTGTGTGGGCTTATTTCTGGGCCTTCAATCCTTATCCATTGATCTGTGTGTCTATTTTGGAGCCAGTACCAGGCTGTTTTTATAACTATGAATTTGTAGTATAGACTAAGGTTTGGTATGGTATACTTCCAGCAGTGTTTTTGTTACTCAGGATTGTCTTTGCTATCCTGGGTCTTTTGTGCCTCCATATGAATTTTGAGATTGTTTGGTCAACATCTTTAAAAAATTGCTTTGGGATTTTAACTGGTATAGCATTGAATTTGTATATTGCCTTTGGTAGGATGGTCATTTTTACGATGTTGATTCTGCCAATCAGGAACATGGGAGATCTTTCCACCTTCTGGTGTCTTCTGCTATTTCTTTCTTTAGGGTTTTAAAGTTTTCATCGTAAAGGTCTCTTACTTCTGTGGTTAGGTTTATACCAAGGTATTTCCTTTTTTAGGGGCTATAGTAAATGGGATTGTTTCTCTCAAGGCTTTTTCACTTCTTTCATTCTGGGCATATAGGAAGGCCTCTGATTTTTGCACATTTATTTTGTATCCTGCCGCCCTGCTGAACTTCTCAATTAGTTCCAGGAGCTTCCTGGTGGAGTTTTTGGGATCACTCAGGTATAAGATCATGTCATCTGCAAATAGGGATAGCTTGACTTCTTCCTTGCCAATTTGAATCCCTCTTATGTCCCTTTCTTGTCTTATGGCTTCAGCTAAGACTTCAATTACAATATTGAATAGAAGTGGTGAGAATGGACAGCCTTGTCTAGTTCCTGATCGAAGAAGGAATGTTTAAGTTTTTCCCGATTGAGTATAATCCTTGCTGAAGGCTTGTTTTATACAGCTTTTATTATATTAATAAAGGTTCCTTCCATTCCAACTGTCTCTAGGGTTTTGATCATAAAAGGCTGTTGGATCTTGTCAAACACTTTTTCTGCCTCTATCGAGAATATCATGTTGTCTTAGACTTTGGACTAGTTTATATGATGAATTACATTTATTTACTTGCGTATGTTGAACCAACCTTGTGTGCCTGGAATAAAGCCTACTTGATCCTCGTGGATGATCTTTTTGATATGTTTTTGAATCCAATTTGCTAAGACTTGGTTGAGAATCTTTGCATCTGTGTTCATCAGAGACATTGGCCTATAGTTTTCTTTTTTAAGTGTATCTTTATTAGGTTTTGGGATTAAGACGATATTAGCGTCATGAAAGGAATTAGGTTGTGTTCCTTTCTTTGCTATTTGATGGAACAGTTTAAGGAGTAATGGTGTTATTAGCTCCTTAAATGTCTGGTAGAACTCTGTGCTGAATCCACCTGGTCCAGGACATTTTTTGGTGGGAAGATTAGAGATTACTTATCGATTTCCTCATATGTTATAGGACTATTTAAATAATTCGCACTTCCTAATTCAATTTAGGTAAGTTGTGTTTATTTAGGAATTCATCCATCTTTTTTGTGTTGTCATATTTCACAGAGTATAAGTTTTTGAAATATGATGTTATAATTCTCTGGATTTCTTGGGTATCAGTAGTGATAACTCCATTTTCATTTTTTAATTTCGTTAATTTGGGTTTTCTCTCTCTTACTTTTGGTTAATTTAGCTAGGGGTGTATCAATCATTGATTTTTTTCAACAAACCAGCTTTTTGACTGGTTGATTTTCTCTATCGTTTTCCTAATCTCGATGTCTGATATTTCTCCCCTTATTTTGCTAATCTTCTCTCTTCTGCTGCTTTTGGGATTGGATTGCTCTAGTTTCTCTAAAGCTTTAAACTGCATTGTTAAGTTATTTATTTCTGATGTTATTTATTTCCATTTTTTTGATGTAGGCATTAAGAGCTATGAACTTACCTCTTAGAACAGCTTTCATTGTGTCCCAGAGATTTTGGTAAGTTGTATTTTCATTATCGTTCTCTTTCAGGAAATCTTGAATTTCCTTTTTAATTTCTTCCTGAATCCAGTTCTCATTCAGCATCATAGTGTTAAGTTTCCAGGAGTTAGTGTATTTTCTGGTGTTTGTTGTGTTGTGGATGTCAAGCTTTAGGCCGTGGTGATCTGATAGGGCACAGGCTATAATTTCAACTTTCTTGTATATGTGGAGATTTGTTTTGTGGCTCAATATGTGATCTATTTTGGAGAAAGTCCATTTCTTTAAGGGTTTGATTAAGGTCCAAAGTGTCTCTGTTAAGCTTTTGACCTGTTGATCTATCCCATGTTGAGAGGGCGGTGTTGAAATCCCCAAGAGTTATTGTTTGGGTGTTGATTTCTCATTTTAGATGCTCTAGGGTTTTCTTAATGAATGTGGAGGGGCCTGTATTGGGTGCATATATGTTCAGTGCTGTGAAGTCTTCCTGTTGAATTGTACCTGTGACTAAAATGTAGTATCCATCTGTGTCTCTTATGATTTTCTTTGGTTTGAAGTTCACTTTGTCCAAAAGCATAATGGCTACCCCTGCCTGTTTCCTGGTTCCATTAGCTTGCAAAATTTTGGACCAGCCTTTCATTTTTAGGATGTGCCTATCTTTTATGGTGAGATGAGTTTCCTGAAGACAGAAGATTGATGGGTTGTGCTATTTCATCCAAGTTTGTAATCTGTGTCTCTTGATCAGTGAGTTGATACCATTGACATTTAATGTTATAATGGAGAAATCATTTTTAATTCTGGACATTTTTTGTGTTTAGTGGATTTTGTAAGTGTATTGCTTGACATTTATGTTTTGGTGGTGTTATACTTCCCTTCTGTCCTCCTGGACACGTTTGTTTTTTTCTTCAAGTTTGAGTATCATTTCTAGCATTTTTTGAAGGCCTGGTTTGGTAGACATGTATCTTTTCAAGTTGTCTTTGTGCTGGAAAACTTTTCTTTCTCCCTCGATCATGATAAATAGATTTGCCAGGTATATCAGTCTGGGTTGTCATTTTTGCTTGTTTAATACTTGAAGTACGTCTCTCCAAGCTCTTCTTGCTTTTACTATTTCCATTGAGTAGTCATTTGTTATTTTAATAGGTTTAACTTTAAAAGTGACTTGCTTTTTTTCTCTTGAAGCTCTCAGTACTTTTTCTTTGTCTTGAATGTGTAGTGTTTTGACTATTATTTGCCGTGGCGAATTTCTATTTTGGTCATATCTGTTTGGAGTGCGAAATGCCTCTGTATTTGGATGGGCCTCTCATTCTTTAGGTGAGGGTAGTTTTCACTTATGATAATTTGAAAAATTTCCTCAGGTGTGGTATTTTGGGATTCTTGCTCTGGTATTCCATGAATGCGCATGTTGGGCTTCTTCAGGGTGTCCCATATCTCTTGAATGTTCCTCTCAAGTATCTTTTTGGCTTTAACAATCTCTTCCATTGAGCTGGTTAATTCTCCCACTGTGTCTTCAAGATCCGAAATTCTATTTTCTACTTCATTAGTTCTGCTGATAAGACTCTCTGTTGAGTTTTGGGTTGAAGATAACTTGTCTTTTAGTTCAATTTTAAACTCTGCCTGAGACTCTTTTAACTGCTCTATGCCTGTTTTTGTTTCTTGAACTGTTTTTCTCAACTCCTCCAAGTGCCTGTTGTGTTCCTGTTCAAAGTGGTTGATGCGGTTGTTTAACTCCTCTTGGATTTCCTCTTTCATAGTATTGATCATGGTAATGATCAATACTATGAAAGTCGTTATCTTGTAGTCTGGTTTCTTGGCTATTTTTGGTGAATTTGTACTGGTTGGAATCCATCATTATGGGGTTACTTCTTTCGGTGGGACATTAGTCTTCTTAGGTTTTGTTTCTCATGGATCTGCACTTTGACTTGGGCATTGTTGTTTTGTTTCTTAGGACCTTTCAGTTACTGTATTTTTTTGACTGAACTGATTTAGTTGGTGTTATTATACTTGGGCAGTTATTACTAGTGCTTTTCTTGGATTAGGTATGTTCGTCTTTTGTTATTATTATTTCCTAGATGAGGCTATTAGGCTGTTAGTATATCAGTTATGTCAGGTTAAGTAGTCAGGGGGTGAATATTAGTATGGTAGTGCACTTTTGCGATTTAGTATCTTGGTGATATGTGAGAGTGAGTAGTGTACTCCCTGGAGTGTATGTTTTTGGGGTAGCTGTATGGAAAAGTTGATCTACAGCAATTAATAGTAGAAAGGAACAGTAAGGTGAAAAAAAGGAGGTTTACTTATCTTTAGGCTGGATGTGAAGAATCTCTCCCATGTGATAGGATGATTGTAGAGGGCTTCAGTTGTATGGCCTTTGTCCCTTAGAGTTTTGTTTTGGACTCTATTGAATTCTGAGAAGCAGTGTATCTTCCGTGGACCACGTGCTTGGGTCTCCAGTGGGCTGGAGAGGCAGAGGGGCTGATGTTGATGCCAGAATTCTTCACTTGGGACCTGGGACTTTGCTTAGTGGCCCACCCAAGCTCCAGGGATGGAAGAATATGAGCAAGTCCTATCTGGTTGGGTGGATAGGCAGGTGGGAGGAAGCAAAGGGCTGGGGCCCCGGGCGTGGCCCAGACAAAAACCTGGAGGCAGCCTGGGTGCTGCTGGGAACCGGGGCCACCTGGGAGGGGGAAGGGTTGGGCGAACTCACCTGGGAAGGAGTAGTGGGAGCAGCCATGGGGCGGAGAGGCAGGCAGGGGGATGTAAGGGGCTGCGGCCAGGAGCTAGAATTTTTAAAAAATCATTGAAAAGTGGTTCCAAAGGGACCAGCTTAGTTAGATAGCTCCTCCTAAGGAGCTCTGTGGAAAACATATCAGAATAATAATAATAATAATAATAATAATAATAATAAAGCATTATTTTTTCTAAGAGAAAAGAAAAGAGAATAGCTCTTTCAGAAAAATAGTTATGGTTAGTGAGATAGCTCCACAAATAAAACATCTGCTTTCAAATGTGGTGACTTGAGTTCTATGTCTGAAAGCCCAAGGTGAGGAAGTAGAAACTGACTTCTGAAGATGGTCCTCTGACCTCCATTCATTCTCTCTCTCTCTCTCTTCTCTCTCTCTCTTTCTCTCTCTCTCTCTCTCATTTTGCTTGTAGAAGTGGCATTTAAGAGATCATAAATCTGGAGTTCAGGAAATGGTTCAATAGTTAAAGCACTTACAACCCAAACGAAAGGACCTTATTCAGACTCCCAGATCCCACTGTAAAAATCCCAGGTGTGAGTGATGGACCACCTGTAATACTGGAAGACAGGGCCTGGGAATCCCAGAAGCAAGTTTGCTGTCCTGACCAGTCCTGGTGGAGTGCTCTGAGCTTTATTAGAGAACCAGCCTAAAACAATATGATGGGTGATTGAGGATATTCTGGGTATCATCCTTGGGCTTCCACACACAAGGGTTCATGTGTACGTGTGCCCAACATAGATCCACGTGCAAATATACATACACACAAACGTGTAAAAATGAAAAAAGAAAGCAGAGAGATTGCAAGGCTGCATATTTTCTGAGTTTAAAACTTAAGCACTGGGCTGGAGAAATGGCTCAGGGGTTAGACACTGTCTTACAAGCAGAAGGTCCTGAATTCGGATTCCAGGTACTACATAAAAGTAACAGATGAAAACGATGTTTCTGCCTGCACTTCTGGCCCTGGTGGGCGAAACCTGGGAAATTCCAGAAAGAAGCAAGAAGGAGGTAGAAGCAATTCAGGATGATTCCTGAAGTCACCCTTGGTCCCCCACAGGGACATACAGTGCCCTCTGATACACACATACACACACACACACAACATACATATTAAAAAAAAAAAAAACTCTAAGCACTATAAGAAGAGCCGATCCAAGCAGTGTGGGAATTACATGAAACCTAAAAAAAAAAAAAAAAAAAAAAAAAAAAAAAAATGGTGCTGTGTCAGCTGGATATAAAGTTGGCTTTTCAATGGAATCTGCTGTTGGCACTGAACAAAGAGCACTCCCCTCCCATTGCTAGCTGAGGACAGAAACCCCAATCAGAACATCTTCTTCCTCCTCCTCAGCTATTGTGTGCTGGACACGGCATTGACCGAGACCTTCTCAAGTATTACGTTTAATTTTCAGGGCCAGTTGGAGAACAAGCTTTGCTGTGCCCATTTACAGGCAAACAATGGAGAAGGTAACAAGTTTCAATAGTACGCTTTAGAGCATATAGGTGTGTCATAGTTAGGCACAGGTGTCAACTTGACAGTTGAGGGTTTGAGCTCTGGGCACATTTGTAGAGAATTAGTGGTTGAGTGAAGCCCAGAGCAAACCTGCAGGAGATTGTCTAGCTGATGGGGAAGGCCCAGCCCAGGGTGGGTGGGATTAAGTCCCGGAATAAAACACAGAGAGCTGGTTGAGAGAGTCGGCGTCCTTGTGTACACCTGGCCAGACATGTTGGGATCTGGGGCTGTTCCCCAGAGGGTGCTGCAGTAAGACTTCGTGCTGTACTGGAGGTGATGGAGACAGAGGGAGCGGAGCTCAGCTGGAAGGTCTTCAGGTCACTAGTGACTCATGAAGATTATAGGTCACTAAGATGGTCCTCCCTTCCTCCCTCCCTCCCTCCTTTTTTCCTTTCTTCTTCCCTCCTTTTTCTTCTTTCCTTCTTCCTTCCTTCCCTTCTTTCCTTCCTTCCTTCCCTTTTTTCTTTCTTTCTCTCTCTTCCTCCTCTTTCTTTCCTTCCTTCTTTCTTCTCTTTCTCTCTCTCTTTCTCTACCTGGCTGTCTTTGAGGTCACCAGGTTTTCTCTGCCGTATGGGTCTGCGACACCACATTGTACTATCATGATCATCAACCAAAAATCTCCAAAACTCTGAGCCAAAATAAACAGATCTTCTTTATATACTGAACCTCCTAGATTTTTGCTACAATGATGGAAATGCCTATTGTACACGCGCATTTCAAGCTATTCTAAATGCCTAATGCGCATGCGCGTTTTCAAGCTATACTAAAACAGATGAAATAGAAGCTGGCGTCCAGTCAGCAGCTGCTACGTGCAGGAGAGAACTGTTCCAGGCTTGTTCACTGATATATGTCAGGTGCTGTCATCATGACTTGTAGCAGGTACTTAAAAATGCTTCAAGATGCATGGTTTTAGGGCTGGAGAGGTAGCTCAGTGTGAGCAATGGGACCAGATCCCCAGGTCCCGCATGAAATGTTGGGTGGCAGCTTTGAAAGAAAGACTGGGAAGACTCAGGGCAAAGCTGGCTAGATTCGACTTGTGAGGATGCTGTGGGTTTGATTAGAGGGGCTGTTCCAAAGAATAACTAGAAGAGCAATTGGAGATGATCCAACCTCTGGTTTTCCCACATGCACCAATACACACACACACGTACATAACTGTACCCCAGATACACATGATGATGAAAAAAGAAAATAAATAAATAAAACTAAAATAAGAGTGTTGTTAAATGAATACATTTTCTAAGGAATATGGTTTTTAAGTTGCTTCCAATCCACACCACAACAAATAGCATAATACTTATATGCTTTAATATACTTACATAGTCCACCCCATGTGCCTTCATTAGCAACTGAGAAATTTGAAAAGTACCATTAGATGTTCTAGATGTCAGGGGAGTAAAACCTAATAAGTCTTGACTTGGGACTCTGGATAAGTTCAATTTAAGAGAATAAAGAAAAATATAGGAAGGAGAAAATTCTTTGGGAAAAGGTAGCACTAATCACAAATTTATAACTATAATATTAAAATTAAATGCTGATTAGTGCATTACCATTTTATTTACATATGGCATCAGTTTTATTTTCATTTATTAAAAAGTCCAAATCTACCATTGCTTTTTTTTCCTTATTCTAAGTACTTTTCTAAAATGCATAGTATTTCTACAAAGGTTTCTGTAACTGCATATTTATCAAAATATTCTGGGTAAAGCTGTTACCTGTCTACTGAACAAAATCAATGAAAATATCAATCCCACCAGCTTATCACCATGTTCCCTTTTTTAAAACAGAAAGTCCTCCCCCCTTAAAACTCTTTCCTTGGTCAACATGAGTTTTATTCTTTTAATACAACACATTGTACGTTAACAGGTTGAATTCAATTTACAACAAATGCCTCTAATTAAGTTAAAAGATCTTTGAAAATTGCTAAATCTTAGGGGTAATATTATCACAACTGACATTGAAATAATTGATCTTTCCCACCGAGGCACAAAAGTATAAATGTTCTAATGAGAAAACAGCAATTGAAGGAGTCTGAAGAGACTTCCAGACCCTTTAGCTGCTGTTTCCATTGAGAGTCTCTGAATGGGACACAGGGAGACAGCAGCGGGTAGGTGGAAGAAATGGAATGTAAACTTCGAAACAAAGTCACCACTGGACTCAGAAGTGACAAAAAAATCTGTCGCTTTGAAAATACATTATGTGGCTCTGTTTTAGAACATTAATTTTTGCCATTTGAAAGCAACTTTTTTTTTAGAGCTCTATGATAACAGAAACTGTGCAATTTAGAATTTGCCTAGTTTTCTCCAAGAGGAATTTTCTTAAAGAGACAGGGATGAGTGGTTATGGGGTCAAACACACTATGTGTGACAGATAAGATAGATGAGCACCAAGAACAAGGATCATCTCTGATGAAGAGTGATATCAGAGGTGAACACAAATGTAGATTTTAACACAATTATTATTGAAATCTACCTGGCCTCTGGAAGTTACTTAGCTTGAAGATGTAGATAAGTCAGAAAAAGGGCATTTATTTTCCCGGTCTTTCTCAGGCCAACTTGTTACCATGTTTGCACAGCATTCCCCAAATGGAACTAACTAAATGCTTCATGCATAATGGAAGTTTTGCCAATTATTGGAGAAATAGAGGATAATTACAATGACAGACCATGTGACTACTAGATAGCAGAGCAGCATGAGAAAAATAAAACAGGGTCACACCCTCAGCTAGCCATAGAATACCCTCAAGCACCCATCCAGGACACGCAAGACTTCCTGAGACTTCCAGAGTGACCCCATATCTTCTCATCACCAAGATTCTTGTGTGTGTGTGTGTGTGTGTGTATGCGTGTGTGTACATGTGTGGTGTGCATATCAGAGGGCACTGTGTCTCCCTGTAGGGGACCAAGGGTGACACTTTGGGAATCATCTTAGATTGCTTCTACCTTCATTTTGCATTTCTCTGGGATTTCCGAGGCTCTGCCCACAGGCGCTGGAAATGCATGACTTGCATGGCATTTTTACATGGGATCTAAGATCTGAATTCCCATCCTTCTGCCTCTGAGGCAGAGGCTTAGCCCCAGAGCCATCTCTCAACCCATTGCCATGATTCTTAATATATTTTATTTTACTTTTAATTGACATCTATTAGTTGCCTGTATCCCTGGATTTCTGTGTGATATTTCTACACAGACATGTAGCAGGCAATGATTAAATCCAACCTCCCTTTATCTAGACCCCCACCACACACACACACCTTTCCAACCCTCCAATCATTACCATTGTGCTATCAAGTTGTCACTCGTTAGTTTCCAGTGTTATATGGCTGACAATCTAGTAAAGCAGTCATTTCTTGAACATAAAAGCAATAATGCTGTGGGCATTTCATAGAAGTAGTAGAATGTACAACATAAACCACAAACAGGAGGGGTGGGAATCTTCAGGAAGATACCATGAATGTAAATAACAATTGTTAATAAAAAGAAATCCTTTTTAGTGTGGTATCTGGTAGATTAAGATCATTCAAGTAAAATAAAAGGAACACACAGATTTTGAAATGTCCTGTTAAGTTATCTCGTTTCTGGACCTAGGGACTTCCAAAAATAGATAATTACACAATTATTTATTATTTATTATTTATTCAATTGTGCGTGTATGCGTGTGTGTGTGTGTGCATGTGTGTATGTGTGTGTGTAGAACCACGGACAAATTCGGGAACTACCACGGACAGCCTCCACCTCCTCCTTGTTCACTCTGCCCTGGGATTCATAGGCTCCGCCCTACCAGGACCAGAAACGCAGCCCCCCCCACTCCGCCCAGCCCAGCGTCTATACGTGGGGTCTAGGATCCCAACTCAGGACCTTCCGCTTGCAAGGCAGAGGCTTAACCCCTGAGCCACCTCTCCAGCCCCAATAATTACACAATTTATCTTTTGAAGTTATCATGAGGACCAAAGCAGAGAGTGAGTTACCGTCCTGAGAAGATGTACATCATTTTGAGAGATGCAACATTTAGGACAGAAAACTGGGGTCCATTAAATAGAACAGAAGCTTCTCTCTTTCTATCCATTGCCAGAAGCAGTGGAAATAGACATTAGTAGGTAGTTCAGGCATCTACAACTCAAAAGAAAAGACTGAGCTTTGTATTTTTTTTTTCTCTTTGCTTCCTTCTTAGAACCAAAGTTTGGATAATGTGCATTAGACACACAGGTGTTGAACAGGGCAAAGTTCAGAAGAACAAGTGGACCCCAAATCCTTGAAAACACCAGACACGTGGAAAAGAACTGAGAGTGTATGTAAGACAGAGAGGAAGGTTGACAAACCCATTAGCAGCCGACTATACCTCAACAGTCAGATCTGGTTGGGGGAATGAATTTTGCTCCTCCTTGTCTGATGTGGGCATGGGTCAAGCACAGGGGACCTCCTGTCTCCCCAGGCACCCACATAACAAACTAATGCAAAAATAGCTCAAGGTAAGAGGCAGAAGAAAGTAAACTGGAAATGAACCATAACCAAAGTAGAGATGTCTTCACAGAGTACCACTTCCTCATTCTGTCCCTGTCAATAACTGTAGGTCATGTGCCAAGCTGCTCTGGAAGGCAGAGTTCAGCAGAATGAGCTGAAACCTTTTGAATGGAAAATACACCAGGCATAAGTTTCCCTTAGTGGCAGGGAGTTTCCCTTAGTGGCAAATACACCAGTGGAAAATACACCAGGCATAAGTTTCTCTTAGTGGCAGGGAGATGCACAGACATATTCAATATATAAATAGAGTATCAAAATAAAACTATGTAACATAAATTTAAAATATGAATCTTAAAGCCAGATGGGTCTGGCTTGAGTTACAACTTTATGCAAAATGTTTCTGTACACTTGAATTCTGTAAGAGAATTGTTGATAGTAACTTTTAAACAGGTAATTGAAAAACTAAAAATCAGAATATATGCAAAACTATTTCCACAATGTGTGCCTCATAGCAACTGCTCAATGAATGTTAGTGAATAGAATTATTTTAATACAGCTTTGAAAATACTAACAATAATAAGGCAGCATTTTATGATCCAAAAATAACATAAAATAACTTGAATTTGGCTCTTTTCTCTGCTCATAGAGAAGTATCCTTATGAGAAAAAAATCTAAATCCTTCAAATTATGCCAAGAGAACTTTTAGCAATTAGTCATCTACATCTTCTTTGAAAATTTGCAAGAGAAGACCAAGCCGAAAAACATTTGCCCTCAAAACAGTGCAACAAGACCCATAATATAAAATATTAATTCTTCTTCTTTCCAATTTAATCCTGAGTTGTTTTATTTAGTCACCTATTATAAAAAGTAATTTGTGTTGATGGCTCTGAGGAAATCTAGAAATTAAAGTGCTAATTAAATTCATTCTGAGCAACACTGAATCTCTGGATCAAGACATAGAAACACAGACTTTGAAGCAGCCAAGTTCTGGGGCTGTCTCAGGCCACTGGCTTCCTAGGCGTGGACTAACCTTGTGCTCTGGACCAACACACCTGAGCTATAAGTCACAGCTCCAAAGGAATTACAAATTGTTCACCTGCTAAACCTGAGGCAGAAGATCAACACTCATGCTCAAGATAGTAAGGCAATGGGAAATCTATTGTCTTGCGAATTCATTCCTCAGAAAGAATTTTCAGGTGTTTTTACCTCCATGAATTAAAAAAAAATACCCTATAAAATATTCAAAGAAAATAGTGAAAGTTGGCACCTTCAAAGTTATATTTAAATGGTTTTCTTGTAATTATTTTCCTTTGTATTTTCTAAACTAGAGAGGTAAGGATATAGTTCAGTGGTAGGAAGCTTGTCTTGTATGTTAGGCTCTGGGTTCAATGCCTAGCACTGCAAAAGTAAATGTCTCAGAACATAACTGCAAGCACTACAGAAGTGCCGCATCTGTTTGCAAGAATTCTGATGTGACCTGATGGCAGCAGTGCATTAGCATTTTGTGTCCCACAGTCCTTCGGGAAAATGCTTTCCTTCCTGGAAACCTCTGAGATTGTACAGTTGGGGTTCTCTAACTCCAGATTTAATTGTTGGGTCAGGAGACACAAATTCTCCAAATGGGTCACTAGCAGAAGGTTTGAGGACATTTCTACCTTCAGCTCTTGTTTAGAAGCCACCACTCTCCTCATGCCTCTCTCTCTCTCTCTCTCTGTCTCTCTCTCTCTTCTTTCTCTCTCTCTTTTCCTGGGGTATATTATCAAGTCAGTATCTCAGCTGTGCTTCTGAGAAACTCTTGCATCTATCTGTCCCACTGGAAACATCTGGATGTGGGAAATGTATGAGAATCAACAAATCCCATGTCCACAGCTGCAACCCATTTTGGTGACACAACAAGCCTTTTGCATGATTCCAAGGCCACGGTGCCCAGCTTCGGAGTTAATGGATCAAACACTGTAAATTTCAGATCATGATCCTGACCAGGCTAGTGAACGGTCAGCAGAAAGCACAGCTTTATCCGGAATACCTGTGGAGTTTGGTCAAGTTGCTCTGCTGCTTCTCCCAAGAGGGAGGGACCCCAATGTGCTTACCCAGAACTCTGGTTGGTTGCCTTGGGGTGTAAGGCTGTGTCAGGACCAGTGGTTATTTTGGTTGGCAGTGGCTAGACATTTTTCTCCAGTAGCTATTATAAGTTGTAATGATTGGCAGCTGACATAGACAGGAAGCGACACGCATTTCCACTCACTTTTATTTATTTCCAGTCCATCATGGTAAACATATATTACACATCTATAAATTCCAGAAATAAAAGACTCATAAGCTTTAAATTGTGCATCACTATGAACAGCATGAAACATCCTGCATGATGATGAAATAAAGTGAAATCTATCTGTGAGTCCAGTGTATCCACACTATATGGACCACCTGCCTATTAGTTACCCAGGATTAAGTCAGTTATCAGAATGAATCATTAGCACAGGGCTTGTGTTCAAGCAAACCTTATACTGGTAATCTTATTACAGAATACATTTACTTACTCTGCCTGATTTACTTCATTCATAGGTGTGTGTGCATAGGAAACCACACAGTAAGCAGGATTCATTACGGTAGTTTCAAGCATTCATTAAGGTTGTGGAACTTAATCTCTCATGAATGAAGAGTGACTCTACAAAGATGTTCATATTTTGCATCCTCCCAAAGGCAGGTGAATTTACTTGCTTATTTTCCCAGTTCATTGTATATCTTCATCTTTCCACTTTCAGGCCCCTGTCTCAGCAGCTAGGCCCTTTGTCTGTGTCATAAGCTCTTAGAGGTGTTTATCTTGCCATTTCACTTTCGACGCAAAGGCAATAATTAGTTATACCTAAAGGAGGCTGTCCTATGGGGCAAATCCCTCCTGTGCTCTGGCGGGAATGTCCCCATCTATCATAGTTAGGTACAGATGTCAACTCTACGGTTGAGGGTTAGAGCCCTGAGCACATTTTTAGATAATTGGTAATTGACTTAAGCCCAGAGCGAACCTACAGGAGATTGTCTAGTTAATGATGCAGGCCCGGCCCATGGTGGGTGGGACTAGGCCCTGGATAGATAAGTGAAACACAGAGAGCTGGTTGAGGAAGTCGGCATCCTTGTGTACACTTGGTCAGTCATGCTGGTCTGGTGAATAAGGATCGTCCCTCTCTCAGCTGTTAGATGAATATGGTGTGGCCAGTTCCCTAGGCCCCTCAGTGATGGTGCATGCTCTCCTGCCAAACTAGATTAAGAGCTGTAGTCAGACTATCACAAGAAAAAATGAAACTGGTCCCTGGTTTGATGATGATTTCATCAGCAACCATGCAGGTGAACTGCAGCGCCACCTGACGGGCGATGCAGCGGCAATGTCCAGCACTGACACCATCCGGCTGCACTCCCCTCCTCTCCCTTCCATCAGCCTGCCAGACCGATCTTCTTCATGCTGGCAAAGGTGCCAGCTCAGAGAGGGACTCGGGGGCATCTGCTCATACAACTTGCTTTGAAAAAGAAAGTCAGCTCCAAAATATGACATGGTCCCCCAGATATGTATCATAGGTATACAAAATAATTCATGATCATAATTGTAAGCTTTCATAGATGATTTAATAAGTGTCTGTTGATTGCTCAGAAGCACTTCTCTTTTCTAATTACATTTTTGCCTAGTTATACAAGTTCAATAGGTACCCCTCTTCTTCTCCCTTCCCATTCCCTTCCTCCCTATTGTCTCCCATTGCACTCTCCCCCCCCCTTCTCACCCTCTCACCCTTTTCCTTCTGTCATGATTAGGCACAGGTGTCAATTGGACAGCTGAGGGTTTGAGCTCTGGACACATTTGTAGAGAATTAGTAGTTGAGTTAAGCCCAGAGCAAACCTACAGGAGATTGTCTAGCTGGTAGGGAAGGCCCAGCCTATGGTGGGATGGATTAAGGCCTGGAATAAATCACAGAGAGCTGGTTGAGACAGTTGGCATCCTTGTGTACACTTGGCCAGACATGCTGGTCTAGCAAGTAAGGATTTGCCATTCTCATAGCTATTATGTGGTGATGATGTGGTCCTAGTGTTGGTGCATGCTCTCCCGTCAAGCTGGACTGAGAATTGTAACCAGACAATCATAAGAAAATAAAGCCCTTGTTCCCTTAAGCCATGTGATGGTTGTTTATCAGCAACCATACAGAAAAACTGCAACACCTTCCCTCCTCCTCTAATTCAACTGTCTCTTGCCCACTTCTACTTGTGAGGACAAGAAAGATCTAGATATTCCCTTTCCAAGTTGTGACTACCTTCTGAGTAAGGGAAACATTTGAAAAGAGAGTCTGAGAAAGCTAATCCCTCTCTCTGGTGCAGAAAAGAACAACCTAAGAATCTTCACTCCTACTGGTCCTTCACACTTAGAGCTTGCCACTTAGAGCTCTTGAAATGGGGGGTGGGAGAGGCAGAAACTAGTCACAGGAGGCTAAGCCCGAACCCTGACTGTTATGATTGCCAAGAAAATGGCAGCCACCACTCCTCGTCAGTTATAACAGGTAGCAATGATCTGCTAATCTGTGCCATTTGCGTTTGTTTTTTCCTGTATTCACAGTTGTAAGCTGCTATGTATTGAATTGATTCTGTAGTGAACTTCATCTTTAAACGCTAAGGAAATGCAGAGTAGGCTTCAAATACAAATATATTGAGTGAACAAAATTAAAGTGAGTGAAAACTATTATAAGACAAAACACAAGTATTCCCACATTTGCCCTAGCATGTCGCTCAAGACATTGAAAAGTCCAAAACCCAAGGACCTACGTTTTCTCTAGTTTTACTTTAAATAAATATACTTTAAGTATGAAAGGCAGAGATGAAAGAATAACTGCTACTGGTCAGATGTGGGAGTTGGTGTGATGTGCCCAGTATACACAGCAAGAACAACAAGTGACATTACAGAGGCGCCTGAGTGTGTGCATGTGTGTACATGTTGCACATTTGTGCATGTATGTACCTGTGTTTGTGTGTGCACACTGGTGCTTGTGTCTGTGTATGTGTATGCATGTGTATATAACACACCTGTGCTTGTATATGTGTGTGTTTATGTGTACACGTGTGTATGTGTGACCCACATGCTTTTTGTATTTGTATGTGTGTGCATGCTTCTGTGTGCATGTGTGTATATGTATATATGAGTGCATTGATACACACATTATTATATTTGTATGTACATATGTGCTTCTGTGTGTATATGTGCTTCTGTGTGCATGTGTGACCATGTGTATGTATGCACCAAGTCTACATCATCTTAGAGATTATCATAGACAATCATACATAAAAGTAAATTTAGCAATGGTAAAAATCTGTTGTTATATGAAATGTTTCATCTTTGTTCTCTTTTCATGGCTATGACACTAATTACCAAGTTCAGTTTGGCGAAAACCACAAACAAACCAAAGAAGCATTCACTCGGAACACTCAGGAAGTAATTTAGGATTACTGTGTATTAAGGAGAAGGAATGTAATATGAGATGCAAAAGAGAAAGAAATACTCTACTGCCCTGTAAATGAGCTCTAAAAGAAATCTTCCAATAATAAGCTAGGAAATCATGAATTCATGAATTAAGGACATTCTCTAAACAATGGAACAGTGTAATAATCCCTTCATAGAGTGAAATTCTAATCAACACCCTACTAGGCAAAACATATCTTGACCTGTGAGTCCCAGTCTTAGAAAAGCAAAACACAGCACCACCTTTCTCTTCTGAAGAGTCACACATTGAGACAGCGGCCGAGATTGTTAAGCATCTTCTACCACCTTTAGGTCCTTCCTTACAGATTCATGGATCGCATTGCTTTTAAAGCAGGTCATGCTCAAGCCTGGTGTCACAAGCCTGCAATCCCAGTAGGTGGAGGCAGGAAGATCAGAAATTCAAAGTCATTCGCTGCTACACAGAAAATTCAAAACCGGCCGAGTAGCATGAGACCCTGTCTCCAAATGCATAAACAAATGATGAAACAGTTCATAACCTGACCTCGTGATGGTTCATATTCTAATCAAAAGCAAAGCTTGTAATAAATAAAAATCCTCTTGCTCCTCTTCAAGATAGTTGTCACAAGGTTTTCATTTCTTTTCCAGAAAGCACAGGAGAAAGAGAAAGGGCAGCTTGCCAAGTGCGAGACTAGGGATGTCCTTGAAGACAGCCAAAATCAAAATAAACACAAAAACAAACATGTCTACAATTAAAAGATAGTAGCACTGCTTATAATTACTCCTCTCAGGAAGTAAAGATGTTTTCAGTTAACTGAATGGGTGACAATTACTTGGATTATTGTCATACTTAAAATGTCAGTGTTAAATGATTGCTTTAAGCACATAATAATAAATTCTGCATTCTTAAGTGGCAAATACAACCAAGCCAAATATGCTTTTCCTGGGAGCAAAATTAAACATTAACCAAACCCCGCAAACAGGGGAGCCCAGGGGAACAGTGGCAGGTAAACAAGCAGCTCTGATGTTTACCACTGCGCTGAGAACCAGGAATGGGTCAAAGCGCACAGAGAAATCTGTTCGGGGCACACCCACCATTTCAGCTGTAAATACATAAGGAGGAATGACTACAGAGAATTCTCTGGAACCTTAAAGACCTCTTGCTGGAAATCTGGGTTAATTATAGCATTTATGAAAATAGCATTGGTTAATTTCACACCTGCGATTAAATCCGACATGATTTCCTGGGATATGTTATGATCACATTGGAGTCCTGCGAACTGTATTTTCCCGGAGTCAGTCCACGTTAATTGTACAGGATTAGCGAACAATGGATATCACTATCATTTGCTCACACTGTCACTGCTAGTGATATCTCTCCTTGTCTCCCGTACAGGTTCTTGCTTCCTTTAGAATTCCCAAGACCCCACCCTCAGGCAAGCTCCGAGCCCCCCATGGCTCACCTATGGTAGCTCTTCCACCTTGTACGCCCTGCCATCTGGAATTTCAGACCCCAGGGGAGGACCCACGCTGAACTGCCAAACAGAAGCAAGAACAGTTGTTCCCTTTACAAGGCAGAATGTAATTGGATACGCTGGACAGTCTTATTTCTCACCTGTGATTCAACTAATGCTTTTAGGCGTTGAGAGTCATTGAGCAAAAGATCCCTACAATTGGTTCTGTGTTCAAGAGTTTGATCAACTACAAGCCAAAGACTGGAGACATGACCATGGGTAAGTGCTTGGTTCTTAAGCATAGAGATTTGAGTTGGATCTCCACAGCCACTTAATAAGCTGAGTGTGGTCCCGCCGGCAGCTTTAACCCCAGTGATGTATGTGGCAGGGCAGAGACACGAGGAACATGGGGTTTATGAATTGATTGCCAACTTGGAGAGATACTGCCTCAAAGAAAAAAGGAACATTGATGGAACAGGGCAGACAATGACTCCTTCCTCTGGTCTCTTTCTGTGCATAGGCATGCACACCTACACACATATGCATATAAATGAAAGACATACATTGTATTCATGCACTTACACATCTTCACACATATAGGTATATACCAAAGAAATATACTATACTCACACACATACATACCTTCACACACATAGTTATATACCAAAGACATACACTATACTCACACACGTACATACTCTCACACACATGGGTATATACCAAAGACATACACTATATTCACACAAATACATACATTCACATACACACATATGTATATATCGAAGACATACACTTGCTCACACACACATACACACATACCACACACAAATATCCAAAAGAAAATATTTATGGGCTGCGGAAATGGATCAGTGGTTAAAGCTTTCACTGTCAGAAACTATCTTAATCAAGAAGTCTTCCGTCTTCTTCTCGTCTGCACGGACAAGCAAGGAGCCATTATACCAGGCGCTATAACAGGTATGACCAATTCCAGGCCAATGGGCTGCCGCAGAGAGTTCTGGAAAGCTGCAAGCAGACAGACACACCATAGAGGCCTTGTGTCTGTACACAAAGAGAATGAGTAAATCAACCATAAACGAACTACTAAAAGTGTCTAATTTCCAATACAGTGCTTCCAGCAACAACTCAAATTAAAAACCGGTTAAAGCGCAGCTACAGGACACACCATTTCATTGTGAGTGCACTGAAGCAAAGGTTAGGAATAAAAGACACGCAAAATGAATATGCATCCATGGTCGGGAGGTGGGGACTGTTTAATTCACTCTGGCGCTGAGCAGCAGACATGTTGGATCCAACATTAGTTCAAAAGGCTTGTAATGTTAGAGAGAAAAATAAAGTTCTTTCGTTTTTCCCCAAGACACTCCTACTGGAAAGGTCAAATTACAATTTCAACTGTAGGCGCTGAGGCGGATGCTGATGATGTCTGCCCAATTCTGCACCATCCGCAGGGATAGAAAATGTCTTTTGGCAAGAATGGTCTGCTGGTCTACTTATGCAAGGTGTGGGCTTGCGGCTGCAGCCTCTGGCTCGGGTGGAAGTGACATGAAAAAATGACACGGAGTGGAGCATCACAAGACGCCTCCAGCACACTGCTGTCTGAGGTGAGGATGTCACAAAGCCCTAAGTAGCCTTCCTAAGAAGGAGCAAGCACACAGAGAAGGAACTGGCGCCACCTTGCAGACACAAGGGCGTGGCCATCGCGGAATAGCCCTCCCAGTGACCTGCTGGAGCCGGGGAGCAAGAGTGAACCCAGAAAAGACTCCTAGAAGATAGGTTTGGTGAACTTCTCACAAACTGCTGCCCTCTACAAATTTTTAATGCACTAATATGCAATATTAACATAAATGCAAAAGTCATGGGTCCCCAACATGGATTGCTGTAATAGAATTATAAGCTGGCTGACGTTGGCGTTGGTAGGAGGTGAAGTAGCGTTGGTGGGGTGAAGTATTTGAAGCTGACAAGGAAACTTGCAGCACAAAGAAAAAGCAGCGAGAACAGAGCTCGAGCTGTCCCAGGCAGCAACAGTCCAGAGACAAGGAAGCTCCTAGCACTGGTAGCTACAGCAGTGATGGGGAGGGAGGACATAGCACAGAATGTGAGCTGACCACCTCAGCTCTTCAAGCTCTGTGTGTGAAGAGCTGCAACACAATAGGAGCCAAACAGAGAAACACTTGGTGTGGGAAGAGAAAGGGACAAGTTTTGAGTTGTCTCTTTATCCAGAAAATGGCTCCAGAGAGCCAGAAAACTTCACTTGTTCACCCACCATTCTGATGCCCATGTGGGTGAATAGGGGAGTTCACCAAGGATGGGATCTGCCAAAGCTTTTACAGTACTACTTAATTTCTGAGGATGAAGATGGAGAAAAAGAAGACAACGATGATGAAGAGGAAGAACCTAATAGGAAAAAAAACACTGATGGATTCACCTTCTTTTTCATTTTATTATTATTATTTTCTCCATTCCTTGGGAGCAAGTTCCAGTCTTTTCCCCCATCCCCTTGTATTGTTACCCTGTGTTGGGGAGTCTCTTTTCTCAGCAACATAGCTTTCAGATTTATCTTGGAGGGGAAACCTTCACAGAATATAGAGTGTGTAAAGAACCTCCACATGTCTGTTCCAAATTCATTTTTATCCCTTTTTGTCTGAACAAAAACTATATGGAATCAATACCACCATGCCCTGTAGAGAAAAAATATAGTTCAGATCCCTTGACGCAGCTAGAGGCTGGAGGGTGCCGGGCCCCCTGTGTAGCAGTGAAAGAATTCTAGCTTTCTTCCCTCCTCTCTGTATATTGGGCTCAGAAATACTGTGTCTCTATGTAAGTATGGACAGTTAGCATTTACCAACATGTATCTGTCTACTTTCTCTTGTTTAATAAAAAAAAAAGAAAGAAAGAAACAACTCCAGAATAAAGAATGAGGGGAAGGAATCTAAGCCCCTAAAATAAGACTTAAAAATAAGACTTTAAGATGGTGTCTGTGACCTGAAGAAGGGGAAATCAGAGACTCTGGGGTGCAGTGGGGGTGGGAGGGGGTGGGAAACACTACTAAGATTTACCTCTAAGGACATGATGCCAAATAACCTTCTAAACATTTGTCATTGTAGTCACAGATCAAAAGTACTCTCAATACTCACATAGAAGCTTCCTTTTGCAATGGAAGATGTTGAATGCAGAGAACTGCAACCGGCCAAAACGAAGAGAGAGGATGGATGACTCAGCCCTAAACAGAACACCTAAATCCCCACCCCCAGTCTCAAGGATGAGAATGCGAATGCCTGAGTGAGGCTGGGGAGGTGCCAGAGAACGCTTTCTGGATATGACAGGGTGACTATACCCATGAGCCCCCAGGAAACCTATCTATGTCCCTGAGACCCGCACGAGACTTCACCTACTAATATCTCACCATGGAAGAGCCAAGGTCTCAAGCAACGCCATGACTCCCTGAGAAATGATGCGGATTCACGCCACGGGGGGGATAGGGGGCTATGGAGAGGTGGGAGGGAAGACTTTAGTCACTTATGCCCACGTCCGTGTTCCAGAAAGTGCTGAAGTACAATCCACACAAGAAATCTTGATGAGGCTGAATACACAGGATAAGCAAGTAGGAAGGAAGGACTGGGGGAGGGGATGAAGAATTGTAGGGACAGGGGAGGGGCCGTGGAATTGGGCAATAAAAAATGACATAAAGTTTTTATATTCCTGGATGAAACTATAAACAAATGTAAAATTAAATATTTAGAAAAAAGGTGGTGTCTGATCTCTTGCAGGAGGACAGCAGACCTTGAAGATCTTGCAGACACTATCACATTCTGTTTGGCTATTTAAAAAAAAAAAAAACAGAGCACGTGGTGCCCCCATAGACTAGCGAGGACTTCAGGAGAGATAATTACATGCAGTGAAACCTTGGGGAGTAGGGCTGGACAGGAGAAGAGGAATGCCCCTATTAATGGGGCACCCAAGGAGACTCTACTTGGTATGCCACAGAGGCTGGATCCCCACAAAAGTAGATAAGCCAGAGGGAATCCTGGGGTCCATAGAAGCAGACAGGTGGGAGAGTGGGATGGGTTGATGAAGAGAGGGGAGGGGATGTGGAAGGGAGGGGGGAAGGAGAGAAGCAGGGATAAGCACTCATTATGTTTGTAAAACTAGGAGAATTTTAAAAAAAATAAATTAGAAAAAGGAATTAGAGGATAGAAAAGAGCAGAGCGTGTGGCTTTTGAGTATATTTTGTTCTATCTATGTCTCGTCTTGTTCTTGAACTTTAAAGCATGAAGAAAGATACTGCAAAATGTGCATTTGCATGTAGAAGGTAAGACGATACTGTCAGAAAAGGGACACATTGTATTCTACAATCGATATATTTCTTTTTTAATATTTTATTCTATGAGAGGGAGAAATATCCACGTCGGACATGACGTTTGAATAGAAGTCAGGGGATGGCTTTCGGAAGTCAGTTCTCTCATCCCACAATGTAGACGTCTGGGGATGAATCTCAGGCTGCCAGGTTAGCAAGCAGGCACCTGCCCACTGAGCCACCTCTCCAGCCCTGAGAATATTCCTGAAACCTGTGCACTTTCCTGTTGCTGATGATACTGCTGTTGTTGATGTTTTAGTGAAACATTTGCCCCCTAAAGCAGTCAAGGCTGACCTCAATCCTCCTCTGCTTCCGGAATACGGGGACTATAGCGTGTACCTGTCTTAAGTAAGATACTTCCATGACTATAAGTATTCACGTGGTATGTGAACTCAGAATGTAACAAAAAGAAAAATAAATGGATTTTGTTCTACATGGAATTTCAGCCTATATGGGTAGAAAAACTATTAATGGAATAATTAATAAGAAAAGAAGACTCACTGCAGTAGGTGCTAAGAACATGTGATTATGAGAGTCAAAACAAAGGCTTGGTGCTGGCAAAATGACTCAGACAGTGAAGTAGCCTGAACTCAGATCCAGTGAACTGAACTTGATCCCTAGAGCCCGCATGGTGGGAGGAGAGACCAACGTCTGAATTGCCCTCTGATTGTCACAAAGATGTGTAGAGGCACATTCTCTTGCTCTCTCTCTCTCTCTCTCTCTCTCTCTGTCTCTCTCTCTGTCTCTCTCTCTCTGTCTCTCTCTCTCAAATAAATCAATAGGTAAATACATATTAATAAAACATAAAAAATTGCAGCTCAGCTGAAAAATGAGGAATAGACAACAAGATAAGGAAAAGGAAGGGCCAGAGAGATGTGTCAGGGGTTAAGACTGTCTCGAAAGCAGAAGGTCCTGGGTTCAGATCTCAGGTCTCACAGGTTGAAAAGGTGGAGACCTGCACTTTCAGCCCTGGTGGGTAGAACCTGGGAAATTCCAGAGTGAAGCAAGAAGGAGGGAAAAGCAATCCAGGATGATTCCTAAAGTCACCCTTGGTCCTCAGGGACACATAGTGCCCTCTGATACACACACACACACACACACACACACACACACACACACACACACGCACACACATGCACACACACACAAAATCTAGTTGCCAAGCACTACTATAGTAGACAGCTTTACTCCTAAAGCTTGAATAAACCTGATACTTAAAACTGTTGCTCTGAGGCAAAGTAAAGTCCGTTATCCCAGTTCCTAGAACAAATTTAGAACATATTAATCCCTCCATCTAGAAGTTTCAGGGGATGGGAAGTGTCCTAGTAGGTAAGGCAGATGAGATGAGTAATTGCCTGAATGACAATTGTTTTATTTATCAAATGCAAATTGCAATGTGTTCTTCCCTCAGGTTTCCAATCAGCAAATATACATGAAAGCTGTCACCTCTATCTACAGTGTTATGAAAATGTCACATAGAGTTAATAATATCAATGTCACCACAGCTATCCACAACATTTTTTACATTCTCTTTTATGCACAGGCTAGACAGAATCCATATTTGACTTGGGAAATTATTCTAAGCTTGACTGTCTGCAAGGTTACCACGAACTAACTTTGCGTGATGTCACTGCAGACGCCCCATCACCAGTCACAGAGACTCTTTCCCATGTTCCTTCCTTGTATAACTCCTTTGCCTCAGAAGCTTAATAGCAATTCAGGGAGATCATTTCACAACATGAAGTGTAATAGTATGTACACCAGGCAAGACATAAAATGAATGCCAGCGATTCTGAGATCATGTAAATTTCGAGACTATTAGAAAAAATAAGAAAAAGTCTCCTTAAGGAGCATGTACTTCAAATACCTCTCTCCTAGCCTTGAATGGAAAACCCACATTAAGTGTTGTGATTCAGCATAGGAAGAAGCAATCCACCCTGCTGACTGTTTAGTATATACTATAGATGTAGCAGGCTTCGAATGCATCCCAGGTATTTGTGTGTCCTCAGGATGCTCTCAATTGTAGTGACAGTGAATGGTGGTCAGAACTTTAAGAGATGGGCACACTGGAAGGAATTTGCATCATCAGTAAAGCTTCCCTCTGAGGGTATCGTGTGTGGCGATGTTGAGTGGTACTGAGAATTTAAGAGGTGGGTCTTCATCAAAGGAAGACTGGTAGAGCTGCCCACAGAAAAGACTGTGGGAGCTCTCATAGGACCCTTAAGATTTCACAAGGGCAGAATGATATAAGAGTGAGCCCCACCTGTAAATCCCTTTTGAGCTTCTAATCCTGCCATAGGACCTCTTGGTCCCACCATGAGCATCTACTAAGAACCCACCAGCCAGGCTAAACACAAGACATGGATGGATGTTAGACTCCAAGTAAGTGAAACTCTTTCTTTAGAAAGCTAGCCCAATCTCAGGTGTTTCACTGCAGTAACCAAATGTGGACTCAGGTCTATTGGCACTGATGGATACAAAGTGAAGACGGGATAGATAGCACTTTGTAGGTTACTGTGCAAGACAAGTCTCATTCATTCTCCATAGCCCACCATAATTGCTCTGAATTCCCAGTGGTATTTTGTCTATGGTTTCAACTAAAAATCTTAAACTTACTTATAAGAATACCAAAAATGTCTTTCCAGAAATAGAAGGCATTCTAGGATTGGCATCTATTTACTAAAGACCCAGGGTTTCCACTTTACATTTGAAAAACTGTGGTAGAATGTTAAACTCACTGTTCTTTCCAAGAATGAAAAGGAGATCCAGCATATAGCTCTGTTTTAGAATGCCTTGTACATCTAGCATCCAATTCTTTATGAAATGTAGTAAATATGAATTAAAATAGCACATTTAATGTATAAATAGCACATTTGGCAGTTCTCCTGTTTGAAGGGTAAGGTCAAAGTGTCTTCTATTATTTAAAGAATACTTCAAAGATAAGAGTAATTTAGGGACCAACTAGTAAACAATGCATAACAAATTACATCAGTAACCAGTTAAAAGCCCTGTAAAAATAACTTACCCTCTCTCCTTACGTAATGGGATTAATTAAGAACCTCTGAGACATTGAAATGTTAGTTCACAGCAGACATTCTTTAGAAAGAACCAAATAATCTGCTCTGTACCCCTACCCCCAAATTAACTTCTTGTTTAGATTGGAAAGTGGAAAACATGAACGGATGCTCTTGCTGAGTTCAAATGAAGGTCACGACCTCCAGATCCCTATGGCTCCTAATGTTCAACCTAGAAATTCCTTTCAGAGTATGTCTATCTTCCTAAATCCAGAAAAAGGGATCATCCACAGGGTGTTAGATCCTTGACCTTTTAGAGAGAAGAGCAAACCAAATGGTTTGATGAATTCTGCCTGTAACTTACTTTTTTTTTTCGATAAATGGTATCTTACCAAGAAAGAATGAGAAAATGTTAGAGAATAAACCAAGCTATTTATATAGTATTTTAAACAATGCCAAGTACATGGAGACCAAACGGCTGTGCCCCTGAAAAATAACATTGTGTAAATTTTGTCTTTGCTTATTTTTCTTCCTGTTCTAGTTGGTTTAAAAGAGAGAACATTAGCTAGTTAATTAAAATACACAAGAACAAATGTGATTCTACCAACTCATTAGACCTATAATATGTGACCAAATATGCCTGAGTGGATGGCTGGTGTGGTGTTGGAAGTAGAAGACAGAGAAAACAAGAAGGAATGTGTATGCAATAGAATCTGCTATGCCCTTTTACATCTACTTGTTCTCAGATTAATACTACTGGTAACCAACTTGTTTCATTGAAAAACACAATAGCATATAGAGGAAGAAGATTTTTTTCTCACATAAGTTAATTCATCCAATAATTACTTATTAAGACTTTATTACCATTCTAATGTCATTTGGAGTACAGTAAATAATAAGAATTACAAGACCATTAAGACTCATGGAGCACACATCAGAAAGAGATTTTTAACTCTATCACCAGTTCCAACTCTGATTACTAACTCAACAGATGCTCACTGGATTTGTTAGTGTATTAACTAAACCAAGGAAATAACTACTGTATTTCTCAACATGTACAACTTTTCAAAAAAAAGAGAGAGAGACAGAAGGTAGCATTATCTGAAATGATCAAAAAGGAACTTTCAAAACATTTATACAATGGGAAGAAATGTCTAATGATATATTATAACTGAAAAGATGAGAGAGGTAGACTTTTCTAGAAAACTAGAAAGGATTATTCATTATTAACTATGATGATCGGACCCTGGCTACTATATTCCCAGGGGATCTACGAGTCACTGGAGTATACAATCTGTCACAAAGTCTATGTTAGCTCAACCGGAAATCCAAACAACCTGAGAAACTGGAAATTCTACTTGTCTGCAGACAGCAAAATTGACAGCAAACCCAGTACTTAATTTAGCACATGTTGATGAGTTATCATGATTCACTGTTACTTTTGATGAAGTGTTTTGTTTATTTTGAGATTACTAGATTGGTGCAGACTCCTTCCATCGACCTTTTAAGATGCAAAGATTTAGTTATCTTACACGGGGCAGAGCTTCTGTAACACATGGACAATTATTCAGGAAAGATCAATCTGCCATCCACCCACCAATGTATCTTCCTACACTACGTAAACCAAAAAGTGCTCCATTTCTCTAGAAATGAATCTTCCCGTCTCTGAGTATCTTCTTGGCATATTAGCCAAAGCAGTGGCACTTGGGATCAATGGGGAGCCTTTTCTATCTTGTTGCTGATTATAACCCTGCTGACACCAGTAACCCAGTAACAGTAGGATTGATAGAAGTAGATATTAGACTCCGAAACATAGATGTTGGTGGAATTCTGTAATAAGATGAGAAGGATACAGCACATTTTGCCATGGATGTGGACGTGATAGGCTTTATGGTAGAGAGGATGTACCAGGATGCTGCGTGTATTGCTGGGCCCACTTGGGATGTGGGCATAGACACACTCTGTGAGTAGATATTTTAAATCATCCTGTGGGACAGTGTATAACTAAACAACTGTCATACCATAACAACATTACATGCCTTGAAAAAGAGCTGGTTTTCTTTTTCAATTTTCTTTCTTTTTTTTCTTGGAAAAAGGAAATATAACAAAGAATTTGGTTTAACCTACAAGGAGTAAGACTTTCGTTTATTTTGTGTGTATGAAATAATTTCCATTCTGTGTGCTCCATTTGTAGGAAGTCATTTAATGGTTATCACACCTCTCTGAGATAGATACGGCCATGATGCCTTAGGATCCTGCCATGTGTAACAGTCAAATTTGCTCAAGAACATTATTAAATAATAAAGTCAAGGAGCGAACTGTAGAGTTTGTGTTCATTCCCACTACGCTAAGTCATATTTCTGGATTAAAATGTCTCTAAGCAACAACCAAGGAAGGCACACAGGAATCAAAACACCTCAAACCAATGGCAATTGTGAGCTAAACCTTGTGTTTTTCATAATTATAGTTGGTCTATCCGAAGTATAATGTGTTTCCTTCAACTTGTGGTTTCCAATGTTTGGCTAAAGTATCATTTTCAACTTTGAGGTTTGATAATGGTTTTAGTCCTTAAGGGGAAATGGTATGTGTTGATGTGATAACAGTATTTATTCTATTAAACCTGGATCCAAATGCTTTGAGGAAGTCATTCAAAAATATCCTTTTTCAAAACAAGCCAGGTAAAGGATAGAATGAGGTCGCTGGATCCATGCTTTCTAAATCTATCTTTCTCAAATCCGGACACCAGCATGATTAAAAGTCTCTTGACCTGGTCTCTGACTAGTCCCACTTATAGTTCTGTTTCAGAACTTGCAGGATAGAGGAGCAGGATGGTGGTCACAGCAAAAGAACAACAGAGACCGTCCCAGATTGGTGTAAACATTGCTGCTGTGAGTGTGTCTTGTATCTTCCCTTCTAGAGCTGCTTTGCAGTGCCCTTCTGTTCCCATGTTTCCTTGCTGAATCAGGATCCTAGTGAATAAAATTTGTTTTCTCTTTCTCTAGTTTCCCTGTGGTTCCGCCCCTTGGTAAGTACACCATCGTCCCAAAAGCATGTGGCATAATTAGAAGATCTTTTGCCAATTCCTAAACTCGGGAGTTGTTAAGCGGGTGAGTTACTTTTTTGGTGAGTTCCTTACCTTCCTAACTTTTAATTACTGCATCTACAGATTGCTTGTCCCTGTTGAACTTAGCAGCTCAGGGTAAACAGCTAATGTTATATCGGCCAAGGATCCTTCCCCCATCCCTGTGAAATTTTGGATGCCAACGCTAGCCTGTTGCAATTTGCCTGCATTGTTGCTGATAAAGTTATAACAAAATGGCTAAAGAAAACGGGGGTTTTATTCTCTCTTTTGACAATCCAAGTACAGTTCCTTGTCCAGTTTGGCAGGAGAGTCCACACTGACGCTTTCCACACTAACACCACGGGCCAAGGATGCCAATGTTCTCAAACAGTTCCCTCTGTTTTGTTTACTTGCCCAGGGACTAGTCTTGCCCACCATGGCTGGGCCTCCCTCATCCACTAGACAATCTTTTGCAGATTCCTGCTGGGCTTAACTCAACTACTAATTCTCTACAGATGTGCCCAGAGCTCAAATCCTCAGCCATCAAGTTGACACCTGTATCTAACTGTGACAAAGCGCATATCTGTGTTCCCAAGTAAGTGCATGCAATAGGCATACATGAAAGAATGAGCGTGCCATCTTTCTCTTAATTCCAATATCTTCGTAGTCATAAAAATGTAGACTTCATGAATCTGATACAACCCGTGACTTCACAATTCTGAGTCCCCACCTGACAAGGAAGGCGGAGTCAGTATGGCTACACACTTTGGGAGCTGAATCCCCCCTTGCACAAGGTTATAGGGACCTGACCTCCTCCTTTCTGTTTGACTTCTATTCCACGCCAAGCTCCCAGAGAGCCACGCGACCAAAGTTCAAAGCATCGGCATAAAAACTAAACTCCACTCTCATGGTCAGCTTTGCTTTCTTGCCATTAGAGAGTCAACCAGCAGTAAAAGCTCCGAGGCAGCTTTCCAGACCAGGGCTGATGGCTGGCTCAACACACGAGCAAGCAGACTCGAGATGGGCTGACGCTTTCCCCGCTGGGCCTCCATGGCATTATGAGTTGGCAGAAAGCTAGGTCAGACCCAGCCAACACCTGGAAAACTCACAGACGCATCCAAATACTGTCATCCATGGCAGAAAAACCAGCCAGGGGAGCCGAATTTCCTCCGCACCACTCATTCCAGCAATGCACACAGTTGGAGGAGGAGACGACGGCAGCTCTCGTTAGGCTTGCGAGCGCTTCACTGGGAAGTTCGTCGCTCAGTTCATGGCAAGGGTGTAGCGGCAAGACAGAGATGGAAACACAAGTCTCCAAAGCCGTTATGTCTGTGCAATTACCTTAATGTGCCCCAGCTTCTGAGGCCCTGCCATTGCCTTTCCTGTTAGTGACTGGACCCCATCCACGAGAGCCAATGCAATCGCCCATCTTCTGAGTCAAATCTCCATGCCCAGGCTTCAAATGCTGGGGCCAATCTCATCAAAGGCAGCACTTTGGGGAAAAGAGCCTGTCAGCAGAATGGATGAAAAGGCAATTCGACAACTTTGGATGATGAGCTACCGAGGGGAAATGGACAGAGAGCCAGAGAACAAAATGCTGTGACTCTCAAGTACCGAGCCAGCAGCAACATCCCCTGCCACTGTCGTTGGTGATGCTGGAAGCAAGCGGGTGACAGTGAATGACCTCTACCTTCAAGGAAATGAAAACACAAAGTGGAACTTCTGTAGAAGCTAGAGAGGAAAGATCACTGGAGAGGAAAGACCCCTGGAGAGGAAAGACCACTCAAGGATTCGGATGTGAAGAAACCTGGATGAGAAATTGAGTTTTCTGATATGCTATTATTTCCAGGCGAACAATTGGCATTTTGCCAATTTCCCCATCTCTGTGATAAGTCCAAGACATATTCTTCAGGAAAGAGAAAAGGGAAAACTGGTTTTGCCATGTCAGTTACTGACAGAAGTAGGCTAAGTATTGATCTAACAGACAGATATGTGCTTTTTATTTTTAACTTTTTCCCACTCTTATGTGTGTGGGATATATCTGCTTGGGAGGATGAATTTTACATGTATGTAGGCCTGCGTGTATGTGTGCATGTGCATGTATACGTGAGTGCACGTGTGTATGGAGACCCGAGGTCGAGACCAGGAATCATCCTCAATTGCTTTTCCACTTTGTTCTTTTGAGGCTGGATCTCTTCCATACCCAGAGCTCACCTATGGGGCTAATCTGGCAAGGCAGCTTGCTCTGGGGATTCCCAAGCTCTGCCTTCCAGGGCTGAAATTACAAATTACCTGCCAAGCCTGCCTAACAATTTTTTTGTGGATCTGGGGAGCTTCCATCTTTTGGCAAGTGCAGGAAGCACTTTAACCACTGGTATATCTTGCTAGCCCCAAACTGATGGATATATTAAAAGTAAATTATAAATTGTAACTATGCAAGAAGAAAATGTAGGAGAATATTTTTATGATAGAAGTGCAAAAGCATGGCATTAAAAAAAAAGAAAACCACCAATTGTGAGGTGATAAAGCACAGAATTGAGAAACATCACAAAGATTTCAATTTAGCATAGGTCACACAAAAAGCCTAGCAGACAGATGATTGAGAAAGATTTTGAACATGTCAAAAAAGATGCAGTCAAAGCCTGACACAAACATAGTAAACATACCAGAGATCTATAAGAAATTTCCACAAATTATCAAGAAAATAAAAAAAATCTATAATAAATTGCAAAAATATATTAGCCGGCAATTCTAAGAGGGAAAAACTCAAACAGCAAGCAAATGAAAACATTTGCCAACTTATTTGTAATCAGAGTGTGCAAATTAAAGCAATAATGAGATGTCACTTGAAATGGAACATGTTGGAAAACTGGATAAGGCAGTATGTGTGGAGTGCAGGAGCTGTGCAGCGTGAACTGCTCGGGGAGGGAAGGGTCACACAGCTAGCTTCGGACCCTCAGTCAAACCCTGTCATGCTGGCACGTAGGAGCAGAAGCAGGAGGATCAGAAATTCAAGGTCATACTTAAGCACACATATAGCAACGTGGAGACAATTCTAGGCTGCATGAGATTCTGTATTAACAAACAAAACAAAACAGCACTATGGTGTATTAGGGTACAGTATGTCCACACATGTGAATATACTTTAGAGACCCTCTCACAAAGCACCATAATGAGACAGGAATCCCTCAATGTTGTATCTGACTGTGGGATTAGAAATAGTCTATTATTCTATCAGAAAAAAACCAATGGAACCACACTGTGGTCAGATCTAAAGTACTGTACGCTTTGCTAGTGATTAGACTACTCCGCACATTAGCACAGGCAGACTTAAAACTATAGCACTGAGCAAAAGGCATAGGATCAGAACAATATATCCAGAGCTAGCACTGTTTACAAAACCCCTATATATCGAAAGGACGTGGTTAGTAATGACACATATTTTAAAAACTCACTGGATGCACCACAATAACAACATAACCGCTATATTCATCTCTGCAACTTTGGAACCTAACATGTTTACTGGTTCCAAGAGTAAATTAGCAGCTCAATTCAGAACAAAGGCGGCGAGGACTATGTAAAGAAATCCCACACATCTCTCAGTGGGTCCTGGCAGACAGTGTTTCAGAGTATGTGAAGGTAACTTACCATCAGTGTCTTTAGATTTTGCAAGACCTAATAATAGGTGAATAATTGACCCAAATCTCAAACTCAGAGGTGTTTAGATTTGAGTCTCAGCTGCTAGAGGATATCTTTAAGGGAAGGAAAGGAAATAAAGAAGGAGTCAAAGAGACAATTAGGCCCAGAGCTGATGATCACATGATAATGCCAATATACGAGCACAGCACAAGATGGGGGAGGATGAGCCCTTGATAAAGAACCAGATCTGCAGAAAGGATGTTGTCTCTTGTTGTGGAGAGGGGACAAGGAAGGCAGAATGACAGCAAATGTCTCTAAGCAAAACCACCAAATACTTCAAGCTTGTTGGTTCAAACTGCTTGACAGAGTATTAGTTTTAACTATTTAGGAATAAGAGTGAACACTGACATATTTGTTGGGGATGAGAGAGCACAGAATCAAATTGAAAGGAGGAATAAAAAAATCTCTATTTCCAAATCTATACACTGAATTCTCTAGAGGAGACTGTTGCAGCCTGATAAATCCCCAAACAACTTTAATTTAAGATATCCTGAGAGCCGCTGTTCTCAAGTTATTCCCTTGGTTCCAATCTGCCATCAGCCAGATTCAGAAAGATACCCAAGACAAGAGTGAATTTCAGATTTACTATTATTGAGACCAGTCCTCCTCTTTTAGTTCCATGGAGTACAACAAATATTCTTCCCAAAGAGGGTAAAAGGAGAAAGATTATTAAAGAGAAGTTCCACCTGTGCTCTTATGGGGGTGGGGGGCTCGTAGTTCTGAGCACCTCCCACAATTCATAGCTCTGCCTGCACCAGGTATATGCTGCGTGATTCACTGCCCATGCTCAAGAAAGCACATTTCTTTTTGGCAATAAGCATTAATGAGAATTTTCTGGATTTAAAAATATTAACTGGTAGATGTGACAACTAGGGGCTAGAGAGAGGTTCAGGCATCAGCACACAGACCCGGTGACATGAGCTTCATCCCCAAAGCTGCCACGGTAGAAGGGACAGCCCACTTCCAAAAGTCGTCCTCTGACATCCACATACATGTCACAGCACACACATCTGTTCTCTCTCTGTCTGTGTGTCTCTCTTCTCCCTCCTTTTTCCCTCCTTCCTTCCCCCCCCAAACAATGAGCAAATAAAATCATGGCTTAGACATCACAAACAACAAAAAAAATAGTTTGCTTGAACTATTTCTCAGGGAAAGAAATGCTTAAGATCTAGCTTTTTTTGGAGGTGTACTGCTATCTACGTATTGAAACAGTATCTGAGGGGGGAATTTAATTTAATGACAGAAGTACGACCATTGGAAGGAAGGAGAAAACTTTTTTGTGACTTAGGAATTGTGTTGATGACAGATGTCCTCTCGGGACCCACAGAAGAATTAATGCTCCTGCAAGATTTAATCACCCTGCTTATTTGTAAAGATCATCACAAGGTGGGACACTGGAAAAGCGCACCGATCTGTTCTTGTCTGAGTGGGAAAAGAATACCAACAGTGTGTGATGTTATTATCGTGTGTTTTTATTCTGTAAGCTTCATCACATGTATCTTTATATTCTATGTTGATGTTATTCCCTCTCATATTCTCTCCCATTCCTTTTTCTCTCTCTCTCTCCCAAATTACTGACTTGCCCTTCTACACAGATTTACTTCTGCTTTCATATCATATGTGCATTCATGACTTGATGTGCCTGTATAAATTCTAGAAAACACAGGAGAGAGAAAGCAAAATATTTGTCTTCCTGAAACTGACTTAATTCACATAATATGATTACCTCCAATGTCTTCCATCTTTCTGCAAATGACATTAATGTTCTTTGAGAAATTTTCATTATATACCTATAATTACGTATGTACCTATATGTAACCATATACACATATGTGCATATATAAACATATATACATGTATTAGCTAAAGAATACACAATGTCTTATAAATACTGTTAATATGTTTTGCATATTATGTATCAGATAAGGAAAATGTAATGTGTAGGTATACACATGTTATTGGACGTCTGGGTTGGCTCTGTGATATTTTTAAAATAATGCTAGGCTTTTCATGAGTTTGAAATCTAAACAGGACATCAGAAAGATGGCCTAGATATGAAGTTACTATTGTCGAATACTGAGAAGTTTCAGTAACGTGATTAAGTTTTAATGTAGCTATAAAATGAGTATCAATGGGTATCTGACCCTTTAATGTGCTTTTTCTCAACTAGGAGAAATTTAATCTTAAATTGAAAAGGTAAAGAGTCATCTATAGGGCAAGGTATTGTCACCTCCAATACTGACTATGTCCCAAGTGACAACCTGCATAGTTCAACTTAAAACAACTGTCTGTTCAGATCACGTAGTTAAAAAGTCCAGAGACTTCATCACACAACACATTCTTCATATGTTTGTGGTGACCTACTGTGGTGCCAATCACATACAACATGCACACACAGTCATGCATAGCACATGACACTTGGTAAGCACAATAGACATCTCTGTTACTGCTTTGTCATATTTTAGGTCATGTGGCTTGTGGCTAGGATTGTGTAGCTAGGATTGCGTAAGTCCATGTTTCTCAGAATCTGTCTCCATCACTAAACAATGGGTCATTCCACCCAGATTCCTTGAGGGCAAGGAAGAACAATTGAACAACATTGTAATTAGGTGAATGCTTTCCCATACTATGACTGTTTATATGTATATGACATATGTTCTGAGTTTTTGATGTTGTCTATAACAACTCACATGTGTGTGCACATAAGATGCTTTGTGTGGATTTAATAAAAAGTTGACTCAGAGAGTCTCAGGAAGAACAGGAGGCATAATCACACCTCAAGCTGAGAATTAAAGATTAGCAATATACTCTGAAGGTCCAACCCCCAGGGCTCAGGATCCACGTCACCCCAGCCCACATCATGTCTGCAAATCTTTTCCTGAGGTCCCACAGAGCAACGGAGTGGTGACCAGAGGACAAGGCCTCAGATTGAGAGCGTTTCATAAAATGGAGAAGAAATGAATATGATCAAAGCTGATGGCAGAGATTGTCAGAGAATACATCTCCACCACGGTCAAGAAGGAAGTGAGAAGTTCACAGGAGGAACATGCAATGGATGGTTCAGTTGCAGACAGGGTCTTTTCCTTGGATGGTGAAAGCAATGACACTTGGGTTCAGTCTTAATTAGTTCTCCTACACTGTATTATATCACTGGTTACCCAACGTTTAGCTGTTTTATCAGATTCTTATGGCTTTGATTCTACCATGGGAAACTTTTAAAGGGCCAGGAAAGAGAAGGGGGGGTTGTGACCTGGCCCACAACATTCAACTGCTCTGGTCGGCACTGACATAGGTCAGCAAAGTGAATCTGGGAACTCAATAGTTCCCTGGGGATCAGCATCAGAGGGTAGGGGTTCTGAGGAGAGCTGGTGTTTCCAACAGGAGTATGTCTCCATGAATAACAGCTCAGAACATATCTAAGTGATTGGTGTTTCTTCAAAGCATACTAAAACTTATTGTCTCTTGAATATATCTGTTTGGGTAGAAACTATAGAGGGACTGAGAGTGGATTAACGGAAGTGCATGACTATCATACAAACCCACTATCTCCTTTTTATTGCAACATCCACTGAAGCTGAGATTAGATGGAATTTCAATGCTTTTTATTAATAGTTTTCATATCTTTGATCGTTAATGATGTCAAACAGTTTTTCAGAGACTGTCAGCCATTCATACATCACCTTTTTAGAATTGTCAGTTGGACTAGTTAATTTATTGAGTATGTTGGTTTTCTTGTAATTTAGTTTTTCTGAGCTCTAACTATACTCAAGATATCAATCCTCTGACAGATAAGCAGTGTGCAAAACTTTTTAACTTTTCTGTGAAACATCTCTTCACTTGATCAATTCTATTTTAGGTGTGTATATGTACATACATGTGTTTGTACATGTTTGTATGGGTGAAGAAGAGGGCACTGTATGTGCCCGTGGAAGCCCAAAGATAACTTTGAAAATCACCTTAGATTGCTCTCCCTCCTTATTATTTCACTCAGGAATTTCCCGGGTTCTGTGCTCCAGGGTTAGAAGTACACCATTTTCTATGGTGTTCTTACATGGTATCTGGGATCTGAATTCAGGTCCTTTTGTTTGCAAGACAAAGGCTTAACCCCTCATCCATCTGTCCAGCTTTGACCAATTACTTTAGCATGAGATGCTTTTCTAATTTTAAGAAGTCCCATTTGTCAATTGTTGGCATATTCTGGGTGACTGGAGTCTTCAGAAACTCCTGTCTATTCATATATCTTGAAGCATAATGTTCCTTCTAATATTTTCAGAATTTAAAGTCTTGGTGATCTTTGATCCAATTGGGTCTGATATTTTATAGTAGGAGAGATAGTGATCTAGCTTTGATGTTCTTCATATGAATATAATTTTTTCAACAGTTTTTGTGGAAGAAATTCTTTTCTCCAAAAAAGCATTTCTTCAAAAAGCATTTTTAGTATCCTTTTTTTAAAAAAAAAAAGTAAAGATGGAGATTGTAGAGATATTTCAATGGCTAAAACCTTCATCTTGCAAGCAAAGAAACCTGAGCCAGATCCCGAGATTCTATGCAAAAATGCTGGACAGTCATGGTGGCCCACTTGCAATTCTAGCCCTGGAAGGCAGAGTCTGGGAATCCCCAGAGCACACTGGCTAACCAGACGAGCCCTAATGGCTGCTCTGAGTTTAACTAGGAGTCCAGGCTCACAGCAATAGTGGTGAAGAATAATTGAGGATGATTCCTGATATTGCCCTTGGGTTTCCACAGATGCACACATTCAAGTACACTTGTGAACGTATACCCACACACACACACATTAATACATGTCCATCTAAAACACACATGCATGCATTTCATAAACACACACATAAAAAAATTAACAGCTGTGAGTGAGTAATCTTATATTTGGGTCCCCTATTCTGATCCGTTGATCTACATGCTGGTTTAATTATTGTGGTTCTGTAATATAACTGTAAATCAGATGTAATGACATTTCTAGAATTGTGTTCTTTTCTAGGGATTACTTTGACTACCCAGGGTCTTTTTGTGCTTCTGCATAAGTCTTCAGCTAAATTTTTATATAGAATTTCTATATAGAATTAGTTTCTATATAGAATTAGATTGGAATTATGAAGGAGATGGCATTGAGCCTATAGATTGCTTTTGGCCGTATAATCATTTTCACAATATTAGTTCTGTCCATACATGAATAAGGGAGTGCACTCCATCTTCCAATGTCCTTTTTGATTTATTTCTTCATTGCTTTAAAGCTTCCACTATAAAACTTTCATGGACTTCAAAAAGTTCATCCCACGATGTTTCTTTCTTCAGTTTAGTATGAATGGGTCATTTCCTGATTTCTTTCTTGTCATGTTTGATATTGGTATACGGAAAGATATTGATTTTGAATGCTATATTTTTTATCCAGCCACCTTTGCCAAAGTGTTTGCCAGTTCTGAGAGTTTTCTGATGTCTTTAGGGTCTTTGACATCTCATCTGTTCAACAGGACAGTTTGATGTCTTCCTTGGGCATTCATATTCTTTTATTTTTATTACATTTCTTATTGTTATTGCTAAGATTTCAAACACTTTGGTGAATAATTGTGGAGAAAGCAAAAGGCTTTGTCTCATTCTTGATTTTAGTAGAAGCCTTTGAGTTTTTCCCATTTAATATAATGCTATCTATAGCTTATTATATATGTATAACCTTTATTATGTTGAGAGATGTTTTTTCTAATCTTGGTTTCTTAAGGGATTTTATCACAAATGGATGCTGAATTTTATCAAAAATCTTTTTTCACCTATTGAGATGATACTGTGATTTCTGCATTTATTGGTTTGTATATATCAAAAAACCTGTGTATCTCTGAAGTAAATCCAACTTAATCACAATGAATAGTCATTGTATGTGTTCAACACTCTCACTCACAAGTGGTTTAGTCAGATTTTTGTGTATGTTTGTCATGGAGACTGGGATATAATTTTTATTTGTTTATAGCTTCAAGGTGATACTGTCTTTGTCAAAAGAGTTTAATAGCATTCCTTCCTATTCCTATTTTACAAACTGCTTTGAAAATCTTTGCTGTTGGGTCTTTAAATATCTGACAGAATTCAGTGATGAATCCATCTGGGCCTAGACACTTTTCCTTTAGGAATTCTTTTAACTGCTACATGATAGTTGTTTCCCACTGATCCATTTAAGTCATTTGCTTCATCCTGATTTAATTTTGGTCTGTCATAGGGTCTAGACATTCATTCATTTCATGTGAATTTCAATTCATTGCACTATGTTTTTAAGGTATGTCCTAATGTTTTTCCAAAGTTTCCAAGTCTATTTATTGCCTCCATTTTCATTTCTGGTTATATTAATTTGGGTCTTCTCTCTCTTTTGGTTAGTTGCACTAAAAATCTGTGGATCTTGTTTATCTTTTCAAAGAACCACCTTTGCTTTTATTGATTCTTTGTATTGTTTTTATTCCCATTTCACTTATTTCTGTTCAGATCTTAATTATTATTTTCCATATCCTTGTTTGGAGGTTAGCTTCATCATGTTTTTCCAAAGCCCTAAGGTGCATCATTAAATTGTTTATTTGAAATTTCATTGATTTTTTTCCATGTAGGCACTTGCAGCTGTAACCTTCCCTGCGATGCTGTCTTCATTGCATCTGATAGTTTTGGTACACCATGCCTTCATTTTCATTGCAGCCTAGGAAATTTAATCTTTCTTTCCTGACTTCTTCAATGATTCACCATTCAATAATTCATTGTACAATTTCCATTTGTGTGAGAATACTCTACAGTTTTTTTTTCTTGCTGTTGATTTCTACTTTCATTCCATTGCAATCAGAAAGAATACAAAAATTCAGTTTTTCTTTTCTACATTTAGAACTCACTTTCTGTGTAGTTATAATGATCTGTTTTACAAGTTCAATGATCTCCTGAAAAAAAATGAACATTCTGTATAAATCATGACATTTTCTAGTCCACCAATAGAAACAGCTTCTTTTTCTCTTTGTGTTCCTTGTGTCTCTGTGTTCTTTGGTCTCCTAACTATGTTCTTTGGTCACGTCCATGTGAGTCTACATTCATGTCCATGTGGGAGTTCTTCCAAAGCATCTATATATGGATCAATAGTACTAAATTTCTAATTACTACTGAATGACTAGATAAGAAGATAGTGAAGAAAATTAACATTGGGAGGAAATGATCCAATAACTAACTGATCTAACTGGTATTTAACAAGTTCCCCCCTTATATGGGTGGATATATTAGACACACAAACACGCATATATAAAATAAATAAATAAAGCAGTAAGTAGCTTGTTTTTTAAATCTAAGTTTTAACAGGTTGAGCTGATACTAAAAATTTTAAAATAATACCACAAACTTTCATTTCAGAACAAATAAACCATTAAGGTAAAAAACTTGAAGCATTCCCTCTTTGATCAGGAACTAGGCAAGGCTTTTATTCAATATTATACTGGAAGTCTTAGCTAGAACTATCAGACAAGAGAAGGAAATAAAAGAGACACGAATAAGAAAAGAAGAAATCAAGTTATCCTTATTTACAGATGGCATGATCCTTTATCTGAGAGACCCCAAAAACTCCACCAGGAAACTCCTAGTACTAATACATAAGTTCAGCGAATGGCAGTGTACAAAGTCAATATTCAAAAGTCAGTGCTTTCTTATACACCGAGGATAAAAAAAGTGAGAAAGTCCTATAGAAACAATTCCATTTACCACGGCCCCTAAAAAATTTAAATACCTATGTGTAAATCTAACCAAGGAAGTGAGAGACCTGTACAATGAAAACGTTAAAACCCTAAAGAAAGAAATTTTAGAAGATACCAGAAGGTGGAAAAACCTCCCATGCTCCTGGATTGGTAGAATTAACATCATAAAAATGTCCATCCTCCCAAGAGCAATATACGCATTCAATGCTATACCAATCAAAATTCCAAGGCAATGTCTTCACAGACATTGACAAAGCAATCTCAAAATTTATATGGAAGCATGAAAGGCCCAGGATAGCTGATCTAATCCTGGGTAATCTCCCAGAAGGTCTGGAGGAATCACCATACCAGACCTTAATCTATACTACAAATCCACAGTAATAAAGATAGCATGGTACTGGCTCCAAAACAGATGCATAGATCCATGGATAAGGGTCAAAGATCCAAAAATAAGCCCCTATGCATACAATCTTCTGATTTTTGACATAGAAGCTCAGAAAACCCAACAGCAAAAGAACAGTATCTTCAACAAATGGTGCTGATAAAACTGGATATCCACATGCAAAAGATTGAAACTAGACCCTTACTTGTCACTATGCATGAAAACCAACTCCAAATGGATCAAAGACCTTAACAATAGAACAGAGACTATAAAAGTCCTAGAAGAAAGAGTAGGTAATTCCCTCGAACTGATTGCCCTAGGCCAAAACTTTCTAAACATAGCCCCAATAGCTCAGGAAATAGAACCAACTCTCAATATATGGGATCTCATGAAATTAAAGAACTTTTGTTCAGCTAAAGATATTGTCAACCAAGCAAAAAGACAACCCACAGAATGGGAGAAAATCTTCACTAACCACACATCTAATAAAGGACTAATATCTAGAGTGTGCAAAGACCTCATGAAATTAAACACCAAGGAGATAAACGGCCCAACAAGAAAGTGGGCCATAGAACTTAAAAGAAATTTTCCCCAGGAAGAAATTGAAATGTCCAACAAATACCTTAAAAAATCTTCCACCTTCCTAGCCATCAGGGAAATACAAATTAAAACTACCCTGAGATACCATTCCACACCAGTTAGAATGGCAAAAATCCAAAAGACATGCAACAACATGCTGGAGAGGATGTGGGGAAAAGGGAACCCTCATACATTGCTGTTAGGAATGCAGACTTGTACAATCACTATAATGACCAGTGTGGCAGTTCCTAAAAAAGTTAAAAATTGAAATGTCATATGACCCTGATATACCACTGCTGGGACTATTCCCAAAAAATGCTTCATCATACTATAGAGACACATGTACATCCATGTTCATTGCAGTACTATTCACAATAGCAAAGTCATGGAATCGTCCTAGATGTCTGACAGTCAATGAATGGATAACAAAAATGTGGCACATATACACAATGGAATATTACACTAAATGGATGAAACTGGAAGAAATCGTACTGAGCGAAGTATCCCAAGCACAGAAAACCAGGTGTCCCTTATAAGTGGAACCTAATTACAAGCCCTCATAATGACATAATCAAGAGGAAATCTTTTTATTACCCTTTATAACCACAAAAGATTCAAAATAGAAAAGTAAGGCAGAGAAGATTCAAAGAGAATGAATATAAAGGAACAAAGTTCAACTGAGAAATAAGGCCCCCATCAAGAAAGACCCATCACTAGTGAGCTATCTGATCTGATCCATGGTCAGGCTTCTTCCTGATCTCTGGTACTTGGAACGATGCAGCCGTGTGCAGTGCAAGAAGAGCCAAACGGACCACAACAAACACCCTGAATGCAGAACAGTGGCGACCCTACAATGTTCACCTAGAACCAGGCCAGCCAAATCTCTCCCCATCTGGAGGCTCAGGGAACTTTGCAGAAGAGGGATCAGTAAGATCATAAAAGCCTAAACATGGAGAGTTCCACTGCTGGATAGGTCACTCCACTCGCGATAGGGCAGCCACAGCCAGAACCTCACTGCCAATGGGATTTGAACTCCTCAGACCTGCACAGTGGTGAACTTGTCAGCACACCGCCACGGACTGGCACGGATCTCAGGGAAATAGTTTTAGGCAGTAGGATCCTTAGAGGCAAGGGGTTAGACAGAGGTAGGGGAGTGCCCATATCATTGGTCTGCCCAAGGAAGGACCTGTCTGTCTGTCACAGAGGCATGAACCCCCAGGAGAAGATGATACAGAGAGAACCTCAGGACCCGTAGAATCAATAGAAGAATAGGAGGGAGTAGACTGGACCCAAATAGGAAAGGGAGAGAAGGCAGGTTGGGATGAGATGGGAGCAGAAAGGAAGGGAGGGAGGAAGGGAGAAGGGAATGAGGGAGAGAAGAAGTTCCATGCAGATAGACATGCTAGGACAGCTGAGCAGATGCTGTCCATGGAGCTCAAGTTTTAGGAAGAGAAGATCGTGAGAGAAAGGAGGAACAAGTTGATTGACTGTGATATCATATATTCTTATAGCATATTCCTGTAATTTTGTCTGTAAAAGATCATGCAAAAAAGAACACTTAGAATACAAAAGAACCTAAAACCTTAAAGAACTTCATCTTATTTTCATTCCATGTTAAAGTAGATACACATTGTTCTCCATGAAGGAAGAGGAAGCTCTCCTTCTTTCCTACGCACTTGGTACTTTTTAACATAATGCAGTAGGTAACTGCACCAGCGATGTATATTCAGAAGTGTTTGTGTGTCATCAGCACATTTAAAGCCCTTGTGTTTAGAGAGATGAGGGAGTTACTCCGATGTGCCGAAAACACCAATTGAATTAATGATTCTGAAATCATATAAGCTATCACCATATTACAATTTGAGTAAGACAAAATCCAAAGCAGTTTAGGTAACATAAAATACTGAATAATCATGAAAATTAGTGGATTGTGAAATGAATGACCACCTACCGTCACCGATGAGTCTGGCCCAAGACTCTGCAGTTTATTAAAGAAAGCATAAACTATATGAGAGTGAAAGAATTTACAACCCCTGAAGCTCGAAATACACCCACTCAATTGTTTTCCTGATGCTGTTTCCCAACTATTACAACAGAACATTATCTATTTTACTGACCATTTGAGCTTTTTGCCTCAAATAAATCCCTACATTGCTTTGTGCCCAGCTTTGACCTTTCACCATTGAAATCATACAGCTCGAATCTCCACTGACTCAAAGTTGAAGCTTCTGAATACTTAAATCTTATTGTTGATGTCATGTGAGGTTTCCAGACAGTTGGGTAAATTAATTCTGTTCACTTCATTCTCCATCTCCCCAGCTGAATCGTGGGGTAGCTATACAGAAGAATCTCCTACCCCTTGCTGTGCCCAAATTGTGCTGAACTAAAAAGCAACTAGTCGCACATGATGCTTTGGTGGATCCAGGCAAAAATGAAAGAGTTGCTCTGTTATGTATCCAGAAGATAAGATGCTACTTACATCTTCCAAATATCAGATGAAGAGTAAACGCCCGTTTCCCAACAGTTGTGCAGCCTACATGTGCAGGAGCACATTTATACAGGTTAACTGGCTCAGAACCAAAGCAGTCAGCCACCAGCAAGAAACTGTTTATATAAGTTTTGAACAACTTGTTCGTTAATTGTCTCCATTACCAAAAACTTGGTAGGAAATGTAGGAGCCAGGCCCACCTTCAATCCCCATTTCAAAACAAATTTCATATCACAAGATCGCTGTGAGCATCCAACGGGAGAAAAAGTGAATCAGAAAGAGATTTACAAACTACAAAGTTCTGCCAAATGGATGTCATCAGTCTGTTGCCACAGGAATAAGCATAGCCTTACTCCTTTCACTATACTAGACAGCATAATTTGGAAGCAATGAAACTTCACAGTCCCTAAGAAAGCTACTTAAGAATTTTGAGGTTAAAACTCACTTGGTAAATAAAGACACAATATTCTGGTCCCAATATGCACACATGCTGAAGTTACTCTTTGAGATGATTCTTTGGGGACAACTCTGCCATTTTTTGACCTGATAGATCTGGCAATAATATATTTGACAGCAAAAAGAAAAATTGTATTTTGAGGTGATTGTAAGCACATTTCTCCTCTCTGAGATTGTGGATGCGGAGCTAGTTAACCCTTAGAAAGGAAGCATGAAATAAAGGGATCAGGGGCAAAGTAAGAGTCTTCCAAAAAACAACATTTCTTTTCTAGTGTTTAGATTGGCTAGACAAGGATTTCTCTCCGACTTACAATTCATCAACTTCCTTACTCACTGTGAAATCGATCTGTTCTGTTTGTATGACACAAACAACAAGTCATTTCTCAGGAATGAGGCAGACCATATGTGAAGGTGTTTCACAAAAGCACAACAGGGAATACGCCGATCAGAGAAGCATCTGCATTTTATTTCCATGTCAAGTCACATGCATGTCATAAAAAGGAACGTGCATCACTTGTATTAAAGAATCATTTTTTATAGCATTACCACATCCTTTCTCCATCCTCCCAACCCCCAGCAACATAGGTCGGCCACATAAATTCCTAGACAAGAACACCAAAAGCTCTCAGTCCGTGTGGCCGGCAACCTGGACATTTGGCAAGTATCTGGGCTTCTGTCCATTCCTCGCTTCCCTGAGAGAAAAAAATTTACATCTATTCACCCACGTCATGAGTTTTCTCAAGAGTCAGCACTTTCTTATCAATGTCTTGATCAATATCAAAGCAGCTTGTAATGGAGAGAAAACAGGAAACTCTAAAAAGACTCACATTGTTTCTGGGGAGCATGTACTTTTTACAATTGAGATGGATTGGCGTTGAAAGGAAGTGGGTTCCGGACCCATTTCCGCTACTGATTAGCCCTCTGACCTAAGGCAAGTCACAGAGAGTGTATGGGTCTCGCTTTATAGAACTTGGGTAAACTTCCAGGGCCAACTCAATCATCCCCCGGTTTCCTTCCTGCTCTGGTTGCCTACCCACTTTCTTGCATGTCAGTCGTAATGGGAGCATTTTAAGGTTGTCTTGTTACTGAACCTTCTCCCCAGTTGGAAATTAGGCACCTCAGAAAACTGTGCTAACTTCTTTGAGCCACTAGAGTAAAATCTGTTGCTTTCTAGCCCTCGTTAGTGAGAGTTCCAAAGGTACTTAACATACCATCAGGCTTCCTTCTTGAGAGGAATCACTGCGCAAAGATTAAGGTACTACATTAGGAAGCAGGGACCCCAATTCACTCTGCAGGCAATGAGACTCTACGGCTCTTTTTACACAGGCAATGAGTGGTTATTTATGTAATTAACTAAATGGACATGGTGAGCTTTCTCTCTAAAGTCTTTGCTTTCACAGAGGAAAAAATAAATTAAAGCTTCCCAGCAGACAATATCTGTTTTGACCTAAAATAAAATAAGGCCCCTATCTTTTCTATAGTGATATCAGACCTTATACAAGTTTTTTCCTACGTATACATGCCCATTGTCAAGTTTGAGTTCTATATTGGACACTTCAAGATATTGAACACAGTAACTAATCACAAAATAGAGTAGATATAGCTGTATAGTGTAAGAAAGTTATGTGTGCATGACCTCTCCCTGGATCTAAGGAACTGCCTTCTCACCTTCTACAGTGTGAAATAATTGATGCTTCAGTAGTGTGGTGAAGTAAGGGGAGCAAGAGGCATTGCTAGGCTACTGGGCGAGGGTTACTTGAGCATGCCACTCTTGTCCCAGTCAATCTAGTAACTAAGAGGAATAAGTGACTGGAAATGGATGGGTAGATTCAGCACGGAGCCACTAAACAAAGAAATGATTTATCCCCTGGGATATGGTGCAAGATCTCATCATCTACTCTGAATGGCATGCAATCAAAAATTTATGAGTGTGTTTCTAGAATCTTCCACTGAATATTTTAGGAACCATGGAAGGCAAAAGAACAGATTAGAGAACTTCTGCAGATATCATGTGTCTTTAAATAACTTCATCCATTTTTAACTCCTATCTACCATGTAGCTTCTATCACTCACCTTTTTACTAGTTCTCTCTCTCTCTCTCTCTCTCTGCAGTCACATATGAGTGTGAAATGCCTGCATACCACAGCATGTGTGTGGAGGTCAATAGAAAACCCAAGGTACTAGTTGTGCCTTCCACATTAGGTTTCTTCTCTGTTCTTTGTGTTGCATTCTCTGGACTAGCTGGCCCATGATCCTCATTCTATGGGAGGGTTCTGGGGATCCAGCCTCAGATCTTCATGCTTGAGCAGCAAGTACTTTACCCACTGAGCCATTTCCCCAGGACCTTTCCTAGTTTTTCACAGTACTGATGAAACTCTTGCATATTTTAGCTTCAAGTCATCTGTAAAAGAGTAACTATGAGCAAGAAAGAGTCACTGAAAGGTTGTCATGGTTACAGGAAGCATCCAAATGAGGTCATTCATCTTAAGACCTCAGGTGGGAGAAGGGATTTCTACATTACCATAAAAAATCCCAAGACAGGACTTTGGGGGAGGGGGTCTCATTCTTATCATCTCTGCTCCAGTCATAGTGGTCATATGAATGTCATGGCCACCCCCTGGAATATGCAGAATGGGGCTGTGGGAATCTGTTGTCAGAAGACAACAGGGCGTGGAAATTTCCGGAAAGATGATGGTCAACAAGAAGACATGGTATTTACCAGAACATCCTAGCTCAGAATGCTAAAGTAAAATTGGAAACACTGATATTCTTACTTTACTTTCATTGTTCCTACATGAATTACATACACATTTATTGAGCGCTCACCATTTACAAAAGTATGGAGGGACTACTTTGGCGATCTCCCATTATGTAAATATAAGCAGGGGATGATCATGCTATCACACATGCACGTACATGAAAGAAAACAATATAAATATAGTGTGAATTCAAAACTTGCCCACTGGAAGATAGCAGTGATACAGCCCCTGGTAAGAACAACCTGAAAAAACCTTCACCTATGATTCCTGGACAATTATGACCAACTAGGACAAGACAGGCAGCAGCCACCTTCTCTTCCACATATTCACAGGTGACTTAGTGGAAGATCTTTTGGCTAGAGGAAAAAGTCTAACAGTCTTAAAATTTTATCTGAAATATTGTTTTTAATGGGTAGATAAGTAAAATTTGCATTTGACTACCCAAAGTTTCTATGTATTGCCCCGTCCCCCCAAAAAAACTCTGTAGTTTACTAAATTTTTGAAAAATCTAGCAAGTTTGCCAGTTTCAGTAGGTACCAAGGAGGCGTGGGGTTGCAGGAAGAGGAGAAAGTGAGAGAGCATAACCAAGACAGAAAAGGTGCAAGCATACTACTTGAGCAAACATTACCTCTTGGAGTCCTGTTTAGCTTGGAAACTGGGTAGTACAATACTTTGTGTTACATGGAATTTTATGGGGATTTGGAGAAGATTTAAGTAAAGGCTACCCCAACATGTGATTTACTAGCTCTAATAAAACCTCAAGGAAATTGTTGGCATTATATCTCACACCAGTGAAAACGGGAGTTTATAGAGGTGTAGGCAGCCCCCGTAGTCTCAGCTTCTATTAAAAAAGAAATGTATAGAGTAGTTAATTTTCCTTTAAAAAATGGCGGTGCTTTCAATAGAAGGGAGAGATAGAAAGCCAAAAGGGTGAGAGATGGAAAGAAAGATGCTTACTCTTTCATCTGTCCATTCATTTGGTCAGAAAGTATCTATTGATCAAATTCTGCATCAGGCATTCCAAGTCTTGGGCCCAAGCACCCAGAGGTAGCTAGGCCGGAAGGAGTACTCCCTATCACTTTGGCATAGTGTGAAGGAAATGGACAAATAAATTTAAAATTCTGTTCTAAAGTGTGATGAGTATTCAAAGGGAAAAAAATGGGGGAAATAAAAAGGATAAGAGTATACTCTACTTTCTTATAAAATAATGAGTCTCTCTTAGAATATAAAAATTGATGCTGAGATCTATTCTGTGTGCTGCCAATCATACAACTAGGACTGGCAGAACAGCCCAGATACAGAGGCACAAAACCCCAAAGTCTTCGTGTCATCCAGTGTTCAGTGTGACCCGAGGGAAACACTGTCAGAGAAGAAAGGGTTATTAGGGCTTATGGTTTCAGAGGTTCAAGCCCTGGCTGGCCTTTTACTCTGGGCCCGTGACACTGCAGCAGGTCACAGAGAACCCAAAGCATGTGTTAGAAGCTGATGTGTTCATCAGAGCTGGCATCCAAGGAGAGACAAGAAGAGGCGTATTACACCCCCCCCCCATGGCCCATGGCTCACTTCTACCAGGCTCAACCTCTACGCAATCCTGCAAGCTGGAGAGTGAACCATTAACACGAGTGTCTTTGGAAACTTTGAAAAGATATTTTTGTAAAATGCATTTTCATCATTAATGCCCCTAGTGATAATTGCCTTTTGTCATAGTTAGATACAGGTGTCTACTTGAACATTGAGGGTTTGAGTTTTAGGCACATTGATAGAGAATTAATAGCTGAGTTAAGTTCCAAGTGAGCCTTCAGGAGATGGTCTGATTGACAGGGAAGACCCAGTCCATGGGGGGTGGGACTAGTCCCTGGGCAGGTGGATAAGATGGAGGGAACTGGTTCCGGAAGTTGGCGTCCTTTGGTATACTTGGCCAGACATGCTGGCCTAGCAAGTAGGTATTGTTCCTCCCTAAGCAGTCCTGTAGATGTGGTGTGACCTGTACCCTTGGTCCCTGGTATTGGTGTGCGCTCCTGTCAAGCTGGAAGAGAAATTGTAACCTGACAATCATAAGCCAAAATAAAACCCTTTGTTCCCTCAAGACATTTTGTTGCTAACTTATCAACAACACGCAAAGTAACTGCAACACCTTTATTAAGAGTCTACATGTTCCAGTCTCTCCACAGAAGGCTATCCTGTGTAGGTTATCATTCAAATTTTCACATAACCACAAAATTGGTCATTTCTGCTCCCTTATACAATAGAGGAATTAGTATATTGACTTAAAAAACTACAAAATATATACAGAAGTTTCAAACACATTGTCCAAGGTCACAAAGCAGTAGCAGATCTGGAAATCATATTCAGGTGGACTAATGTACAAAACCTGTATTTTTCATTCTCTTAACTCAGGTGTTATACTCAACAAATGTTTGGTGCATTCCTGTCCTATGCTTGGAGCCTCACACAAAGAAATGAATGAAGCCAAATGTGTCAGATTATGTTTTTAAAGACAGCAGCCATGGTATGTATCTTCCTTCTGATCTTCTTTTTAATGTCAGTGGTTCCACTCTTGCATTGGGAGACACAGTCTTCTTCCTTGGCTGGCCCTGATTTGGGCAGGCAGGAGATATGCAGCAGGGCTGGGTTGTGTGCATGCAGCTAGAGGTCTGTGCAACGTGGCACAACTGAAGCCCCTGTGGAAGTGGAGAGTATGGATGCTGGAGATGGCAAGACCATAGCATGTTCACTCTCTGTGAGAGACTACATAGGCTATAAGTGGCCCAGATACAGGGGTGGAGCTGCCCATGCCTACTGAAGCTCAGGCAATGCCCCCATGTGTCCTGGAGGTTTGGTTTGATGCAACAGGATGTGTTTATCCTGCTGGAGTTTGGTCTTAGGTCAATGCAGTCTTTCTTTTCTTCTCAGTTTCCAGTCTTCTCAATTCTCCCCTTAAGAATGACAGTGGTACCTTTGTGTCATTGTGCACTAGAAGCATGCAACTTCATGTCTCTGTTCTACAAGGCTTACCTTGCATCTCTGCAGAGACTTTGAACTTTTGAACAATAGCGAAGATATTCAGACCAAAGGGCTTTTGCAGTTGAGTGAAATGCATTCTGCATTTTCAGATGACCGTGTGCCTATAGGGACAGGGATCACGTGCTAATTTGAATGCAAAAACGTCCCCCAGAGTCTCCTATGTCTGACTACTTGGTCACCAGCTTGTAGTATTGTTTCAGGACATGGTAGAAGCTTTAAGCAGCCTAGCTGGCAGAAGCAGATCAATGGAGCTGCTTCTCCCTCTGGCTCCTGTGCTGAGAGCTCTCTGATCAGTGGTCTGTTCATCAAGTGACCATGTGGTCCCACCAACACGGAGCTCTTACACCATGCGTCCCCTGCCACAGTGGGTGGCACCTCTGAGAGCTGAGTCACAACACATGCTCCCTTCCTTACATTTCTTCTACCAGGAATTTTGTCACAGTAACAAGAAAAGTAACTAATATTGGAACCCACAGGCCAAACCCTATGGGTAAAATCAGAGCAACACTGAGATGGTACCACACTCTGGATTTTTGATAGGCCAGCAGGGAGCTGAGTGAGCAGAGAAAGGCCTGGGGCGGGGGGAGATTACATTAAAGTAAAAGCCCAGATTGAATAGAGCTTTTTAGTCCAGTTCTGATAAACTTCAAATGGCAGACCCCAGCAGAAGTCCAAACCATGACATTCCTGTCCTTTCAATTGAATGAAGTGCATGCATATCACACTGTCTTTACAGATGATCACAGACTGAGTTTCTAAAGAGTGAGCACATCTCTCCGGTATTTGAAAAGGCATGCATGTTCTTTTCTGCTGAGTTCTTTCCATGCATGTTCCTTTCTTCTGGGTTCTTTGGCTTCTCTTTGACTTCAGATTCTTCAGCAAAGACCCGCTGCTTTAATCCAGAAAACAAAGTACCGTTGTGCCAGGAGATCATATCCCAGCTGCATTTTAAAAGTGTGGGTAAAAGTGTCTAGACCACTAAATTTAATGCCAGTGGGAGTAATGGAACACATGCCTGAGCAATGAGATTGAAATGACCTCATGTTTCCAAGACAGTAGGTCTGCATAGAACAGTGAGCTTGAACTCTAAGGAATAGGTTCTAGAGAGATGGTTCAGGGTTTAAGACTTTGGCTTGCAAGCAAAAGTACCTGAGTTCAGATCCTCAGATTTTTACATAAAAATGGCAGCAGCCTGCACTTGTAGGCCTGGAACATAGAGTCTGGGAAATCCCAGAGCAAAACAATAAGGAGGTAGAGAAATCTAGGATGATTCCTGATGTCACCCTTGGACCTCCACAGTCACATATACTCAAATGTCCTCTTGTATACTCATCCACACACATGAACACATAAATGCACAGAGAGAGAGAGGGAGGAGGAGAGAGAGAGAGAGAAAGAGAGAGAGAGTCTCTAAGAATAAATCAAAGTGTAGATAAACCACCCAATTGGAAAACCATTCAAAGAACAGACTTTGGTAAGAGTAGAGAGACAGGAGTTGAACAGACAACACTGAGTACCTGTTGTGTTTCTTCATTAGTGATTAATGACTAATTAATGATTTAGTGATTCATGACAATCACATGACTAAAGATCCCTGTACACATTACCTCCAAGATCCTCCATTCTTTATACTTTCACAAGCTTTCATATTTACTTCATGTGTTTCTATAACAACATACACAAAACAGACAGAGAGAAAGGATTCTGGTCTTCTTACCTCACAAGTTAACTAACATTTTCAGCATGCATGAACTTCAGACATCCCCCTCCAAGCTTATCTCCAGATTCTGCCCCCATTTCTCCATTGCAATCTTCTCCTTGAAACGTGACTCAAAAATTTTCAGAGACCTTTGCTTCATTCACTAGTAAGATGGTCATTGTCTTTTCTATGTGTCGATGTGGTGCTTTATGAAGTCAAAAAATTACTACAAAGCATAGCATATTGATATTTTTAGGTATCCATACCCATCTTTAGTCAAAGAGCAGCTCCAAGACAGGCAATACAGATATCCTATAGCCTTTTGTAAACATGCAGTCAATTTTTTTGTGAAGTAAATAAATAGTCAGAAGATTAATAGAGATTTGTTGGATTCAATGAATTTAAATTTGTGAATGAACAGGCATGACAAGCACTCACCAAACTGAAAATCGGTGTTTCTCTAATTCTTCCAAGTAAGATATGTCCTGCGAACAATGTTCAAATTCTCCAGGTTTCTGCACTGTTGAATTTTCCTTAACTGAGTGATCCGTGAAGCAATCTCCCTTTTTTGGAAAAATCAACAAACAAAAAACAATGCAGCGTTTTGCTAATTGTAGGTACAATGTTCACCTGGATTCAGGGACATTTTTTTCCCCAGGATGATCTAGGATTCATTGATCACAAATAAGCAGTTCTTGTATTGAAATTATTCCTCTACACTTCGGATTATCTCACCAAATTCTCCTCATAATGGCAGAAAACATGTCATGTTCGTATTAAGTGGCCTCTGTAAATATAGCTGCGATTAAAACAACAAACATAAACATGATTGGGACTTTGTCTGCAAGCTTAAAAGGTGTCCCCATACCGATTCTGAGCAAAAGAAGTTTCAAGGGGGATTTGGTTTGAATAGTAAATCTGTAAGGCAGTCAGCTGGGCTTCAGAAAGACAAAAAGCCAGAGTTGCTCTGGCCGCTGCTTTAGCACACTGTTGAATCCCAGCCATCAATGTCGGCTCCTACAGAAGTTGACTCTCAGCAACAAAAACTGAAGCTCGGGTCTTACAATGTCTGTGAACCTCACTGATTAGAATTTGAAGGAGCTGTATAAGCATGATGCAGGGATGAGAGCCCTATGGTTCAACCAGCAACTCTGGGCAAGCCCACTACGGTGGAAGCAGGGCAGAGGGCAGCAAACACAACAGTATTCTTTCTTCCTTTGCCACCAGAACACTTCAGCTTTCCGTGGATCTTTTGGAAAACGTTGATACAAATGCTAGTGAAAAAAAGCAACTCAAAGATCATTGGTCCAGAATGATCAAACATTAGATATTGATTGTATATATGACTACTGACATTCTTCTTTTGCATTTTTCCATTATCATGTGCATGTGATATGCATTCATGTGTGTGTGTGTGTGTGTGTATGCATGTATGCATGTGTGTGGGAGTACATATGCATGGGACTGCACATGCATGACTGTGCATATGCAGGTGGAGGTCCAAGATTGATGTCAAGAATCATCCTCCATCTCTCTTCCACCTTATTCCTGGAAGCTGGTGTCAATCAAACCCAGGGCTACTCTCACTAGCCAGCTTTCTCTGGTGATCTTCAGTCTCTGTCTTCCGAGGCTGACATTGCAGACAGACTGCCACACCCTCCTGGTACCTACAGTGTGTTCTAGGGGTCCAAACTCTGGTTGTTTTGCCTGCATGACAAGATCTTTAACTGTTGATCCATCTCCCCAAAGCCCGTTTGCATGTCTCTAATTGACATTTGTAAAAAGCCAGTGTCTTCAGTTTGTTCAAGTTTTACCACAATGCCACGGTTGAAATGCTTTATAATTACAAAATACTGCTTTGGATTGGCAGGCAGCACTAGCCAATGAAATCTTAGAAACCCAGGTGGAGTCAATGTGTCATCAAATCCCTAGTGAGCTCAGCAACGTTTCTTCTTTTCACTATGGGTTTGATTGATTTGATTACCTTAAGAACAAAATCCAGTTGTGACAACTATGAATTCGAAATCCTCTTGACTGAGGTCCTGTTTATTTCTCCTAGTCTATAGAGCTCTAATAGCAATAAACAGAGTCCTGGTCACACTATTCAGCAGTGGTGTTCTTAAATAATCCACTCCTAAGGAAACTTAAGGTGCCAAAGAGCTTTGAATTCTCCCATATGCTTTTGCAGGATGTAGCTTGCAATCTGATAGCACTTCTTAGCGTTTCCTACTTTATTCAGTCTCTCTTGAAAGAAACGGGCACAAAAGCTTCCTCATAGATTTAAATTTCACATCAAAAACTGATGTTCACAGGCTGGAGAGATGGCTCAGGGGTTAAGACTCTGCCTCACAAACAGAAGGTCCTGAGTTTGGATCTCAGGTCCCACATAAAAAACGCCATGAAGCTATCAACCTATATTTCTGGCCCTGGTGGGCAGAGCCTGGGGAATCCCAGGGCAAAGCAAAAAAGAGGTAGAAGGAATACAGGAGTCCTGAAATCACCCTTGGTCCTCCACAGAGACACACAGAGCTCTCTGACACACACACACACACACACACACACACACACACACACACGCACGCACGCACGCACGCATTCACACAAAGTAAATAAAGATTAAAAAATTAGGATAAATTAAAAGAATTGAAACAATGCTGTTGTCTCACATGTAGGTGTTTCATGTTAGAGACCATTAGACTGCTTTCCATTGGGATAATCTATACATAGCTGTCCTATTTCCTCCACTAAACTTAGCCAGTGTGCAGAGAAGGAAGGGCTGGTCTCAGAAGGACAGGAAACCAGAGTCGATGGGCCTCTGCTGGTCTCGTCTCGCTGCCACAGTGGGCGTTGCATCCAGTCATCGTCACCATAAACTCTGCAGTCCCAAAGCCCCTGACTCTCAGCAGCACAAACAAGCTCTGGTCTTCACAATGTCTGTGAACCTAACTGACTGGAATTTGAAGGAACCGTAGAACCATGATGCAGCGAACAGGATCCATGTTCTAGGAGAGGGGAATATTTTGTCCTCTCTTCTCATACAATACATAGTGTGGGAGATAGTCAAGCATATCACACCCCTTCTAGTGCATTTATTACAGGATTTCTACGAAGCTGTATAGAAAATATTCCAGGTGCTGCATTTCAAAATCACCCAAAGTCTATTTTTGTCTCTCTAGATGGAAAAGTTCAGAGTTCCTGTGTTACTCTGCAGGGATTCTTGATCCTTCCTTGTAATTCTTTCCTGACACCTAGGGACAAGGGTGAGGACACAGGACTTGTGGAGAGAGAAAGAGAGAGAGAGAGAGAGAGAGAGAAAGAAAGAGAGAGAACAGGATTAACCTTGAAAGAGGCCAGAGACTCGGGTGCAGTCCAGGAGCCTGACTGTGTCCGCCTGGGTAAACTCCTCTTCGCCTCAGTACTATTTTCCCTCAAGCCCCTCCGAGGTTTATGGCGCAAGTATTCTGGGGAGAAGCATTCACCTGCCCATCTAGCCAGATGAAGAGCACAGCGATTGTCTCCATCAAAAGAGATGTGCGTCAGAAAGAGGAAACAGTGACTGCAGGCCGAATCCTGAGGATTACAGAGGCTTTTGAAGGGCCCTGGGAAAATAAGAAGAGAGACTCGGGAAGCTTTCATGTCACGCAGGAGATGCTCAGCACTTTTTTTAAGAAGGCAGAAGATCTGAAGTACAGACACCGTGAGAAGTTGTGTTAATAAGATCACAGAACTGCGACTCCTGGGTAACACCAGCAAATACCAGGAGCACACGAAGTATCAAAGCAACTAAATGTAGCGTTGTGTTCTTTCTGTCTCTGCTGTTACTATCATCCAAGAAGCAATGGTGGCAGCTCCAAATTGTCTGCCTAAATTTGAGGACTACACAGCAGACATAGAGCTTCTCCTATTCAGATTCATACTCAATGTGTACAGCAAAGAATACTGAAGGGCAGGCAGGCTTCCTAGCCTCAGGACAGATGAGCGTCCTTGCAGCTTGTAGGATTAACCTCGAGAGTCCCTTAAGCAAACAAACCCACTGAGCTTCTGTTCCTCCCACTGCAGGACAGTTGACATCCCTGGCCACTGGAACCACAAATTCATTTATCTCTGGTCATTTATCTTGAAACATCAACACTTCGTTTTTCAAGTTTAATGTGTTTTCCAAAGACATACAATAAAGTGCCCTGCTTAGAGTCTTTTAATTCCAGTTGAAAATAAAAGTTAATTGCCAGTCCCATAAAAATGTGAGAAAGAAATGACTAGATCAGAGAGTCCAGTGTCAGACTGATTGACAGTTCGCTGTGAAGAGGCAGTGCCCAGATCCTGAGGAGGGGGAGAGAAGCCTCCTCCCTCCTCCCCCCCCCCCCCACATTCAGCTGCTCAGAATGTGTGTTCTGACTCCGCCTTCCCACAGTTCTGACATTGCTGAGCGTATTCCCAGCACATCCACATGACCCCAGGGAAGAACATACCTTCCCAAGCAGATGAGTCCATCTGTCCAGTGAGATTTAAAATACAGCCCAGCGTGTTGCCTGTGTTTGCAGCTACTGGAGAGGTAGAGACAAGTTGGGGGGGGGGTCTCTCTGGGTAGCTAAGGGAGAACTTGTGTTGTAGTCAGCCTGCATGGTTGCTGATAAATGACCATCAGACAGCTTAAAGGAATAAGGGGTTTATTTCCTTACTGATAATCCGGTTGCAGTTCATAGTCCAGCTTGACAGGAGAGCACGCACCAACATCAGGGCCAAGGAAACTGTCCACACCATCTCTACATAATGGCTGAGAGAAGGACGATCCTTACTTGCCAGACCAGCATGTCGGACCAAGTATACACAAGGATGCAAACTTCCTCAACTGGCTCTCAGTATTTTATTCATCTGTTGAGGGCCACCCACTGTAGGCTGGGCCTTCCCCATCAGCTACACAATCTCCTCTGAGCTTAACCCAAGCACTAATTCTCCACAAATGTGCCCAGAGCTCAAAACCCTCAAATGTCAACTTGACACCTGTGCCCAACCATGATGGCCTGTCTCAAAATAAATAGATAAATAAAAGGTATAGATAAATAAAAACAGGTATAGCTGTTGGGTTGAGTATTTCCCCTGCTATATGAAAGTCCTTGGATGCTATCTGGAAGAAAGAAAAAGAAAGGAAGGGAAAGAAGGAAAGAAGAAAAGAAAGAAAGAAAGAAAGAAAGAAAGAAAGAAAGAAAGAAAGAAAGAAAGAAAGAAAGAAAGAAAGAAAGAAAGAAAGAAAGAAAGAGAAAGAGAGAGAGAAAAGAGAAAAGAAAGAGAAACAAAGAGGGAGGAAGAAGTAGAAAGGAAGAAAAGGGAAGGGGAGAGAGAGATAGGGAGGGAGGAGGAAGGGAGGATCAAACTACTTACTGCACAAGCAAACTGAAAAAACGAAGATTTTTCTAGTGATTATGATCATTGCCATCTTGCCTGCTCTAGGCGTTCTCATAGGTCCCACGCTTAAAGTTGTCAATGAGTAGGAGCTCAGAACATCTGTGAAAGGCTGCCATTGGTTCCACGCTGCTCCAGCTACTCCATTCACAAGTTCTTTCTCTAGCTTTCCAGACAGCGAGCAGATAAGGAAGCTTTGCCTCCCCTTTTTCTCTTCCTGGCAAATCCCTCCTTGAGATTACTTTAAAAGTAGGAGCTAAGGGCTGGGGCTGGAGCTCCGTGGTACAGCATTTCATTAGCATGACAAAGACCCTAGGTTCCATTCTTAATACCTGAGTGGGAAAGGAAGAGAAGAGGGGGTGCACTCAGGAGTAGAAAACGAAGCTGACTAGAAAAAGAAAATGATAAACATCTTTCTTTCCCTAAGCATGGTTGAAAGAGTGGAAGAAAAGCGATTGCAGAATCAGACAGCCGGTTTTAGGGTCCAGCTGCAGAATTGTTGACTGTGAAATTCTGGGTAACTAACTTCTTGCTGCTTCCTGGTTCTCACATGCTAAGGATACGATGGCTTTGCCTATTCCGTAGGTTGTTGGGAGAATTAGACAGGTCATTTGGTGTAGAACTAAGAATGCCGACCAGTGCCTTGGGATTCTAAAACTCAGCAACTGCTTTGAATTTCACAGCTCTTTTCTTGAACATAGAGGGCAGCGCAGCAGCTATTACAATGGTCGGTGATGAAAGTGGCCACTGGACATTAAAATGTAGCCTTTAATTGATTAGATGAGAGTCCACTGCTTAGGGATGAATTTTAAAAATGGGATTTTAAAACTCACTCTGTAGAGCAGACCATGATGGCTGCACCAACAGGAATCTCTTCGTGAGGGGAATTTATCCTGAGACGTGAGTCGCTAGCTGTTGCCACAGTGTGGGAACTGCACTCAGTGACCTTGTGTCAACTGAGCCGGCTAGGTACCTACTAGGACAATACGTTCTTACGCAGGGACGCTCGCATGTTGATGGGACACAGCATCATTCCGTTCATGAGTAGATCTATCGAGTCAAGAAACTGTTGTGGCCAGATTCTTGGGTCCCAAAAATCAACGAGGAGCCAACACCGGCTGCAAATAGCATAAGGGTCTTTATTAGCAGATTCGAACCTGGGCCCACACCGGCCAACAGCAGTGTCAAGCCGGGAAGAACGTGGTCCTTTGTCCAGGGTGGAGTTGTGTAGCTTACTGGCAAGGGGAGGGGGCTTCCGACTTAGTAGTTACATGATTGGCTGACTGCCAACAGTTTGGGCGCGCAGGGATTGGTCCCCCCCCCCTTGTCTGTGAGTAGTTTGAATTGCAACCATACTACCCACAACACCTGAGATTTTCTCTTCTGTAACTGACAAATAGTTGCTGGCCTCTGATTGGTCTATGCCCAGGCCTGGGGCAGCCCATAGACTTTTATGGTAAGGGGAGGAATGGGGATGGTCAACTCCTGTCTGCTGAAATGTTCTTTTCGGGTACTCAGCTAGGCACGTGGGGCTGCATTCCAAACTCCCCGCCTGTCTCTAGTTAGAGCTAATGGCTGTGCTCTAACTGGGCCATATTATGAAAGCTATATACATGTGGAGGAACATACTTAAAAAGAACTAAAAGAAAACCAAAATCGGGTTCTAGGTCTCCTCAAAACCAGGAAGTTGAGATCATGATTCTGATACCTTTTAGTAAGGCCCGAAGCAAGGAAGAAATCCTTTTAGTAGAGTTTCTTCCTTCCCTTCCTCTCCTTTCTTTCTTTTTCTAAATCCTTCACAAATATGTATTTATTTGAGAGAAAGAGACAGAGAGAGAGCAAGAGAGAGAGGCCAATCATGTGCATGAATCCCTTAGCGTACTGGCATTTTCTGAAGTCATTTCTCTCCTTCCACCATGTTGGCCCTTGGGGATCCAATTCAGGTCACCAGATTGGAGAGCAGGTGCCATGCCGGCAGACCTTTGATGTTGGTCATCTTCTCCCCTCCTTCTTTCATTCTGGTTCTGGGACAGCTGTCCCTGCCTACTCCTGTCAGGCCTCAAACTGTGACCTTCCTGACTCCACCCCCCAAGTGCCAAGATCACAGCCATCTGATTCAATGTCCAATCCAGACTAAATTTGACGCACAAAGTCACTTGATTTAGGTAAATATAATTTTGGGGACTGGCTATCTGAAAACAAGACTTTGGAGTCTCCATAAAGTTAAATTAGCCAATATTCTTAAAACCCGGCTTACTTAATTTAAAGAAGTTCAATGGAAAAGTGTTTGTCTAAATGTGATAGGCCCATGGTTCCACACAGCCCTGACATTGTATAAAATGATAGACCAGTGTGGGATAGACTTCCTGACATTTCTAATCATGCCAACTAAATTCCCCCAGTTTTCTAACTGTCTTTCTCACGCTGGAGATTTACAGACTGGTGAATTTAACTAAACATTTCCCGGGGCTTTGAGAAGTCTGACTGGAACGTAATAAACATTTATTGCTACCATTGACTTGCCAGAGCACGTTGGCATGTCCCACACTTCAAAACCAGTTTTGAACTCTATTATTTACTTTTACGTGTGTGTGTTTGTGTGTATGTGTGTGTGTGAGAGAGAGAGCAGAGAGAAGAGAAAGAGAGAGAGAGAGACAGAGAGAGAGGGAGAAAACTATGTGTCCCTGTGGAGACCAAGGGTGACTTCAGGAATCATCCTGGATTGCTTCTACTTCTTTTTTGCTTCGCGCCAGGATTTCCCAGGCTCTACCCACCAGGCTTGGATATGCAGTCGCCGTTTCCAGCATTTTTATATGAGACCTGAGATCTGAATTCAGGACCTTCTGTTTGTGAGGCAGTCTTAACCACTGAGCCAACTGCCCCCAAACCAGTTTTGAAGGACAAATTCCCTTCTATCTGGAAATTCACTTTCAGAAACTGTCATTAAGAATCGGGGGCTGCTGCTTTTATGGTCCTTCTGGTGCCAAAGTCTGAAGCCTTCAACTTACCTTGGAGTCTGATTCATGGACTTCTTTGAAGAGGCAGAGATCACAGACCCTCGGGCAGGGATCAGTTTTATTAGACAAGTTCCCTGCAGTTCAAAACAAAAAGGTGGCAAAAACATATTACAGAGAGATTTTCACTTCAGAGACTATGTACGCTTCCACCGCTGACATCTAAGCATCTGATGAAGGCCTGACTAACAGGTGGAAAAGAATAAATCTCAACAAGGACGCTCCATTATTTCACATGCCCTGCTTAAGCTGGTCAGAGGATGAACTTCAAGCACAACCCATCCACACTGTGGGGATTTCATTCACAAGCACAGCTGTTTCTCATCTGCTTTCCTCCCCTCATCCCCATGGGCAGGCAGGGCTCTGAGGACCATTTCCTGATATACCCTCCACACCTTAGGTCAATGGTCAGAAATCCTAAGACGATGGAATTTTCTTCTCACCTGAACCCAGAGCTTCTCTTGTGAGCTACATTTCTTTTATCTCCAATGGCTGGTGTGAGGGTTTCTCTATCAACAGAGCTACTGATGTTTGGATATTGGATACTGATGTTTGATATTTTGGCTGTGGGGTGTATCCTGAGCTTTACCAGCAGTATCTCTAGACTCTACCTTTGCACCTCCATTCATTCAGTTACAGCAACTAAAAATGGCCCCCTAGACATGCTAAAGACAAAACTCCCTAGAGACAAAACACCCGCAATAGAGAACACAGGTGCAAACAAGGTGTTGTGTTTCTGCTAGTGATAAGCTCAGTGCTGGACACAGGTTGTTTTCTCATATGTTTCTCAAGTGAAAAGTAGTTACAAATGTTGTTCTCATAAAAGCAGATGTTACATTAGAACTATGCCTCTCTGTAATCAGTATATCCCCGGACCTTGTGATAAATATCTCAAGCTAGAAGTGTCTCAGGAGAGCCATGACTTGGATGAGCGAGGTGGCCCAATAGCTTTATCCACCAAGAGTCATGTGTCTAGAGCACAATCTTGCTTTCTTTCCTTCCTTCTCCCTCCAAGGGTGGAGCGTTGCCATCACCTACTAGTTGGGGTTGCTCTAGTAGACATTTCAAAATGTGAAACCAACAGTGGTGAATTTTCAGGACATAGCGGTATTCTTTGGAAACCTATCCATCTCCAGTGATGATACCGCCAGCCTCTTGCTCTCCAGCCACAGTGTTACAGGTCATTTATTGGGGAACAGAAGATCCCACTGAAGTTTTTGACCCTGCCCACCAGTGGTCTGCCCCACCTATAGGCAGACAGCAGGAAAAGAAAGATGGATAAAACAGTTCTTCCCAGAGGCTGAACACCTCGGCCTATGGAGATAAGATCATACACGCCTAAGACGAGTTTCTTTCCTTGAACTCTAAAACAGACTTTATTACTGGTAAAGTTGATTTGATCAAAAGCAAGATGAAAAGAAAGAGAAAAGAATGAAATAAAAAGCCACCCTTTACACCGGTCCCCTCCCTCCGTCCACCTCCCCCCAACCCCCCTGCTCCCCCCTCCCCTCTCCCCTCCCTCCCTATCCCCCGTGCCTCCCCCCCAATCCCTGGAGCATCCTTTAATGTGCATGCCAAACTCTCCTCTGGGTCCTCCTTTCCAATGAGGTGCAAGGATCCAGAGGCCTTTCCCAGAACCCTTTCCTGTGTTCCCCTGAAGCTTAGGAACACTACTGTGACTGTCAGGCCCTAGCCTCCAAGGATCCTAGTGCCTTTAGTCCATGCTAGACTTTGTGAAGTCAATAATGTGTTGGACATAGCGCAGGTCATGCAAAGTCCTATTATGATTGCTTCAGCCCTAACTTGTGTGGAGTATCTTGCATATCATTGCTCCTCCCATCCTTGTGCTCTTACAATCTTACCGCCCCCTCTTCCGCAAATTTCCCTGAGCTTCAGGATGGGGAGAGATTAGGCTGACCCAGTTCCAGGTAGTTGATATAGAGTCTCTGATGTTCTGAATTATGGTTTGTTGATTTTTTTTTCAGTTTTGCTGCTCCTGCAATGCCCTTGGCTCCATCCTGATAGGTACTGGATGTCACCCTCTGGCCAGAGATAAAAATCTGTTAAATTAGAGTCTTGTTATAAGAGTGTATTCAAAGGTAGATGGAATAAAAGTAGAAGACCGCGGTGAGAGAGGGGTCAATCACCCATTTGCAAAATAGTTACTTTCTATCAGGCAGCTATATGCCCTCCCCTTCTGGTGAGATCATACCCCATCAGTTGTAAATGATCAGGAAGGAAAGTCTGTGAACTTAACCAGATGTCTCATTACTTACTTGCAGTCCTTGATGGTGGCCTATTTTCTCTGCTGTAACATGGTCCCCTCTCTCCTTGTTTGTAAGACTTGAAATTTGTGTTATTGTATAGTTGCTAGATGGCATATGAATAAAAATAACTAGAATGCATTTTAAACTTTTACTATTTTCTAAGAACCTATCTATATTACATACATGCAGATACACATGTAAACATACCCAAACTATTAAAGTTGTTATCATTATACCATGTCACAGATGGGACAAATTTGGAAATTGAGACTCGGATCAAAGAACTTCCCTTAAGTCAAAAGACTAATTAGTCAAAAATTGAAAATTTAATACCAGTTCTAGCTTATCTCGAAGTTGGTACATTTAACTCGCCTGTGGTATCTTACTTGAAAAACCACACCCCAATTTCTACTCATACAGTTTTGAACATGGGGCAAGTAATTTGCTGCTGGAACAAATTACTACCGATTTGTGGCTAAACGCGACATCCACATATTTGGTCACATGCTTGTGGCTTGGATGTCTGGCCATAGCCCGACTGTGTTCATTTCCCACCTACAAGCCTCAAATTACTGAAACACTCAGCAACAGCAAAGTCTTCGGTTCCCCTCTGCATCTGGGGAGCACTTCCAGTTCGCTGGCAAGGACAGAATCACCCCACGTTCCCACAGGTACTTTCAGGCCAGCAACAATGAGCCCCATCTTCTCACACTTTCCATCTCACTGTCTCTCCCATCAACAGCTGAGGACGCACTCTGCTTCTTGTGTAGGTGAGGTTCACCCAGAGAATGCATGTAAGGCGTGACAGTTGGGGACAGCAGATGTGGAACATCATCAGGCACCAAGTGAGTGGCCCTGCTACCTCCGGAAGAAACTCTTCCTCTAAGAGTTTTATCCCTGTGCTAAAATGTAACAATGTTTTATATTTTAAAAGAATAAATTTCTTCTCAAAGAGATAGATCACACAGATAGATTGATGATAGAGAGATGATAAATAGGTAAGTGATAGATGACAGCATGATAAGTAGATGATTGGTCATGATATACAGATGACAGAAGATAGATAGATACATAGATATATAGATATATAGATACACAGATAGATAGATACATAGCTAAATATAGAGAGAGTGATAGATTGGCAAATGACTAATAGATGATAGAAGATAGAGTGCTATATAGGTAGATACATAGCTACATATATAAATATGCCAGCAGACCAGAGCCGCGGCCTCGAGACCAGGGCTCCCCTGGACCAGGCAGAGAACAGAAACACGCAACTCTCTAGGCCAAGTGAATTCTGACCCAGTTTACTGAAACTTTTGTGACAGCTTTTACACAGAAAACTTTAGGGTAAAGAATGTTGCACCTACAATAAACATATAATTTTGTAATCAACAAAATCACCTTCAGGGTGGATATTTTTTCAAGAACCTAACCCATTGCTTGAGGGTAAAGGCACTTAACAGAAACATTCTCCCAGTATTTCCAAACCTATCTAATCTATAATGCTTCACCAGATAGCCATGGGGCTGAGCCTACATAGTTGACATTTTTAACAGAAACTGTTTTTTTAAAAATACATAGAGGAGGAATGATCTCCTTTTGATTTCAGTAAGGAACTTATTTTACAATTAACTATAGGAGTCCCCAACACCCCATAAGTCCCAGCATGAGCTTTTGCTCTTGTCCTCTCCAGGTTGATCCTCTCAGTCAGGCAGGTTGACATGGGCACCAGGCATGGCAGCAGGTTCTAACTTGGGAAGTTGCATGAAGCTCGTGCAGTCTCTGCAATCCAAGCTTGAACCACATCTCTAGGAGTGCCATGGCTTGGATATTCAAGGGCCATAAGCACCTAGAGCGTGGTCTTGTTAATGGAGCACTACTGAGATATGTATTGAAGAAAACACTTAAGCAATATAATTATTAAAAGAATAATTCCCCCTATAATAGCATCTTTCTATTCCTTTAATAGTAAGGTTGCTTATGTCTTCCTTTGAGAATTCCATAAGTTAGATGACCCATCTGTGTATCATGCATTCTCCAAACCTGGGGTCCAATCAGGCCCCATACACCATGGGTGTCTCTTTCGGGGCAGAGGCGATCATTGGTGGGAGTGCACTCGAATGGTCCATCTCTGTGATTTCTCATAAGAGTGCTGTTTGGGATAAGAAAGACACGGCCCCCTTTGCTTCTGACATGGATTCTCCCAGTTTGGATTGCAAATACCATCCCCAGGGCCAGTCTTGGCATCTAGACTTTCTGGCATGATGGTCTATTCCTTGGCCTTCAGCCAGGGTAAGAAGGTATCACAGTTTCTTTTAAGGTTCTAGTGGACTGATAGCATAGTCTTATACTTCTGGAATTTCTGAGTTAGTACATAGGTGGGAATTTTACCTACCTATGTTTTAAGACTCTAGAAGTTATTCTCTAATTTCTCTAAAATCAGTGCACACATTCTGGCTAACAAGTCTACTTATTGTAAGTGACTAGACGTGAAATCTCTATTTATAATTTGACTTAAAGTTAAAACACAGGCTTCTTCTCTAGATCAGAGAGCAGGAAGCTATTTCAAAAAAAAAAAAAAAAAAAAACCTAAGAGCAGGTAAAGGGCATTCCTAATTCCCAGAAGAATTCTTCCTGCCAGAAGCAAAACTTGAATTACCTAGGAGAAAGGGTTAGGCCCCTGTTCATGGGCATTATTGTGACATTCCAAGAAATTCCTAGCACCTGACCATGGGGTTACTGTGACCTTCCAAGAAATTCCTAGCACCTGCACACAGGGTTACTGTGACCTTCCCCAGGGAACAGGCTTTAGGCCTGAACTGGGAAGAAACACCAAGGCCTGACAATTCCCATATTTTTCCTTATTTCTCTTAAATGAAGCCATGTCCTTATCCCAAAACATGTTTCTTTGAATCCATCTTTTCCAAACTGAGACACATTCTACCAGATTGGTCGGATAAGGACGTGGCATAATAGATGATAGATAGATACATAAATACATAGTGATAGATTGGTAGATGATTGTCAGATGATAATTGTCATAGATAAATAGATAGATGCACATACAGATAGATAGATACATAGATACATAGAAAGAGAAATAGATAGATACATAAATACATAGTGATACATGATAGACTGTTAGAAGATTGCCGGATGATTAGATAGATACATATATATATTATATGTAGATGCATAAATTGATAGAATCATAGATATATACATACATACATACTATATAGATGGATGGATAGACAGATAGTAGATAGATAGATAGATAGATAGATAGATAGATAGATAGATAGGATGATAGATACATAGATACATAGATAGACAGACAAATCATGCCATATACTTTCATGCAAACTTCCATTTTTATTCAATGGGAAATCCATCACATTTCCAGGTGATGAAACGCATTTGTCTTTTTCCTTTAACAACTTTTTACACCATAACTTCCATTCACTCTTTCCTAATGTCACCTGTTCTATTGTTCCACACAAGTCATTTTAGCTTTCAAATTATATTTCATATTCAACACATGATATGCATGAACATACAGACAAGTCATACTCATGGGAGGGCTTTGCTTCATCATTGAACATGAAGGAAATGACATGCCGCATCTTAGTTCTATACTGTCTCTCAACAATATCTGAAAAAGTGTCCTTTAAGTCAACAATTGAAGCACTAATCTAATTTCATGAAAGTCATGAATGCTAAATATAACACATTATAATAATACCACTGAAGCAAGTACTTTGTAACTATTTTCTTCTATCCAAAATTAATTTTCCTTTTATAATTTTTATTTTCTGACCCAAAGAAATAGCACAATAGGGGCTGGAGAGGTGGCTCAGGGGTTAAGCCTCTGCCTTGCAAGCGGAAGGTCCTGAGTTCGGATCCTAGATCCCACGTATAGATGCCGGGCGGAAGTGGGGGCGACCTGCGCTTCTGGTTCTGGCAGGGCAGAGTCTGTGAATCCTGGGGCAGAGTAAGCAAGGAGGAGGTGGAAGCGGTCACACACGCGCGCGCGCACACACACACACACACACACACGCACAATTGAATAAATAATAAAAAAAAGAAATAGCACAATAGCACTATTTCACCTGTGCTTGTGCTCTTCAACTGTAAGGGAGAATTTTTTTAGGTTAGTGTAGCTAGCTCAAAGAGTTTATGTATGTTAAATAATAAGAGATGCTGCTAGACTGTCTTGTTTTTAAGACAACAACAAGGTCTCACTACGCTACAACCCAGGATGCTACCGCCCCTTGCCTCTGGCTGTCTTCCAGGAAACCATCGCAACACTCATCTCTAGGTTATTTTCAAAAGTATATTTTGTCAAAAAATATATAATGAGCAAATCCTTGGTGCAAATAGATCACTTCTGAATTATTAATTTATATGATCACCAGAGATGATGGCTTTTAATATCAAATTTTTATAAACATATAAAATCCTTGTTAGGGCCTACATTCAATGGCTTTGTTATTTGGTGCATATGCAATGTATTGTTATTGTAGCTTTACTATAAATAATACATTTATTGCTATAAATGTCTTTTAAATGTTTAGATTTTCTGAAACTTTAAAATGTTAGCTTTTCTGATGTTGACCTTATCTCTTCAGCCTTAATTTTGTCTTAATTTTTTATGCTAGTTCTTGATTAATCCATAGTGTTCAATTTTTGCTTATCACTATTTCATATGCATATATCCTAAGCCCTATACAACAGAATTTTTCCTATGAACTCAGTTTTATGCATATTTTACCAGAGAATATTATTCCAGTAGTATAAAAATAATTTATTCATTATTTGGCTTGCTTTTCTGCTTCCTCTTTTCTTTCTTTCTTTCTTTCTTTCTTTCTTTCTTTCTTTCTTTCTTTCTTTCTTTCTGCAGCTGATTAGATTGGGTTGGCATCACATCTCTTTTGTGATCTCCTTCTTAAGAATATGCTCTGCTGTGCTTCTCCATTCAATATGACAAACGGAACCACGTTAGATGTGCACTGTCAGCTGCCTGGCTTTCTTAAAGGAGTGAGTAGTAAGAGACCAGACACCTGGTAAGGAAAGGATATAGAAAATAAAAAGTCAAAGAAAAGACTACAAATGTCCCACTGAAGAAGAATCAGCTGTAGAAAACCTGGCCATGGGACAGAAGAGATGGCTCAGGGGTTAGGACTATGCCTCACAAGCAGAAGAACCTGAGTTCAGATCCTGAATCCCACATAGAAATGCCAGGGAGAAATAGCAATGGTGATGGCAATGGCTTATACTTCTGGCTCTGGAAGGCAGAGCCTGGGAAATCCCAGAGCAAAGCAAAAAGAAGGTAGAGGCAATCCAAGATGATTCCTGAAGTCACCTTTGGTCCTCCACAGGGATACATAATGCTGGGTGGGGGTGGAGAAAAGAAAAAGGGAGGGGAAGAGAGGGGGGTGGGGAGGGGAGAAGAGGGGAGAGGAGGAGAGAGGGAAGGGGAGGGGAGGAAGAGGGAAGAGGGGGAGGGGAGGAGAGGAGGAGGGGGGAGAGGGAAGGGAGGAGAGGGGGAGGGAAGGGGAGGGAATAGAAAGAAAGAGAGGGAAAGAAAAGAGAAGAAGAGAAGAGAAGAGGAGAGAAGAGAGAAAGAAGGGGAGGGGAGGAGAGGGGAGGGGAAGGGAGGGGAGGGAAGGACAGGAGAGGGGAGGGGAAGGGAGGAGAGGGGAGGGGAAGGGAGGGGAGGGAAGGACAAGGGAGGGGAGGACAGGAGAGGGGAGAGGAGGAGAGGACAGAGGAAGGGAGGACAGGAGAGGGGAGGGGAAGGGAGGAGAAGAGGAGGGAAAGAGAGAGAAAAGAGGGGAGGAGAGGGGGAAGGGGAGGGGAGAGGAGGGGGGGAGAGGAGAATGGGGCCACTTCTATGACCACATCACCAGAAGACAAACTGACTTTCTCCAGCTCTCATCCCTGCTCACACAGATGCAGGGGGCATTGGATGTTACTGATAATTTTCAACATACAGAAAAGGTTGAAGCAGAAGACTCAGAAATACACACCACTGTAACCTATGCTCTGCCTATTGTTCTCAGCTTTAGGGGACCAACCAGAGAAAACAATGGGCAGGTTAAGGATCCTAATGATGTCAAATGTTTCATTATTTTTAGCCCAGACTAGACATGAGTTGGTAATTTAAGATTGGAGGTGTGTGTTTCAACCCCAGAGCTGTTCAGCGCCCCTCCACACAGGCGTCCACCCTAGACTCCTGGCTGAGCTGTGCTTAAGGTGAAAAGGCAGAGCAGGACCTCCCACTTTCTTACAGCTTTTCTACAGAATCCTGAGCAATTTGTTCCCACCCACCACGCTGTCAGTATTGTCTCTTCAGCCCTCCTGATTGGCTGTCAAGTCTGTCCATCAAATTTCTCATTGACTTCTTTCATTTTTAGTTTTGTGGTGGGTTGCTTGTTATTTAATGATTTCCTGTCCCTGGCCAAATGTCCAAATTATTCATTCAAAAAGACCGACTTTTCTTTTGGAGGTATTTTCTCTAAGCTTATGGACAGAGTGATATTGAATTTTAAATAACTTTATCTGATAAATTCAATAACCAATCCATACAGTGGGCTGTTCTTACTGATATTTTTCTCTCTTGTAGGTATGGTTTTCATTTTCATGCTTTCTTAATATGCCTGTTAATTCTAATTTGCATGATGGACAGTGATATTAACTAAAAGATGCCCCACTGTTATCTCCATCAAAAGGAAGTGGCACAGTTACTGATATATTACAGTAGTCTGTGAAAAAAAAAATACGAGTATTCCTAAGACACCTGAACTCGGCAAACTATAGCTTGTCTGCTTTCTTCGGATAGTTTTGGAAGAAGTCATCCCAGAATATGACCTCTACCTGTAATCTGAAGGCTACGGGGTGCATTGGATTGGTACCGTTATCAATCGGTAATGTGGTACCACTTCTGCCAGGCTCCATATTGGTCTCTTGTAGCCCAGGGACCAAGTCTGTTCCACTTCAGTTCACCACAGACATGGAAACCGTCCCTTAGGAATGCCTTGGTTAGCCAGGTCTCGCTGTGTCTAGCAAAGAGCTCATCTGAGCACCATGAGGGCTTTTGCTATTGACACCTCCCTGCTGTCAGTCATGCTCTCTGGGCTCAGTACTGTCAGGTGCCTGCGCACAGCTCTGTCTCCTCAGCTTTCCTCTGCTTGGACCACACTCGACTGCTACCGGGCGGACGCACCATATCCACACAGAAGGACTCTGATCAGCTACAAGGATTTGCTCTTAAATTTACCTTTTCTCAAGGACCTTAAAGTCCATATCTCCAAAAAGTGGCTTCATTTATTCTCTCTGGTTTGATGGCTGATTAGAACAGAAGACCCAGCTAGTCTAACAGGGTTAAAATCGCAAGTGGGAAATTTACTGAACTTCTGTTAATTAAAAAAGTTAAAATGAATACATGGATTTTGCTGCTCTACCCAGCACCCATGTTATGCGTTAATAATACAAATGAAAGTTAATTATTAGGAAAGTGCACTTTATTTCACGTAACTACATTCGACTTGGTGATCACAACCTCTTCTATTGAGGAAAAGATAAAATGTTTATAAGTAACATTAACCTGCTGATGCCTTTGGAGAACATCAGCTGGTATCACCCAGAGAAAATAAATGAAACAGTCACATTTTTAATAATACATGAGGAACACAAGGAAAACACTTGTCAAAATTGTATAATGTTACAGCGCCCTATCTCTGTACAAATGCGTAAGTTTCTAACAGTGCATTTTCCTTGCGTGTGCTAATCTTTTTTACTTGGCATGTTTTTAATGGTTTTTCCAAATGACCTTTGTAAGATTAATAAAGGATGTGACATTGTCCTTTGGAGAAATACAAAGAAAGAATGCTGCTCAGAATAACTTTTGCATGAAAAACAGCCAAAAAGTGACACTATGGGGCCAGCATTTATATTAGAGGGGGAAAAAATTGAACCTTGAAGATGGAGCCAACGAAAAATACCACATTTTTTGTCAGTAATATTTTATGGGTCTCTGATAGTCCATTTCCTCCTGAGTTTTTAATCCCATCTTACTTTTTTTATTGCTTCAGACCAGATAGATTTTTTTTCAATATAATTTGCCAAGTAAAACAGTACTGCAGACAGTGAAAAGCATCTCACATTAAAAACAACAAACACAATGTGTAAAACTATAAATTCGCAGATCCTAGGAGAAGATGCCTGCAATTAGACAAGATAGAAATCTAAGGAAAAATGAAATTCGGTTACAATGCATTTCCTCATCTTTTCTTTAAGAAAATTGCAACGGATGTGAATCTTTCCCCCTCCCCCCCAACACCCCTGCCGTAATTTAAATGTTAAGCTGCCAGATGTGTGTCTCATGCTTGAAGAGTAAAGCTTTGCATTATTTAGCATATTAAGAATCACAGAATTTTAAAAAGGACTCCTTTATTGCCCGGAGGTTTCAATTAAGTAAACCTTAGCCTGGTACATTTAAAACTTGCAATACATGAGATTTTTTACTACTTTTCTCCCCACACTCCAGTCTCATCTAGATAATAAATATGGAAAATCTTTAGGACGATATGATTTTTCTTTTGCTTGAGGAATTAAACCTATCTATTACTTTAAGAAGTTTTTAATAGAGGCCAGCCATCTCGAAGACAACTGAAGATTCAAAATGCTTTTTAATCGCCGCCAGTTGCTTTTCCTATTTATACCAAAGAATGTATGTTTCACAAAGGCTTATCCATCTTCTCTGTCTGTTTCTTCCTCTTCGTTCTCTCTGCTTCTGCTGGGCTCTGCTCTTGGGAGACAAAGAGGATGCAAGGAGCATCCTTCTGGAACTGCATCTGTCTGTCTGTCCACCTGTCACACCACATCCGATCACCCAGCACTAACTTATCTTGTTGTCCCCCTCAGCACTTCGTGCCCAGAGTTTCAGCAGCTAAACGAGAAGCCATAGTCACACAGAAGTTCTAGAGGCACACAACCTTCATAAATCATATCCTTAAATACAGTTATTTTTGCCATTTTAGAAAATGTCAGAAGTGTCACTCTGCCCAAATGTGCCGCTTAACAGAGATTATTTTAGTAAATTGGCTTGAAATGCATTCTGCTGACTGACAGTCAGAAGCATATAATCTAGTTCACAGGACAAATGAACAGTGTAAAGGCCAAAACGGGCAACGAACTGCAGATTCTCAGTAGCATGCTGTAACCACCCACTACTGAATCTGGGTGCAGCTATAATCCCAAATCCTGATCTTAATGTGTCTAATGCCATCAACCATCATGGCTCCCAATTTGGGGAATGTGGGTCTTATTTTTTTTTTCTTCTTCTTCTTAAAAAAAAAATCCCGGGGCTGGAGAGGTGGCTCAGGGGTTAAGCCTCCGCCTTGCAGGCAGAAGGTCCTGAGTTCAGATCCCAGATCCCAGGTATAGACGCCAGGCAGAAGCGGGGGCGGCCTGCGTTTCCGGTCCTGGTAGGGCGGAGCCTGTGAATCCCGGGCAGAAGGAGGTGGAGGCGTCCATGGTGGTTCCCGAATTCGTCCGTGGTTCTACACACACACAGACACACACACACAGACACACACACACGCACGCACGCAGACACACACATGCGCACAGTTGAATAAATAATAATAAAAAAAAAACCCGGTCTAGGATTATTTCCAATGTTACCCTTGGGCCTCCACAGGCACACTCTTTCAAGTGCCCTCTTGTACACACAAACAACACGTGTACATCCACTCACATGCAGACACATACACACACACATCATACAAAATACATTATCTAAAATGGACTGTTTTTATTAAAAGTTGAAATATGTGAAGCCTATATTTTGGTTAAATAAATAGTTTCAGAACAGTCACTGCATTTATATCTTTGTCTGTCATCTTGCCTGAGGTTCATGTTCTCTTTATTCCTGGTGGTATTACCTTCTGTTTGCTTTTCTTATCTACTTGGAGTTGTAAAACGGTTGTCAAACTGAAAATTCTGAGCCTCCTCCTTTCTTGCATATATAAAATTTACATGGCAGATCCTTCTGTTTCTAATGGTGACTGGAGCTAAATAACACACTAACTTGAATCCAGTTCTTGTAAAAGAGCAATTCTACATAACAATATTTGAATAGGAAATGAAAACGTGTTACATGTATTTGGACCTAGAGTGAAAGAATTCCGCAGATTCCATCTGACAGATACGAACTTGTCTTTCAGAACTGTGTGTTCACTTAACTTGGAAACAAAAAGAAAATTGTCTCCTAAAGTCATTAGCAAGTGAGTTTCAGGAACTATCCCAGAACAACAAAGTCAAGTTGTTTTTGACACAATGAGCCCCCAGAAAGGATGGCTGTACTGGAAGCTTGGCCTTCAGAAAGAAAAGCTAAAATTTAAAACCTAAAGGAATGTATTTAGTTTAAGGTGCCTGCCCCTTTCCCCTCATGAAATCCCAGGCTGTGGAAAATAAAAGTGGTAAATGTTAAAAAAAAAAAAAATTCTGGTCTAGTTGTAGTTGTTGATTAAGAAAACAAAAATTGTTTCAGTGATATTCAGAACTATGGCCAAACATCAAATTGAAGATGTTCACAGCCAACAAATTGCAAATAAGCAGTCAGTAGCATTCTGTGCTAGCTGCCTGATTTGACCCTACAAGTGGTAACTTCAGAAATGCATCAAATATAAATACATGAATGTTTGTCACGATGTTAATGAACAAAATTTTCTTGTCTTTAGAGGAGGAACAAATCAATCCATAAAAACATTGATAGTTGGGACCGGTGACATGTCTCAGGGGGGTCATGCATCTGCTTTCAAACCTGGTGGCCTGAAGCCCAGGTGATAGAAGGAGAGAACTCGCTGTCAAAAGTTGTCCTCTGACATCCACATGTGCACCATGACATTGCATGTATTCTCATTTTCTTTCTCTCTCTGTCTCTCTCTTAAAGAAAAAGAAATATAACATTTAACAGTTATCAAATTAAGCTATTTAAGCTAAAAGTTAGTCTGAATTACTCTCCCCAATCCAAAGTATTTAGTGAAAACTAGAATGTATTCAGTATTTTATGAACTGGTTTCCTAGAAGTGCTTAAAAGTCTGGCAATTTAATGTTTGGAGATGTTCGAATGTAACCAGAGGCCAGAATAAACAAATTACACCAAGACCATGATCTTCCCACAGGGCTTCTCTCCCAGTTGCCCCATGGCTGTTCCTTAGACACTTGGTCCAGGAGAGGCAAGGAGAAAGCTACATCATCTTAACATGGGAGAGCATAATGATGTGTCCAGATTCTTATGTTTGGGAGTCAAAGATTGAAACCGGGACATGCATAGAGGATTAAGGCAGAGCTTATTAGAGGAGTGAAAGAACGGAACTCACAGACGTGAATTCGTGAGGGGCAAGAGAGCCCTAGAGAACTCATGCACTCCAGACATGGAATCCCACCAGGGGCAAGGGAGCCAAAGATGGCTGCCAGGTCAGGATTATTTACAGGCCTAGGCAGGCCCAGGAAAAATGTCTTCTTCTTATTGGTTAGTTCCAGTGTTTCCAATTCTGATTGGAGCTTTTGGTCTTCTACATCTCATTGGTCTGTCCATATTGGGGTCCAAGCCAGTCGATCTCGTGCCAGCCTCCTGGTAGGTCTTTGGTACGACGGAGAACTAATCTCCATATCCTTTCATGAACAGAGGGTTAAGGGAAGATGTGAAATTTAGGGTGTGTCCCTTCAGGGTAATCCAAGGGTAATCTTTGAAATGACTTTCAAAGACCTTCAGTCCCAGCATAACTTCTCTAATCTAAAACTGCCTAAATCAGAGCAGAGGAAAATAGCTAAGATCAGAGAGAATAGGGAGAGAGCCCCCACGAACACATGGCTAGGACAGCACAGAGAAATTATGCTGAGGCTGCATGGTGGGAGAACCTAAAGAAAAGAGGGAGTAGTGGGCGGGGCCATCATCTTTGATAGTCCATGCGTTGCTGCTGAGTATCCAGGAGTTCTGGGAAAGTAAGGTAAAGACTGGAGGGGTGGTAGGCGTGGTCCCCACAGACCCTAGGGCCATTCCTAACTGCATTAGCTGTCCAACAGAAGTTAAATTACTCCTCATAACACAGCACACTTTGCTGACACTTGTGAACGGCAGTGGTTACTTGACTAAGAATAGCGAAGGAGAATCACTTCTCTTTTGAGTGTAGCCACTGGCAGGTTGCCCATGCTTCCTTGGAAGACCCCCTGAGTGTGTGCATGCTGACAGGGCTAATCTGCTGAGGAGAGAGGTTTGGGTAAGTGAGAGGGGGAGGCCAAGTGGATATTATCAAAACACATTACATATGTATGCAAATGTTTCAAAGAATGAGGGTACTATGAAAGAATTACACATTACGCTCACAGATTTTACAGGTTGCAAAAATATTTTTAAGTGTTGGTTCTTTAATTCAATAGAGTTGATGATGCTATGACTAGTAGAAAATGACAAATATTTTTGCTATCATGTATCATAATCTCTGAAAATTTTATATCCATAAGATTAAAAAAGATCTGTACATGTATGCCTTGCCTAATGAAATATTATTGTAATATAAGAGCAGACATATACTTTGATATTCTTTCCAAGAATAATCTTTAAACTTCACCCAGTTCTGCCCTGTGTAAGAAGATTCTCTTCCCTTATGAAAATCAGCCTCTTTAAGTATTAAACGCTCCATCTAATGCACAATGAAAGAATGCAGAAATCTTAATATGCAGCTCACAAACTTTCCCTGGTTATCATCAATTAACACTTCCACTGAACTTAGACCATCCAAAGCTATTTGGAATAATAAATTATTTTATTCAGTCCTAAGTTCCTATTGCTGAGAGAAAATTACAGGCAGAGACAGAGGCGTCTTATGCCTAATAACATCATTAAGCAGGGTGCAGGCACAATGAAGTGTGTGTCAAGGATTCTGGGAATTGTGGTAACAGAGGAAAGTTTTCATGAGCAGCTGCTATGTGTTTGACTCCATACAAAATGTCGCCAATATTCACATAAGGACCATTACTGCCTCTTTGTGGGGGGAAGACATAACAACCCAGAGATTAAGAAACTTAAAACACATGGTATAACCAAGTCATTTGAATTCGGTCTCTTTGCTTCCTATATCCAGTTTATATTCCCACACTAAAGATGCACTGATCCGAGCTGGGCCAACCCTTTGCTGTGTGTTTCTAGCAAGCAGGCAGTGATTAGGCCTTGAAGCCATGATCGTTGACACTAAAAGAAACCAGCTGTGCCCCGCACTGGGCGTGCACACACTCTCAGTAGTGCGGGCTTCACAGAAGAAAACAGAGGTAACAATTCTCTGCAGAAAAAAATAGAAATGTCTGATGCTATTGAGCTCACGTGGCAAACTATGTTGAGAGATTGCAATGTCTCAAATCAGCTACTAATTTTAAACTCTCCTCCACAAAACTCTCTCTAAAACCTTGTGCAGTGAGTAATAAAATGTACAAATTTAAATTTCACCTCCTTCCTAGTAGATTAAATTTCACCTCCTTTCCCCATTTCTGTTTCCTATCTCCTATTTCCCATTCTGCAGGACTCATCTCCTGAGTCTCAGAGGATCCCTAAGTGTGAAACACTGTTTCACCAATCTCCATTTTGAAGAAAGTTCAGTGTTGCTGAGGAGGGAGGGCTCAATCATTCTTTCCACTTGGGTCCTAAGGTAGTTTCATATTTTCAAAGAGTTATACAATACTAGTGGATCCCACTTAAAGAAAACAATCACAGTAGTACAATGGAGTAATAGATGGAGACTGGACCATGTTTTATAAGCTGGTAAATGTTATGTAATGTGATATGATATGTTTTTACTACAACTGGTTTTTTTCCCCTCCATATTCCTCAATTCCTAGGTGACATTCTAGAGCACCTTGAAGAATTTAAAATAAAAGAGAAAAGCAGGAATAAGAAAAAGAGAGACACAAAAGCTTGTTTCTCTCTTGCCCTTTCTACCCAGCAAAAACTATTGGCTGGCTTCGGAGATAATGTGAGAGGTAGACAAAGGAGGATTCAAAAAGAAAGAGAGGCAAATGACCAGAAACTCCTCAGCAAGCACACGAGGTAGACATTGCATGTTCTACCACATCCAATAGAAGAAACCATTCCGGCTCCATCTCTTAACCACACCAGCAGCTCCTGATGCCTGACCGGTTCTCGATGCCCACTGAGCATGGCCTGCATGGCCAGTGGCTCTTCATGCTTATGGCCCATGGCACGCATCACAGATGTGAAGGTGTTATGATCGCGAAATCCTGATCTCCCCAAGAATCGATACAGCACACCTGACCAAGTCTTTGTATCATACAAAGATTGATTCAGAATCTAACTTTCCCCGTTTCTGTTTCCTATCTCCTATTTCCCATTCTGCAGGACTCATCTCCTGAGTCTCAGAGGATCCCTAAGTGTGAAACACTGTTTCACCAATCTCCATTTTGAAGAAAGTTCAGTGTTGCTGAGGAGGGAGGGCTCAATCATTCTTTCCACTTGGGTCCTAAGGTAGTTTCGTATTTTCAAAGAGTGAATGATGGGCTGGAAGAAGGCTCAGGGTTACAGCTTTGCCTCCCAAGCAAAAGAACCTGAGTTCAGATTCCCAGGTCCACATAAATGCCAGGCAAAAATGACAGTGGTCTGTAATCCTGGAAGGTGGAGCTGGGAGACCCCGAAGCAAAGCAATAAGGAGCTAGAGCAATCCAGGATGATTCCCGAAGTCACCTTTGGGCCTCCAGCACTCTCTGATGGGGGGAGGGGTAAATGAGTCTCCACAGAGAGGCAATTGAGTCTTATTATTCATGTAAAGTTTGACAATTTCATTCAGTTTTCACTCAATTTGGGAAGGCCAGTACTAAGCTAAAGGAGATGACTCCTACTGTGGACTTGCCACAGGAGTCTAAAGTCAAAGCCAGCGTCCCAGATTGGAGCAATGGTCGCACCAGTCATATAAGCTGACAGTCTGGAGAGCAAGTCCCCGCCAGCCAGTCTTGCTTTCTTTCATTGTGATTCACATGTTAGTAAGCAGTGGGCTAAAAGCAGGTTGTTTTTTCCAGCTTTTATCTAGAGTGTATATTCGGTCATGGGTACCGCAGTGAGTCTCAGATTCATCAGTGAATTCAGAGGTTTGAGTCTCTTCTCAGAGGTCCACAGTCACTCTTTCGGCCTAAGCCACAGCTCCCATGCTATTCCAAAGTGCTCCAATTCTCTTCCCCCGCTAACATAACCACGATGATTCAAGCTCCGCCAAGAACTACAGTAGTACGATTCACGGTCTGCTCCACTTTCTGCACCGTCGTTCTGCAAGCATATTGTCTGTTTCAGAGATGCAGAACAAGTGAGAGAAACAGCTGAAGATACATAGGATCATTTTTCAGAACAGCGCCTCCTATAGGTGATTGCCGGGATTGCTTGTTTTCGTAAACAGCTTCAGCCCAACAGGTCAAAGAACGCTGCCACACAACCGTCAGCAGAGTTGAAAGTGTGGAGTGGAGCAAAGGGAAATATCATTTCTTCTTTAAGAAGTGTTTTCAGAATGGTGCATATCCTGAAAGATGTTTCCCAAGAGCTCTGGAATGAGAAAGAGTGGTACCTCTTTGGTACCACTTTGGGCAGCTGTTTTTCATCCTTTCTAAAGGATCCCTTCTGGTTTCACCCACCGACCTCCCCACCCTGCACTGTCTCCTCTACAACTCCTTCATCCTTTACACTCCACTGGAGCCATGATTAATTTTCCATCCCGCTCTCCTCTGGCCTGAAGCCTGGTGGTACCACTTAGCTAGGAGTAGGCTCCATCATTCTCTCAATGACAAAATTTCCTAAGGAAATCCTCAGGATCTCTCGCCACTACCACCCCCACCCCGTCATTAAAGAATGTGGGGCTGCGCTTTCAAAACTGACTTCTTTAGTGATTCTTAGAACACTGACAGTTTGGCAAGTTGTTAAATGGTTTTGGTCCGTCCACTGAAAGAATAGCAAACCAGTTTGGCTGATAATAGACCTGACCAAGCTCTTGTGTTTCCTTCTGAGGCTGTTCGCTTACAGAAACAGAGAGGAATATTCTACCATGATGCACATCTGAGGCTGTGTAAAAGTGTCTAGCGTGTGAAATGTCAAGAGGGTGCAGGCTCTTACGTGATGTTGTAGAGCTCATCCACATGCTGTAATTGCAAACACACCTCCTGTGCCCACATGTGGGCATAGGGCAGCAAATGGATTCGCACCTTTTCCTTAAATCTGTTTGATCATTTACATGTGACTCAATTACTTTTATTTCCACTACTCAAAAAAAAGAAATAGAAAAAAGGTAGAGGTGGATTCACTTGTTGGTGCTCAGAGCCCTCCCACATCAACAGATCTGCTGCGTTCACTCTCCAAACGAAGCTGCACAACCAACCTTCCAACCTGCTGGAAACGTTTTTTGCCCCGTCTCATCTCTCTGTTCCCAACGTCTTCTTCACACGCCCTCCTCCCTCCTTTCTGGGTGTGAAACTGCCTCCCCACTTCCTGTACATCAGTGGGAACATTTTCCCGCATGGTGTCAGGATCACTTGGCGGGGTCAGGGGCTGCCCTGTAGAGGAAATGACAAACCGTGAAAGGGAAAAAGAGCAATTCCTTCCACATGTTCTCTGGCTCTGGGAGCAGCAAGGGGCTGTCATCTAGCGTCACCATGGGCGGGGCCAGGACTCGGCATCACAGGCCTGTCAAAAGCAATTTACCAATCAAGCCCTGCGTAGCTGCTTAAAGCAGTCCCGATTCCTGTAGTCTGCAGAATGACTTTGGATGGAAGCGGATCAAAGAAAATAAAATGCTGTAATGAACCATGGTGGGTGGCAAAGAGCCTCACCAAATAAGCCAAAGATGAAAACAAATGGGAGTCGTTCTCTTAAAGAAATCCATAAATGGTACAACATTCCCTCACTTCCAATCAACATCGAGGGAGAATTTCCTCAGCTAAGCCTGTTGGGGAAGTTCAGTGCCATAGCTACTGGAAATGTTGCTCAGTCTGTAAATAAAGCTCCAAGGTGATACCATCACTGCCTAAAGAAAAGAGGAAGGGGGAGAAGAAGGAAATGGAGGAAGAGAGGGAGGAGGGAAAAGAAGAAGGGAGGGAGAAAGAGAAGGAAGAAGGAAAGAAAAAAGGGCTTAATTGATTTCATTCTTTATTTGATTGTGAAAGGAAAGAGAGAAAGAGAGAGAGAGAGAGAGAGAGAGAGAGAGAACAGAAGTGCCAGACAGAGAATAAGTTTCTGTAATCAGTTTTCTCCTTCAACCATGTAGTATTTCGAGAATCGAACTCAGGTTGCCTTGTAGGTACCTTGCCCTCCAAACGATCTTCCATCCCCAAAGGATGCTTTTCGAAGATACAAATTAGAGTATTCTGAAGCTTTTCTGAATATGAAAACATGTTCATATCTTAGATACAAATCATTTTAAAATGCAGGTAATCAAATCTCTTTGTGCAAATTGAAAATTCAAAGAAACAAAAAAAATTCAAGATCAAATGCTAGGTAGTCTAAAACATGCATCAAAATTTCAACTGTTAGTGAGTCTGAAACAGTCATTCCAAATTCCTAACATCATGGATATGTTTCATTAAAAAATGCATGGAAAGATCCTTGTAAAGCCAGCATCGACCCTGGCAGTTCCCCCGTTCTTATTTTTTAATTTTAAAGCAAAGACATCCACAAACAAATGATACAGCAAAATGAATAAAACAATAGATCAAAAGAACTGCTATAAAACCTACATCGATAGCAACCAAATCAGAACTAATGGACCAAAATTTTGCAATAATTTCAGTACTGTTAAAACAAGAATTTAAACCATCATAGAACATTTTTGATAACCGTGATAGACTAGGTATTAGAGTAGCTTTCTGAATATCTATAATCTTATTGTGCAAAGATCCAATATCTATGCTTAGATTATTATGATTCCAAATGCCTGACAGATGAGACTAGATGTGATCCCAATTATATTCAGAATTGCTATAAATCTTACTAGTAAAACAGAGTCATTGATAATTAGCATGACAATGCAATGAATCTTTCATCTTTAAGTTTTGTACTTTGGTACTGAGGGCAATAATGGCTGTTCTAAGTACTGAAAGTGTTTACAGCTCTATGTAATATATGGACTATCTAGACAGTCTATCTATAGATTCAGTTCCAATTAGCAATAGTGAAATCTGCAGAGCTATTTCCAAATACCAGATTCTTGATTCTATCATAGAGTAACAGCTGACTAGCAACTTATTAACTGCTACATGTATACGTTAATAGATGTGTATATATTTAATTGCAAAAATGTCAAAACTAAGTGGCCATTATTTTTATAAAGTTTAAGCTCAAAAACTGAAAGAAATAAATCTTTAAGGCTGAATTAGGAAGTGGAGAAAACTAATTCCTATACTCATAAGATATGTATGCAGAGAACACTGGAAAAGGTTGGAATATTCTGCCAGCCTCTGGTTGAGCAAGGTACAAAAGTGATTCAACAACAAAGTGAGTCTTTCAGCTAAGGACGCTGGAACAGCGGACAAACAGGCAAATGACCCCCCCAAAAGTGTTAAACTTGACTTTTTTCTTGTATGTGTGTGTGTGTCTGTCTGTCTGTCTGTCTGTCTGTATCTGTGTGTATCAGAGGAATGTGTGTGTCTGTGTGTGACTCTGGGAATCATCCACTACTGCTCGTATCTCTTTTTTGCCTCACTCTGGAATTTCCCAGGCTCTGCCTTCCAGAGCCAGAAGTGCAGACTGCAGCCTTCTCTGCCTGGCACTTTTACATGGAATTTGAGATCTGAACTCAGGGTCTTCTGCTTGCAAGGCAGACACTTAACCTTTGAGCCATCTCTCCACCCCAGCATCTTACCTGTTTTGCTTGGAAGACTGATTTGTGATGAACCGTCCATCGAAATGTGCAGCTCTAAAGCTTTTAAGAGAAAGTGTTAAGGTGCTGCGAGGTGAAGTTAGACAGAGTTTGGAGTTGACAGACATGACATTAAAACTGCAATCCACTTCTGAAATCAATAGGCAGGATTTAATTGAAAGTCAGGAGGCTTGCTCTGTGAGACAGTGTCCTGAAAATAAGAAAGGTCAACCACTTTGGGGAGAAAGTATTTGCAGACCCCTGTTTGGGAAAACTCCTGTACCCAGAACATAGAAGTGCTCTGAAAGCAACACAGGAAGAAAATGAGAAACTCAATTAAGAAACCATGCAAACAAGGGCCAGCATGTGGTTCTGCTGTAGGCATGAAGCATCGCATTTGACCCACATCACCACATAAGCTGAGTTTGGTAGCACATACCTACATAGAGGTTGACGTGAGAGTCAAAAGTTCAGGGTTATCTTTTGCTACTTAGTAATTTAGTAACCTGGGCTGCATGAGACACTGTTTCCAAAACAAACACACTGTTGTAGTTACTCTGTTGTTGCTGATAAATTCAGGATCAAATGACTTAAGGGAACAAGGGGTTTTATTTTGCCTTGTGATTCTTGGTGACAGTTCCTTGTCCAACTTGACAGGAGACTCACATCAACACCAGAGGCCAAGTGTATTAAGCACACTATATCCATTTATCTACAAGACTGCTGAGATGGGACAATCCTTACTTTCCAGACCAGTATGTCTGGGCAAGTATACAGAAGAATGCCCACTTTCTCAACCAACTCCCTCCATCTTATTTACCTGCCCAGGGGCTAGTCCACTCACCATGGATGAGGATTCCTTATCAATCAGACAGTCTCCTGTAGACTTGCTCTGGGCTCAACTCAACTACCAGTTCTTTCAACTGTACTCAGAACTCAAGCCTCCAATCACCAGGTTGACATGTGCATCTACCTATGACACACATAGGTGAGCAACAACTCACAAAACCTTTGCAAACAGATAGCTACCAAGCAAGAAAAATGGATGGCAAGTACATGTGAAGATTTTAAATACCAATAAGCATTTGAAGATACAAATAGAAATCATAAGATGCTATCACATATGAATTAGGGTGATTTTTTAAAAAAACAAAATAAAATAAAACAACTTCCCAAAGTCTATGCTGGTGCAGACAAAGTATGGAGCTGGTTGAAAAGCAGAAAGTCAGTGTGGAATACCGAGGATTTCTTGCAAAGTTCAGAAAGTGTACACTATCTCGCAGAAGTGGCACAAACAACCAAAATTTCATACCAGTTTTCTAACTCTCAGTCCATACCATCTTGCAATCTACCACAGTGCAAATGCCAGCTGAAAATAAGTAAGTACTTCTTGGCTTTGTTAATTCATACTTGACTGATAAACCTACTAATTCATTCATTCATTCAGTGCATATTAGATTGAGCACCCATCATGTGCCAAGGCAGGGGCAAACCATACAGGCTTGATCCCCGCACAAGAGTCATGTCATCTGAACAGATCTGATTGGTCAAGAGAACTCTAGGGCCAATCTTTGGAGTTGCTGCTTCGGGTTTCTTTAAGAAGAAAGTTTTAAGCTAGCAGTAGGAGAAGATTTCTTATGACAGAGGGGCACAAAAGAATCTCTCAGATATAAACCATCTTATCCTGTTTCTTTTTTAAAATTTTTTTATTATTATTTATTCAACTGTGCGCATGTGCGTGTGTATGTGCGCGCGCGCATGTGTGTCTGTGTGCGCGTGTGTAGAACCACGGACGAATTCGTGAACCACCATGGACGCTTCCACCTCCTTCTGCCCCGGGATTCACAGGCTCCGCCCGACCAGGACCAGAAGCGCAGGCCGCCCCCACTTTCGCCTAGCGTATCCGTGGGATCTGGGATCCGAACTCAGGACCTTCCACCTGCAAGGTGGAGGCTTAACCCCTGAGCCACCTCTCCAGCCCCCATCTTGTCCTGTTTCTAGAAACCAGAGCAATCAGTAAATCCCAATGCTGGGCGGTCGTAATTTCATATCAACCATTTGTTTGGCCTGGTTTTGGTTTTCCTTTTGAAAGTTGCATGGAACTAAGGGAGCTAAAAGACTCACTATGTAGCCAAAACTGGCTTCGAACTCTGTTATCTCCACCTTCTAAGTGCTGGCATTATAGGTGTATGCCACCATGCCTGGCAATCATGAGTCTTTCTTAGCTTAGAATTGATGAATTTTTTTTTAAGAATGCCGATGTGCAGGTCTTGAGCCCAGAGAATTGGATTCTTCTATAGTTGAGACCAAGCATCACTATGTGTTAAAAACTCTACAGAAAATTCTGTTTTATCTATTCATTTATTTATTTGCTTGTTTGTTTGTTTGAGAGGTAGAGACAGAGAGAAAAGTGAGAACAGTGAAAGAAGGAGTAGAGGAGATGAAAGGGAGGAGGCACATGTTCGCCATGGCACATATGTAGAGGTCAGAAGACAACTCTTAGAGTCTATTCTCAGGTTACCACCTTTGCCCACAGATGTCTTTACCTTCTGTATCTTCTTTCCTACCTTCCAGAAAACGTTGGAAAATTTGTTAAATTTGTTGGACTAGTAAGCAAACTTCTAACATAAGTATACTTTTTATATATTTATCATTATTTGGTTGATTCTTGACAGTGATCATATTTAGTACATCAGCTAGGCTGGGGTGGTCTGTTTTTACACAGACAGTTAGTTCACTTACTCTCAATTGCTCACTGAATACATTAAGTTGCACAGAGTGGATGCTCCAGGACTAATAATAGGTTTTCTACACTGTCAGCCCAGCCTAAGTGGAAAATATCCTGTGGAAAGAAGCACACTTAATAGACATAGCCTATTAGACTTAGCACAGAACACTAGACCACTGATTGACAGTGTCTAATCAAGATCGTGGTGCATGGGAGCTCCACGCCACCACACAGCATTAGAGGGGGAAATCATGCTGTCCTCACTAACCCAGGAAAACATCCAAATTCAACACTGGATAACAGCTTCTACTGTATGTGTACTGCTCCCATCGTCATAACACTGAAAATCAATCATAGTTCCTATTGTCAGAAGTCAAGGGCTCTCTGTAGTCAACAGCGAATCTTTGTTTCTTCCCTAATAGATATTATTAATAAGAACTGATAGAGAAAACTGAGAAAGAGAGAGAGAGAGAGAGAGACCTTTGCCCACCTCAGCCTACATCCCTCAAAACAATTTTCTTCCAAAATATGCTCCAAGGCTCCAAGCATTGAAACAGTGAGGTTAGAGCACAAAGCTGATTCTTTGACAACATATATTTCCCACAGCTGATGCCTCATGTTCAACTGAATCTTTACTATTTCATTCATCTCCAGTTCTGAATTCTCTCCCAGAAGGTTTGTTCATTGGTGTGGAAACCATCGCCACATCGTTATGTGAACATATGCTTATCTCATAACAGAATAACCTGGGGCTCTAGCAAACCTCTAGAATTCAGAGCCAGGCGTCGAGGGTTGTAATTCTGTGGCATTTTAGCAGTGTGGTTTGTTCATTGTGACCTCACAGTAATATTCTCTAGAATTCTGCATTACAGGGTGTGCAAAGGTTTTACCAAGGACTATGGTTCTTGCCATACAACTATACATAAAACAAAGCTATCAAGCCCGATAAGGATATCCCTAGTATGTTCCCTACAAAATTAAACAATCTAAAAAATGGGAAGTGTATGAAAACTGTATCATTGGTCTTTTTCCTCCAGCCATCTATAATAAATATTTCCTAGCCTTAGACTTGTTCACAAGGTTGATCACCACATCAGACATCAACCATGAGGTTAAACCAGATTCCCTTGGGTATATATATATATATATACCCAGAATCCTTTGAGGAAAGTATGTGTATCCAGAATCCCTTGGGAAACTGTGGGTATGCACCCAGAATCCCTTGGGGAAGTGTGTGTGAATCCAGAATTCTTGGGGAAAATATGTGCCTCCGAAATCCATTGGGGAAGTGTGGGTAGGCACCCAAAATGCTTTGGGAAAGTATGTGTACACAGAGTCCCTTTGGGAAAGTGTGCGGGTGCTCAGAATCCCTTGAGAAAGTATGTGCATGCACACTTGCAAGTGAAGAAGGAAGTCACTTCCTGATTAGGGGACAGCAGATTACATATGGACCTGTCTGTGGAAGACGGCTTGAGGAGAATCGTCAACATAATTTTCAGAAGGCAACAGCCACTGCTATGAACACCCCGCTTTTTAGTAGTAAAAAAGCCAGAAAGTCGTCGAGCCAGAGTTTAATAAACTTTTAATTTGAAATGAATTAGCACATGTTGTGTTTGTTTATCCATTATTAAACCTCTTAGCAACATATCGGTGGCAGAAACGGCACCACTGTATCATAGCCCTAATATACCGGAAAACAAACCCATGGGGGATATTAACCACTAATCATGCTGAAGATGCTTCCAAGAAAAATAAATAAATACAAGACATCATGCAAACACAAACTCGAATATCTTTTCATGTCTGACTCGGTATGAACCTGAAATAGAAATCCCTTGGCACTCAGTCTAGAGAGCTGTCCTTATTTTTACAGTCATGCTTGTTCATCTCTCTAGTACTCCATGACGGTCTCACTTCTCCAACTATACTGCTATCTCTACCCCAATTTGGCTTTCCTCATTTTTGCTTGGACTGTTCTAACCTTTTCCAAATCCATCTACTCCTACCTAACATCAACCATGAAACACAAGGCTCTCCCAAAGCTCCTACAGCAGCTTTCCACTTAATATCAACTCCTGATCAGCTGCAAGAGACGTGAAATTGAATGGAGAGAGTAATAAGGCAAGTAATAAGGCATATGAATTAATAGCTCAACAATGGAAAAAAATCAGTCTCTCAGACATTCAATGGTTGAGAGATCTAAATGAACCACTGGAGATCTATTTCAGGAAGGTAAATGGAACCAAGGTGAATACATGTTATATTAAAAATATTTCAAAGCATAGATATTGAATGAATAATGACAATAATTTTTATATTAAGAATTATATATTAAATATGTGATATATTGATTCTTTTTATATTAAGAAAATAATCCTAACATGTGGTGTTCAATAAACTGAAGGCAGGAGAAAGGAAGGAAGAGCAAAAAGAGGTGTGTGGAGGGGTACTGGCTGACACACCCTAGCATCCTTTTTATAACTAAGAAAGGAAGAGAAATGCTTAGGTATTTAAAGATAACTTGTAGTTAAATCAAGACATGAGAACATTAAGAACAACCTTTAAAGTAGTAAAACCTATAGACTGTGAACAACACAAAAATAAAATTGAAAAAATTATTTCTGGTTAGAGAAACAGAAAGGGGAGTATTTTCAAAAAGCAAAGAAGTTGGATGGCTGATGAAAAATTCAAATTAAGAAGCCACCAACAGATTTAAACTCAACAACAAAGAAAAGCACAAACGCGTTTCCTTTGCTGCTACACTTGGAATCTTAAGTGTCTCCCAAAGGTGTGGGAGTCTCAGACTCGGTCTCTAGACAATAGTTTTATGAAGAGCTGCTTTAGGAAGTAGGGTCTAGTGGAGAAAATGAGATTCTTTTGTGGAGGCAGGTCTGCAATGGGCCTGGTGGGAACTTTTACTTCTTTTCCATGAGTGACTGAAGACAAGTGACTCCACCATGTACTCCCGCCCTGAGAGGCTGTCAAGGCTTGAAGGAGCAAGACCTACCAGTCATGGAAACCTCCAAAACCATGAGCCAGAATCAACCCTTTCTCATTTGTAAGCTGTCTTGATATTTTTCATGTAACAAAAAGTTGACAAATACATTTATTCTAACAAAAAACACATTATCTACCTGCGTCAAATATAAACATAGCACCTGGACTTATGCTGCTAACTACAACTTAAGCAGAATCACAGATAAATACTTACTGAATAACACTTCAGGTGATGTTGCTAATATGCAAAACATTAATATAGAAAGAAATTACATTCATATGAACAGCAATAATGTTACCAAAACTACAACTGTAACAAACTTACAGGCTAATGTAATAGCTGTAAATATATACCAGCATTGTTTGATTTAATTCCACAGAGAAATGGACATGCTCACTCAAAAGTGATCATGTATATAAAGTGACAAAAGTGAGAGATACTTTAAGTCAAAAAAATTAAATTTGAAGACACAGAAAATCTGAAATTATAAGGAGAAATGCAAAAACAAAATTTAAAACTCAGATGTTTGTCAGATATAAATACGATTTTATATTTTAAAACAATGAATGAATTGCCCCTATCAGTGAGGTGGCCTGAGGAGGGGCCACTTGGTATGCTACCGAGACCTGAAACCCCTCAAGAGTAGACAAGCCAGAGGAACTCTGGAACCCGCAGAAGGGGACAGATAGGAGGAACCGGGGGCAAGGAGTCGGGGGAGCCGGATGGATTGATGAAGAGAGGGAAGAGGAATGGAAAGGAAGGGGGAAGGAGGGAGGCAGGGAAAAGTACGATATGCTTATAAAACTAGGAAAATATTTTTAAATTATTTAAAAATGAATTAAATGATTAAAATATAGGCAAAGATTAGAAAGAAAAGCAAAGAAGACAAACAGTAAACAATATTAAGAGTGGAAAATGAAATGAAAGTAAAGGTTTAGTGTTATTTAAAAATTCTTAAAATATTTTTGAATCTTCTTTTCTACACATAAAACATCTACTGAATAATTCATTAAAAATATTTATTTCCTCTAAGGGAAGAACTGGCAGGCTAGGAATGCAGAAATAGGAAGCAGATTTTAATTACAGTGAAAGTAATACCTGATCTCTAAAACTTAACCAAAATCGAATGCATTTAAAAATTAAAAATAATATAATCTCATCTTCAGAATATACTTCTCCATAACTGTTGGGAAAGTAAAGGGCGGGGCTACTTGGACTACTTGGGATGGCAAAATCATTGCCTTGTGAGTTTCCAGCATACATGCCCTACATTTCAATGATTCCCTCCCTCCACTGGGAATGAAGAGCTCAAAATCATTATGCTGGACACATGATACCAGCATTGGATGCTAAGGTAGGAGCATCATCAACTGGTGGTCAGCAAGGGACACATTGTGGGTTCAAGGCCAGCCTGGCTATACAAGGATGTCCTCCCTCCAACAATCAGAAAACAAGGAAGAACAATTATTCTGGGGCCTGGGGTATAGTTAAGGGGTACAACACATATTCAATGTAATAATTGATAGTATTAGTGATTGTAGCCTCTGTTCAAATGGAATGAAAGGAACATAATACCAAGAATAAGTAAATTTTGCGCTAATCATGTAAAGTAACTCCATACGAGAGAGTGGATAGAGATGGGTAGAGAGATGAATGAAAGACAATGTTGGGTGTTGGGAAGCAGATGGGAAGGTTAATGTCTTTGTACAAACTTTGAGAGGTTGTTAGAGCAGATGCTACTATTCTTGACTGCTTCATTCCCTCCTTAGCATCACAGTCAATTAAATCACCATCATAATAAAGTCGAAGTACAAATGAAAAGAACAATTGCAAAAAAAGAGGAGTTAAGAACAGAATCTGGGAGCAGTTTGAAGAGGGATTTAAATTTTAGGAAATGAATTGCTTTTTTTTAAAAAAAAAAAAGTCACGCAGAGAAAATAAGGTGAAATAGTAAGAATTTGGCAAGCAAGGACTGAGTGTTGGTATCTGTTGCTATTTTCTCTACTATAAAATTAAAATACTTGCTTCTTTAAAAATGCTTAATGAGGCACTAATTGAATCACTATTGAATAGCTAGTGCAGTTAGGAATGTGCTGGTCCTGTGGGAACCACGCCCACCATCCCTCCAGTCTTCACTTCCCTAGTAGTTCTGAGACACTCATTGGCAATGCCAGGCTGTAAGAGATTGTGACTCTGCCCATCACCTCTCTTTCCTTCCTTCTCTCCTGCCATGAAATCATCTATGGCGGCTCCCCCTGTTCTCTCTGACCTTACGCAGTCTCCTCCGCTCTAATGTTCTCCCGCCTTAAGGCTATGACTTCCTCCTTGCCTCCCTTGGACTGAAAGATTCTTCCCTTTCTCCTTTTCAATAAAATTCTGTCTTAACCTCTCAATGTGCTCTGGTTTCATTCTTTGGCTCAGGAACACAAGAACCCTAAGGAAGAGAAACCCCACAACGTATACTACGAGTCTTCTTGCAGCTAATCCTGCTGATAGTCCTGGTGCTCGCCATATTGTCTTTCTACTATTACTTGAGTTACTGCCTGTCCATCCCTTTTATTGCTGTGAATACTTTTTTTTTTACTAGTAAGAGTACACATCCTGCAACAGAGACTTACAAATCTTGTGATAAAGGAAATAACTCTTCAGTAAAAAGATTTTATCTCAAATGTAACACGTTTGTAATTTAGAGCTTCTACAAATTGAATACTTAGACACTATTTTCTTGTCAAGTGCATGAAAAGCCAGTCTTTCAACGTAAACTCCAGTGAAATGGCTCAGTGGGAAAGGTGCTTAGAGCATTAGTTGAAAACTTGGTTCAAAGACCATGTTTCTTTCATATGGATTTCTTTGTTTCTACTTTTAAAACTGTATAAGCAAGATGAAAATTAAAAAAAAGAACCTGATCCATAAAAGCAAATGACTCCTCGCAATCAGAAAGAAAAAGATTAAAAATGTACTACTCTGAGAACAAGGTCATAGAGTAAAGCTTTTACTTCAGTAATGGAAATTTTATACTTATTATAAAATAGTATGATATGAACACTAATTTTATAGCCTATGGATATGTTCTCCTTTTTAGCATATGTGAGTGTATATGTGTGTGCACCAGACAGCACTTCAGTGGGTGTGTCTATGGAAGTCCAGGGATGACGTCTAAAATCATCCTGAATTGCTGCTCTACTTCCTTATTGCTTTGCTCTGGAGTTTCCCAGGCTCTGCCTTTAAGCTGAAAGTGCAGTCTGCCACAATTTCCACACAGCATTTTTATATAGGATCTGGAGATCCGAACCCAGGTCCTTCTATTTGCAGGATAAAGACTTTAACCCCTGAGCCATCTCCCCTGCTCAGGTTCTATTCTCTTTAAATGGCATGGCATATATAGCAACGCATTGATAGATAATAGTACTTTCTTGCTGAGTTCTATCTCCCATGACACAGCTTGAAATACTGTCACTAGTGAATGCTGAAAAAAGTAAGTCAACCCACCCGGAGACGAGTGTGGGGCTCCATCCATTGACGCGCACATGCTTTTCTTGCGTTCTTCCTCTCCATAGCCAGCGGTATTCTCCACCCCTAATTCTGCTTCCCTTGCTTCCGCCATTAAGCCCACAGGAAATTCAGGGCAAAATTGAGTGTGCCTTTCAGGGGTTTTTTGATCATCCAAATGCAAAGGAAGTTTAATTACCTAGTGAGAGACAGATCTGTTAATGGAAGTGGCTGAAAATACTATATAGGTAGTTAATTTTTCTCTAGAACAATGTGAAAACTTGATATGCATAGCAGGTCAGTAATGAAGTCAGGACTGTAGACTCTGCGGGCCTTTGTCCACTTGTTACAAGGAATGAGCATTTTTGCATTAAATAATCTTGCCATGCACTTTACATGTTTTGCTTTATGTAAGCTCTCAATTTCCTTTTTAAAAAAGAAAAACTTAGTCTGCCTAAAACTCGTGCAGGGATAAAATTCTCAAATATTTATTTAGTATATATTATCTCTAAAAAACAATGTCTTCAATTGAGAAAGACATGCTGATGTTTGTGAATTTAAAAAAAAAAGAAAAAGACATGCTGAAATCGAGGAATTTATAGATAAATAAATACACAGGTGCTACCTTGCAACTTTTTTATACTTAAAATTCTAATAGAACACTTGAGAAAAAAAAAAAACACATAGAAAGAAAATACTCCAAGAAATAAGGAACCCAAAGGAAAATTTTCCTAGAAAGTCATTACAGGCTTTGTGCTGACCTGTGTCTTTGCCCACATACTATAGGGACAAAATCAGGGTGCTTGTCAGCTGTAGTTGTCAGTCTGGGTACTGGCCCTACAGACACTTTAGAGAACACTAGATAGAGGCCAGACTAAAGACCTGAGCCCCACTAAATGGAAAATTGTAATCTGGTTCAAGTAGATTTTGATTGAATCAAAATATTTTCATGCTTTTTAATAAGTAACTTTTTATATTGTGAAAATTTAAGTCTTTCTTGCTTCTTGATTTAATTTTGAACGTAAGTTTTCTTCATGATTGATATCAATACTATACAAATCCCTTTTTGTGAAACAAAGTTAATACTCATTTCCCCAGCCACCATTTATAGAATACTGAATTTTAGTACCAACTTGTTAGAATGTTAGTTAAGGGTGAGGAGGTAGTTGTGCGATATACCACTCGTCTGACATATGTAAATCCCTGGGCTTCCATGCTAGCACCCCAAGAGTGGACCCAAGTTCTTAAAGAGAGAGAGACAGACAGACAGACAGAGAGACAGACACACACAGAAAGAGAAAGACATTAAAATTTACAGATGTTAAGGCCAGAAAGAGTTTGCAGCTCAAGCTTGAGGGCCTGAATTCAGATTCCCAGCATCCAGCTAAAATATAGAGTATAAGACAGAGACAGGAAGATTCTATGGGCTCACAGGCCAGTCTAGCTGAAAGAGTAACTTCTAGATTCGATGAAAGAACCTGCTGAGAGAGAGAGAGAAAGAAAGAGAGAGAGAGAGAAAGAAAGAAAGAAAGAAAGAAAGAAAGAAAGAAAGAAAGAAAGAAAGAAAGAAAGAAAGAAAGAAAGAAAGAAAGAAAGAAAGAAAGGAGAGAGGGAGGGAGGGAGGGAGGGAGGGAAGGAGGGAGGGAGGAAGGAAGGGAAGGAGGGAAGGACGGAGGGAGAGAGGAAGGAAGGAGGGAAGAGAGGAAGGAAGGAAGGAAGGAAGGAAGGAAGGAAGGAAGGAAGGAAGGAAGGAAGGAAGGAAGGAAAGAAAGAAAGACAAAAAATAGGAGGTGAAGAGCAATACAGGCAAATACCAGAGGTGGCCTTTGGTCACCACACATGCACAAACAGGCAAGTCAAAACACACACACACACACATACATACACACACACACACACATACATACACACACACACACACACACATACATACACACACACACTACAGTTGACTTTTATATTAACTACAATAAAATTTGTTTCTTCTTTTGGTTCTGTTTCAATTTTTAATTTATTTTAATATTTACTACAATATTCAAGACCAATCTAGAAGCAATGTTGGCATAGCTTTTCTGGCATCATGAATTTATGATATTCTTCCATATCAAGCCATTTACACCATGTTTCTGTTCTTTAAAGTCTTAATTCCTCATCCCAGCAGCAGCATCACATTGGTCAGATGCTCTGAGCAAAGGCCTAAGAAGTAGCACGAAGCTTTCTTCCTGATGATTCTAACTATGGCTGCTTTTGTCCCTGACCAGCATTGATTGCACAGTAAGTGCAAGGCACGTGTCCACGTAAAGGCTGTTTTCTCAACAGCCCAGTTAGACAGTCCCATGTCAGCCAAACATCACTATGGGATTAGCAAAAAAAAAAATTAGATAATTACACCCAAAATAAGTAGAAAAACAGAAAAGTCATCCACATAAGAGTGGGAATGTATTGAACTTAAAGTCAAAACTATGTGTCCTTCTGGAAATATCCATGTCAGTTAAATCAAATTGGATACATAGATAGGTAGGAAGATAAATATATGATGGGTAGATGATTGATAGACAGATGATACATATATAAATGACAGAAAGATGATAGCTACATACATACATATATACATTCACACATACCTAGATGACAAATATAGCTAAATAATAGAGCTAAATGATACATAGGTGATAGGTATATATGACAAAAAGCAAACATGCATAGTAGATGATAGGTAGACGGAGAGATGATAAATGGGTAAATGGATAATAGATGATAGATGGATGGATAAATAGATAGAGAGAGATAATAGATGATAAGTGGATATATAATAGCTTATTGAAAGATAGATAGATAGATAGATAGATAGATAGATAGATAGATAAAGTACAAAATATATAGACAAAGAACAAAAATTCCTAGCACTTTATGATATAGTCCACCTAGAAAGACAGTGTTTAAAGAAACAATTTAAGACACAGAGGCCAAATACAAATAGACAACAAACAAATTGGGATACTTTACTTTTCATGCATGCTGTATTTTCTTTTCCAGATTCTCGATGATGTTTGTCTACAATGAATTTATATTACACAAATAAATGGTATAGGGCAAGGTTTATTTGTTTAAAATATTTGTTTGACATAGAGCATGGCTAAGTTAATGCCTTTCTCGTGGCTGCTCACAGTCTACAGAAACGTGGATCCTAAAACTCCTCAGCATATGAGAACTCGTCTTGCTATGCCTGCTGTCGGCACGCTGCCACCTAACTAAGCTACACCCCAGACCTCATGGGGTTTATTATTATTATATATACCTATCCATTTAGTCTGCACTGTAAGAAGTCCTATGGATATATAATTATTTTTTCCCTTTTAAAAGATTTTACCTATTAAGATTTTAACTTGTAAGTAAGGAAACTAAAGATGGAAGAAACAGCTTTGGAAACAAATAATTTTTAACTTATAAAATGAGATCACACATGTGTTATCTTTAATAACCCTTGGGAGGCAAGAGATGGAAGGTTTGAGACCAGCCTGGGGTACAGATCTCCTGTCCACTCCTAAGAAGTTAAAGAAAACAATGTCGCAAACCTGAAAATAAAGGTTGCACAGCCAATGGTCCAAGTCTTGGCAGATCAGATCTTCACTGTTCCGAAAGCTGCTCAGCTTCTGGTCATAACGTCCTCGGAGCAGGGGACACTTGAATTTTCCCTCCACTACATGGAGGTGGTTGTCACACGCAGGGAAGATGGCCCAGCCCACGACCTGGCCAAGGTACATACGTGTCCCGTGAAGGAGGAAGAGTTCGAACAAGAAGGACAAGCCAGGTTTCACGTCTTTGCTTTGAGGGAGTACCTGGGAGAGACATTCAGGCAGGTGAACATTGTGATACCCTAAGAACGCTGCCTTTCCAGTGAGCCCCATTCAGAATGAAGTAAAATGTCATTCTCTGCTTTATGTGAATAAATCTTCCAGTCCCAAGTAACTGACTGGTCACACCCGCAGGAGGGGGTCTCCAGCAGCAAGGCTAGTTGGGCCCTGTCAAGAGGCTATACTTGCACACTTCAGAAGCCAGGGTGCAACTTGGAGTTGCCGCTTCTCAGCGTGGTGTCTGCTGTTGCTCTTTCAAGTTCATGGGTTCTAAACTTCATCCGCAAATCTTTAGGTTGATAAGATTTGGAGGCAGGGCCTGTGGGACGTCCTTAGGGTTAGATGAGGTCATGAGGTGGGGCGCTCAGCATGGCATCAGCTTAGATTAGAGCAGGAAAAACGACCCCAGATCCAAGCTGGGAGGCTGGCTCTCTCTTGCAATGCCCTCATGTCTGTGTCACAAGACACCAGGGGTCCTCACCAGGTGCTGTCACCACACCCTTGAAGTTCCCAGTTTTCAGAGCCACATGTCTACAAACCTCTCTTGCAAATTTCCATGTCTCGTGTATCATGTGATAGCAATAGACAGAATTAGACTGAGCCAATGGTGGAACTATCTCGTGATTTCACAAGTCTTTCGTGCTTCTTTGTGACGTTCAGGTGTGTGGCTCAAATGGTGCGCACACAGCACGCTCTTGCTGAAAAGGAATAGATCAGGGCTGAAGAGATGGAGCAGCAGGCAGAGCGCTTGCCGCGTAGTGAGCAAGGGGGGAGCCTGACTTTGGATCCCCAGCACCCACATAAAAGTCAGGCACAGAGCTTCTGTATCCTGAGTGCTTGTGGGAGGAGACAGATAGATCCTGGGGGTTCACTGACCCATCAGCCTTGCTGAAATAGTGAGGCCCAAGTTCAGTGGGAGACTCTACCTCAAAAATAGAAGGTGGAGAGAAATCGAGGAAGACACCCAATACTGACCTCAGGTCTGCACACATGAACACACAGCTGAAACCCCCTGCACACGCATGCACAAGCCACATAAACACACATGTGCATATGCGTGTGTAAATATATGCAGCATATGCACCAGCCTTATGTACACACGTGCACATGTATGTATAAATATGTGCACGTACATGTGCCCATGCCACACATATATACAATCTCATGCACATATGCACACACTGCATACATATGTGTACATACATGCATGCACATACGCGAAGAACTTGATCAAACTATTATACTCCAGAAATGACTAACCCTAGTATGACAGCATCCTGAGTTATGATTACGAGGAAGAAAACGCTAGAACCTGTGTCCTTCCATTTGTACTGCAGAAGATGCTACAGTGCACATCACTGTCAGAGCTAAATGAACAGCAATGCACGTGAGCGTGATGGGTCAGTGGTCAGACTGAACAAGCCAAAGCTCCCAGATGTAGAGCAGAGCTCGTCACTCAGGACAGATGATAGATAGATAGATAGATAGATAGATAGATAGATAGATAGATAGATAGATAGATAGATAGATAGATAGATAGATGATAGATAGATAGATGATAGATAGTTGATAGATTTTATATATTATATGTAATTGTACTATATATTGCATATATTTTATTGAGATAACATTTGTATTTATTTATCTTGCATTTCTTTATTTTACATATATTTCATTTTAAATATATATTATATAATACACATATGAAAGTACAAGATATGAGCAATTTTCTTCAGACAGGGTCTCAAGCCCAGCTGGCCTCCAGCTCGCCACGTAGCGTGGAGAAGCTTGAATTTCTAATTCTCTCACGTCCATCTCTCAAGCTGCATTGTAAGTGTGCCCCACCACACCCATTACACTGTGCTCGAATGAACTCAGAACCTTGGACATGTTAGGCATGACCTACGCCATCTGAGCTAGAGTTTCAACGCCAATCATATTTTCATTTAAAAAGAATTATAGACTAAATTCTTTTTAAAAATCTTACGGGGATTGAGCAAGAAAAGGATCTTATCTGAAACTGGTGTGTAAAGTATTTAGCCAAAAGTATGCAGATATATTTAGATGACTCAAGTAGCTAGCTCAGGACGTAACTTGAGGGATGAAAAGAAACAGAGACATCTGTTGAAAACACCATAACCCTGTGGCAGCTGCTATTAAACCATTAACGGGATCAGGTTTCATTTAAACCAGATTTACCATTTTCTACAACAACCCATGGGAAAGCTAAAAACATTAGGCCCAAATTACTGACGAAAGAGATCCTTAATCAAGCTGTACTTTTCATTTGGCTTGCTGGCCACTAGTGACATTTGCAATGAGAGAATATAAGCAAAAAGAGGAGAAACGGAGGCAGAAACCTGGCTGGTGCCATTCTTTAAAAATCATGTTTCTAGGGTTTAGCCTTGGATTTTGGTAGCAAAAACTGGGATCTTTCTTGTCCCAGTCTTTGATTTTTCCACAATGCATTCAAAGTAGATGAAACAAGAATTTGATCAGGGGTTGGAGAGATAGAAGGCTCAGGGGTTAAGACACTGCTTTGCAAGCAGAAGGTCCTGAGTTCAAATCCTAGGTCCCATGTAAAAAATGCCAGGCAGAAACAACAGCGGCTGGGCAGAGCCTGGGAAAACCAGATCAAAGCAAAAAAAAAAAAAAGGTAGAAGCAATCTAGGATGATTCCCAAAGTCACCCTTGGTCCTTCACAAGGACACACAGTGCCCTCTGATACACACACACACACACACACACACACACACACACACACACACACACGCACGCACGCAAAATAAATAAAGTTTAAAAAAATAATTTCACCAGGACTCCCAAGTCTATGAAACATCTTTTTGCATTTATGCAAGCTATTTCTCATGTGCTACTTAATTTTCAATGCACTTGACTTTTCTCATTAGACCAAAGATGAGGTTGGAGATCTAACTCATTGGCAGAAAGAAGTCTTCCCTCGCTGGGTCCACCTCCAGTGTCACCAAATCAAAATAGACAGATGGACGGACGGACGGACAGATAGATAGATAGATAGATAGATAGATAGATAGATAGATAGATAGATAGATAGATAGATAGATAGATGCCAAAAAGCATAATGCAGCATGTTCCTCACATAGCTGGCACAATCATCAGCTTCATAGATGTGAAAATGCTCAGAAAAAAAAATAGGAAATTTTCAAAATTTCTTGCTTTGTATTTCAGACTCATTCCAACAACTTAAACACACAAAGGACACATATTCAAGGCTAAAATGTATCTGTGGGGCTGGAGAGATGAGCCCGGGGTTACAGCCTTTGCCTCACGAGCAAAAGGCCCTGAGTTCAGAGTCCCAGATTCCATGTAAACATACCACACACACACACGCTCAAGTGCCCTCTTGCGAAGAAGCACACAGAGACACACACGAAAAGATAAAATAAACAAAAATACATGTGTGAACATGCCAAACACAAGTGTTCTTTTGTACATGACAAATCTCCTTAGGCTCCCAAACACAGTGTATGTACACCTCTGACAGTTAGATGCAAGGGTCAACATGACAGGTGAGGGGTCACATTCTGGACACATTTCCAGAGAATTAGTGATTGGGGTAACCCCAAGTGAACCTGTACATGATGTCTAATTAACAGGGAAGATCCAGCCCATGGTGGCAAGACTAGATCCTGGGTAAGTGGGTAAGATGGAAGAAACTAATTGACAGAATGGGCATCCTTCTGTATATTTGGCCAGACAAGCTGGCCTGGCAAGTAGGGATTGTCCCTCTGTCAGCAATCTTTTTGGATGTATGGATATGGTATGGCAAATTCCCTCGGTTCCTAGTGTTGGTGTAGTCTTTCTTGTCAAGCTGGATTAAGAACCATAACCAGGATACCGTAAGCCAAAATTAAACCCCTTGCTTCCTTAAACTGTTTGGCTGTTAATTCATCAGCAACAGGTGAAGTCACTCCAACAACGAGTGACTATCGCCCACAACAGTGCACAGAGGGACTTCACTTCAACCTACGTCACATGACAAAGGAGCTAGGCACCTCCTTCTAACCATTGAAGTATGGGACCACGACCAAACCTTAGCTACTGATTCAGATTGTCCAGGTAGGAGTTGCAAATTCTTAGATCTACCTTCTCTGACAATCTACTCTCTCTGATGACACTTATCTTTGTACAACACATTCTTTGAATGCTTTTCACTTGCTGGCTATCATTAGAAACAACTTTTTGCCTTGTGATGTAGAACTGAGACATGTTTTTTGTCACCTTGGTAAGAAAACATGTTCTATGTCTTTGAACACCTCTCAGTTAATCTTTTCCACAAGTCTGAATATTTCCACAGTCATCCTCTAAGGTGGCTTTCCATGACTTTCCATCAAAGTTATAATTAGAAGTTGCATATTAACACAAATAATATGCGTTCCTGTTTCTCTACTTTCAGAGAGAGTTATTGAGAGAGTCTTGGTTGCTGAAGATCACAAGGGCCTTGGAGAAGTTTCTTTGTCTGATCGCCATGGAGAGATGCCCTTGGAAGAAAGATGCTACAGAGACAGGTTTCGCTTCACAATACATTGGTGATGCCTTTGACTCTCCAAATCCAAGAAGATACATGTGAAAGGTCAGTGGAGAACAAGGGGAATCGAAGAAGTAAGTGAACATTTTGAAAAGTGCATTTCAAGAAGACTAGAAGAGAGAAAAGATTTGCCCACATGGACACTAAATACCTTTAACTTAAAGTCATCTCCGTTGATCTAGACTGAATGAGATAGTATGATAAGAAATATTTTCATGAACTCTAGGTCATTTTTCTGTACTTCCTGACTTTTGCTCTTTGATAATTTCAAGCATACATATAAAGTATACTTCCCCTCATCTTTTTCCTTTCCACCTCACTTGTCCCCATACCCTATAATTCTTCCTACCACATTCCTGCCTTCTGCCTTACTGGAAACCCCACTGGGTCTAATCAGCTTCCTTGTTAACCACAGGAACTTGAGGGAACTTCTGCACTGTGAAAGCTATTCCTTCTCAGAGCCTACTTGTTCCTTGGAGAGATCACAACCCAGCAATTTCATCTCCTGCCGATCTCAGTACCGTGCGGGTCCCATGGGTCCCCCCTCAGTTCATAGCTGATCATTGGTCAGAGATGACCACCATAGGCTAAGTGTCAGTCACCCCCTGTGGATTCATGGTTAATGCAATAGTGTGTTTCAGCAGAATAATATATCCTCAAACTTCTCCATTTCTGGCTCTCATTCTTTTGCATCCTGCCTCTCACCACAGCCTTCCACTAAGGTCGCAGAACCTTCAAGGACAGTATTCATGCCATGCCGAATCCTCAACCTTCACTTATTCTCTGCGACTTATGCAACAAGTGTTCTGTGCATCCACCTCTAGGCACTGAAAAGACAAGTTCCTTTGCTTAAGGCTCTAGGCGATCTTTGTATTCTTTCTGTCCCTGATTTTTGAGGGAGAAAGGGTGAGACCTCCCGTTTAGCTCTGAGTGCTTCTCATTTACCTGTTCTCTGCTTCCCACCATCATTTGCATAAAGAAGCTTCCTGTACAAAGGTTGGGAGCTGCATAAATGAACAGGTTTGAAGGGAAGTTATTTATTTTTTCAAACTTTATTTCCTGTGTGTGTGTGTGTGTGTGTGTGTGTGTGTGTGTGTGTATCAGAGGGCACTGTATGACCAAGTGTCACTTTGGAATCATCCTAGATTGCTTCTACCTCAGAAGGGAAGTATTTAGAAGGCATTGTGACGCCATTTCCATTTAGTAAAACACTAGTCACAGGGTCTATCCCCGGGCCTATAGCCCGCTCATCCATGGGCTCCTGGCATGGCTCAGTTGCCTCCTCTGTGAAACAGGCCTTAAATACAAAGGGAGAGTGACTGATCACCTCTAGAGTATTCATAGCACTAACGCACTGAAGCGTGTTGCTTGCCAAACTGGATCTTGTTCTAAGTCACAGGATTCAGAGCCAGGTAATCCTGTTGACAATTTTTTTCCTCCAATAGCTTGCATAGAACCTTCCTGTACTATGAAAGCTATGTGGTAAGAAGGACCTCTAGGTCAATTTCAGCTTGGTTTCTCCATGACCTGTGGCTAAGTCTGTGAAGTCTTTATAAAAATAGGATGTCACTATCAGGTTTGGGTTGGCAACCATTTTTCTGGACTCGTTGAAGTTTGGTATAGTGATATTTTTATGATCAGAAAAATATTGGTGAAGTAATCTTAAAATGAAGTGTTTTCAAAGCGTCACTTGTAGTTGCAATGAAAATAGTTACAAATGCCCTACACACAATTCATGATTATGGAGATTAAAAGTGGGGGCTCTGGCATTAGATAAACAAGTAATATACCTGTGATTTTTGGATTTTGATTTCAGTATATAGAAAGAGTCAAAGAAGATACAACGGTGTCTTTTTTGTCATGGAAATAAACAAAATAGTGTCTTCCAGATCCAACATTATCTGGAGAATAGAGTAGTCAATGAAGCAGTGCAATATGTAATTTGCATTACAAATAGCAAAACACTCCTTCCTTCCAAAGTAGACAGTTCTGAACAGGTAAATGGGAATTAGCATCCTGAGCCTAGATTATCCAATGAAAGCTTTATAGTGTCATTATTTTCTTTTGCATTTTCCCAGTGAAGATTTTTTTAAAAAATAGGCAAATTAAGTGTAGTTCCCAGTCTCTCTGCTATGGGGTATGACTTAGGTATGAAGGACGGAGGATCATGGACATTATAGTGACCATTGCCTCTGGACAGGAGAGAGAAAGAGACTCGGATCCCTGAATGGTTGCAGACCGTGTTGCAGGTCCTTGCTTTAGAAAATTCAATTGTTTTTAATTCCTTGATCCTACACGTTGTTGTAGTATTGATACTCAACCTTTGCTTGCTAAATTGAAGGTGCTTTCCAAAAACATTTTATCCCATTTAACTTAATACCATGATTATTCCATAAAGCAGATCCTATTACAAAAACTCAGTTTTACAAATGCCAAGGGCAGAGAACATTTGTCTGAAGATGCACAAACAGAACTGGGATTCCATGCTCAAGTATATGCTACCATTTCCTGTCTGCTTTCTACTGGTCAGAGAAACCAGTGAAAACAGCTGATTTGGGGCTCGTGAGAAAAAGCTTAAAACTCTTTATTCTCCATTTTACTGATCACTCTTCATGACTTTGGCAAACCAGGAATCATGAGCCCGTCTTCCAGATCTTTCTCTGTATCCAATTCTCTCCTGGGTTGGTCACTTTAAAATTCAGGTACCCAAAACTTATCTAGAGCTTATTAAGAAAAAATATTTTTGTCCTGATAAGACCCAGGATCCTCAAAGACTATGTCTTTCTTAAAGAACTGAAGTGTACCATCTGCTTAACAAGCCACCGATTCTGAATGAAAATCTTCCTCGAATAAAGATCACCCTTTCACGATCTCCGTTACCAAAGTCCTATGCCTAATTCTGCAATTTTCCCCACAACTAATTTAGTCAATCAAAAGTCTCTATTAATCACAGTCTGATGAATTCACTATCCCTGAGGTTTATTTTTCCACAAAAATTTCCAAGAACACTAATTTAAAATGCAAGTTGCTGTTTGAATGACTGCTTCCATTTGAGTCAACAAATACGGAGTGGAGCTTGTGACCTCCAATTGTAACTAGACTGTGAAGTAATAGTGAATCAGGTGACCTCACATTGAATAGTAAATTAACTGAGAATGACCACCCCTTTGGAAAGCTACAAAGACAGGCAAGGCTGATTTTCATGCCTTTGATGGAGTCTTATTGACTCTTCCCATTAGGACAACTATGTCTCTGTCTACAATCAGACTGAGTCATACTTGAATAATTACTGACTGTGCCATATGACCTTTCCACCGGCAATTCTCCATGAAACATGGCTGAAATGAAGAGAAAATATATGGTGTATCTTCTCATTATGTCGCAATTCCATTACCTGACCTCAACCTCATATGTCGTAACTCATCTCTTTGGCCGCTATTCAAATGTCCAACGAAGAATATTTCACTCTAGAGAGATCTCGGACATTTTTAATTGAATATTTTAATTAAAAAAATTCAGTTCTGGGATTCTCATTCCCTCTTCCTCTTGTTTCCTCTTCCTTTTTCTCTCTTTTTCTAAACTGTGAAAACAAAAAGTTGAGCTTTCTTTGCATTTTCTCCTTGTTAAGCAAAAGATAGATCTTTGCCTTCATTTTCCCTGAGAGTTGAACACATCGGGAGAAAATTGAGCACAGTCCATTACTTTTGTAAACCCCAGTCAGCGAGCCTCGTGGCACCAAAAGATGGCGTTTCTGAACATCTGCAGGCTGATTAGATCAAAGACCAACAAATTAACCCCAAATGGTTTTACAAGGAGCACGGCAAATACATCATTTGGAAAGGAGAAAACTTTTGGCAATAATTGCTAATCAACATTTTCCCTTTGGGCAGCGCGCACCGCACCAAAGATATGGGGCGCTGACGTGAATACCATCGTGGTACTCGGCGCTTTGCGAAGTTGTGCGCGTGTTAATACTGTTGGATGTGCACATCTGTCCTGTCCTTGCAGCGGGTGATATTGGCCCATTTCACGGGTGTTTACATAAAGATTTGGAGGGGCCGGGGAGATGGCTCAGAGGGTTAAGACTCTGCCTGGCAAGCAAAAGGACCTCAATTTCCATTCCAGATTCCACGTAAAAAAACGCCAGATGGAAATGGTAGCACCTTGGACATCTGAACTAGGAAGACGGAGCCAGGGGAATCCCAGAGCCCAGCACAAAGGAAGTAGAACAACCCTAGATGAGTCCCGAAGTCACCCTTAGGCCCTCACTGGCGCGCGTGCGCGCACACACACACACACACACACACACACACACCAATAAAATAAAGAATAAAAACAAAAAAATTAAGACAAAAGTATTCCATGTTTCCCAGCTACGATGGTACTCATTTTACAGTCCCGATAATCGCATGTAACCTTGCGGCTCCTCTTGCATCCTTTCTGCGCTGAATGCATTTCTTAATTATTAAACATTTATTAAAATGTTGAGAATTAATATTCGATTGTTAATAATTAATTTATAATGTATTAACATTTGATTGTAAATAATTTAATTTTTATTGAATATTGTAATAAATGTATTAAACATATATTTATGTTCTTGTGTTCATCCTGCCTCTGAAAACGGATCCCATATGGGTGCCAAGCTCCAAATGGGTGGGGAGCAAAGAGGCAATAAACTAGTAGGCTCTTGCCAATAGCCAGAAAGCCTCAGCCCACGACACAGTGCTGAAATCACTCAGTGCTAAGCAAGAGGACCGAGGTGACGGTTACACAAGGCCACACAGCAAGCCCACTTCCCTGAGACCCAGCACAAGGAGGAAGCAGTTCAGAAGGAGGCAGCAGTGTGGGGTTGAGGTATCCAGAGGAGGAAAGCCAGGCTGGATGAGACAGATACCTAAGCAGATGGGGCTGGGGGAAGAAACTACAGCCAGTGAGGTAACTGAGAACCAGAAAGCTCTGTCTCATGGGCGGGTGCTAATGCCGATTTGGGCAGTTCATAAAGCTCCTCGGAGCTTTGCTCGGTGTAGGAGGAACACCACTAGGCAGGCCTGCATGGGCCGTGCATGCACAAATACTACTTCCTCAGACTAGAACCTGAGGCTGGCCTGGTGCTGACGTCAAACCGCCTGACTGAGAGGACCAACCCTGACAGGACAATGAAGCAAAAGTTCCGGATGGAAATTATGGAATGCTGGGTGGGGGGATATAGGCAAGCTCAATATTCGCAATAAAGGAGCCTGCTTTGCCACTCCCCTGACTCCCGGAGTCTGTGTCGTTGACTTCACGCCTCCTTACCCCTCCCCCACCAGGGTCTCCCCATTCCAGGACTGCAAGAGCTCAGCAGGAGCTGGTGGTCAGCAGAGAACTCATGACCAAGGCACACCCAGCTCCAGAGGACCATCCAACCTGCTCCCCTAAGGAATCAGAATTTATCTATCTATGCATCCACCTATCTGCCTATCATCCATCTATCTATCTCTCTATCATCTATTTATCTATCTATCTATATCTATCTAACATCTGTCTATCAGCTATCTACCTATCATCTATTTATTTTTGTGCCTCTGTGTGTGTGTGTGTGTGTGTGTGTGTGTGTAATCTGGTTATCCAAACTCAAGTCCTTTTGCTTTAACAAATCCTGAGGCCCATCTCCCCAGCCCAAGATCAGAGAATTTAAAATTGTCTGAATAAAATTTTCTTAAAAAATGAAGTCACTAAAGTAGTACAAACATAAGAAATGGTGAGTGAAAACTTATAAGTCTTTTAGGAAGCTTTGTGGCCTCTACCTGAGAAAATCATGAGTAACTGCATTTGGAACATCTTTCTAAGAAATTATATATATAGATATATATATACACATTACATATATATGTGTATATACATACACACATTATATATATGTATATATAGGCATATATAGAAAATTTGTAAAAAAATACATAAGTTGTAAATTACACATAACAAGTATAAATATATACTATATGCAAATATATAGCTAATATACTAATTGCAATTCTTTACAACTTTTTAAATTTTTACATGTGCTAAATATGTCTCCAATGAATACATGTGATACTGCTTTACTACTTTATTTTAGAGACACATGCTGGAATATTTTTTGAACCTTTATATGTACATAGAAATATAAAATTATTAAAAAGTAGAAAGTGGAAGACTGGTGTGAACAAAAATCAGAAAATGGTATTGAAGACAAAAGTGAGTTTTAAAAACCCTTAAGGATTCTGGAGTTTATTTCAATGACTACCATAGTAAAGTGGATGAGGTTACATGGGGCCTTGGCGTGACTCGATTTGTTTAGTAACTGACCTTTGGTTATCCTCCAATTTAGTAATGTTTTTCTGCCACTATTTGGACACAAATCCTTAATCTGCTACCTTGATCGGCTGTGAGTGTTTCATGAGTTCCAAGTCACTAACTCTTGCTCAGTGTACGTGTGAGCTGGGGAAGTGAGCAAAGACATCTCAGCCTGTCCTTTGCAATTAACAAGCTGTGTGACCTTGGAGGTGTTTTTTGCTCCTCTTGACCCTCTGTGACTTCACATGGTACTTATGTGACAATGAATGCCTTATAAGTAATTGTAAAGCATTTTGTGTAGATGTAGTAATATTCAAAGATATTCCCTCTGAATGCAAGTGAGTTCAAATAGAGAAGTGAATTCTTCCTCTTTAGAGAATTCAGAATGGTTTGACTGTTGAATTACAGAATGAGCAGGAGCTGCGTGGGCGTAACTAGGGCATTCTGAACGCCGAATGCAGTGCGTGTGAACAGACACAAAGGACGAATGTGAATCCTCGACATTGTGAACGCAACAATCCCAGTGTAACCACGCCTGTGCATCTGCCTAAAACACCAATTTAAAAAAAATAATAATTCAAGTTGGGCTGGGGATATAGCTCCCTGTTAGGAACTGTGTTCCGCATGCCTGAAGTCCCGTGTTCAATTTCCAACATTAAAAAAGGAAAATCAAGTGAGAACCACTCAACAGTCTACCGAAGGATACTGCTGTGATTCTGGGATTCTCCATTCATTAAGTTTAAGCAGACATGCTCACATTTCTCGGTGTTAGCGATACAGCAGCCCTCTGAGCGTTAATCTTGCTTGTCAGCTTGATTCGGTTGAAAGACACTAGAAAATGGCAAAGCACCTTTCTGGGTGTTTCTGGAGATCACTGGCATGAGGGTCAGTGAACTAAAGGGTGAAGACCCACCTTGTAGGTGGGAACCTTCCAAGGGACTAGGGCAGAAAGCAGAGCTTGCCTGTGGGATTACAAGCTCAATGTCTATGGAGCAGGTGTATTTCTTGGGGAGCAGGGGAGACACAAGCTCGCGGTAGGTATCAGACTCCTGCTTCTTCAGCCTTAGTCTGCGGGGCTGCCAGACTTTCAGATTCCATCTGGGGCTCTATTGCTACTGGTCTCCCTAATCTGAGGTGTTCAATTTCCTGGCACGAGAGGCTACTGGTTTTCACTTGACATCCTACAGACGGCCACTCTGGGTCTGCTCTGCATGAGCTCAGGCGAGCCGTTCCATGGATCCACTCTCACAGGCACGTGGACCTTCTACTGGTTCCGTTCCTCTGGGGAACCTTCCCAGGAGAATCAAGTCTCTTCTGCCAGGAAGCTCTTGAGATTCGGGGGGAGGGGAACAGCATCGTGTAGTAGAGCAACCCAGCTCTTACTGCCTGTGACAGCCTGTCTTTTCAGAGATAGATGAGAAAAATTGAAGACAGAGAGAGAGAGAGAGAGAGAACAACTTGACTTTACAAATTCTATCAAGTCTGGCTAAAGAAAATGATGAGGAGGGCTGGAGAGATGGCTCAAGGGTTAAAACCTCCTCCTCACAAGCACAAGGTAATAGTTCGGATCACAGATTCCCACATAAAAATGCCAAGGCTAGAGAGATGGCTCAGGGATGAGCAAGCAGAACGTCTTGAGTTCAGATCCCAGGTCCCATGTAAAAATGCCAGGCAGAAACAGAGGCCTGCACTTCTGGTCCTGGTGGGCAGAGCCTGGGAAATCCCAAAGTGAAGCAAAAAGGAGAGAGAGGAAATCCAGGATGATTCCTGAAGTTACCAATTGTTCTCCACAGGGACACACAGTCCCTCTGATACACACACACACACACACACCACACACACACACACACAAGAAAAAGAAAAAGAGAGACAGAGAGAGAGAGAGAGAGAAGGAGGGAGGGAGGAAGGAAGGAAGAAAGGAAGGAAGCAAAGAAGGAAGCAAGGAACGAATGAACGAAGGAGGGAGGGAGGGAGAGAGAAAGAAAGAGAGAGAGAAAGAGAGAGAGAAAGGAAGGAAGGAAGGAAGGAAGGAAGGAAGGAAGGAAGGAAGGAAGGAAGGAAGGAAGGAAGGGAGAAAAAGAAAGAGAGAGAGAGAAGAGAAAGAAAGAAAGAAAGAAAGAAAGAAAGAAAGAAAGAAAGAAAGAAAGAAAGAAAGAAAGAAAGAAAGAAAAGAAAGAAAAAGAAACTTAAAGGGGGCTGGATGCCAGGGAGAAATGGCAACAACAACAGCTGCACTTTCAGCCTTGGAAGGCAGAACCTGGGAAATCCAAAAACTAAATGAAAATGAGGTAAAGCAATTCAGGATCATTCCTGGAATGGCCCGTGTGCCTCCATAGGCATACAAAGTGCCCTCTGATACAGACACAACACACACACACACACACACGTATGGGTATGAATAAAAAACAAGAAAATGATAAGACAATTTGCCGGTACAGAAAAATGCAGCACATAGCTTCTTGTCTGTTCCTTCCAGTAGGTTGGAAGTCTGGGTGCTTCCACTGTGACATCCACATCTCGCTTTGAAACACAACTTAACCATCTGGGCAAGTCCTCTCCTCAGTTTCTTTCCACTGCAAAGCGAAGGACTGGGTTCTGTGAAGTCTGTGTTGAAGGTGTTTACTAAGTGCATAGTGATCGGACCGGTAGACTATGCGTGAGGAGTAATTATTACGCTCCCTCTTGTGTTAAAGGATTAGTAACACGGAGTACTCTAATGTGGACCTGAAATGAACCCCACAGCTCAGCTCGGTCTATTAGAGATGGGGGCCTAAGAGGTATAACCTAGTGGGAGGATTGTGGATATAGGGGACCTCTGTCTCTCCCGCTCGCTCATCAGCTACTATGATTTCAGCAGCTCCGCCTCACACTCCTGACATGACATGCTCTCTTGTGACAGACACAAAGCAACAGGAAACAGAAAATCCTAACTGATTCTTGACTGAGATCTCTGAAGCAATGAACCAAAATAAATCTCCTTTTTGTAAGCTAGCAATGCCAGGCATTTGCCAGGACAACCAAGTATAATCTCATGCTTTAGTCATTGCTATATTGTCTCATTATAATTTATATTACAGTAATAGACTAACGTAGTACAAAATGACATTTTTCCCTAATGTACCTAAAAATCCCTTGTATCACCAAAAGACAAGGAATAGAGGCACAGTCGCATCCTTACAGGATTGGAAACCGAATTAACTAGATTTCTTGAAAGGATGTCTTCAAGGGCTGGAAAAAGCTCAGCTACAGAAGAAAGCAGAGAACATTCCGCATGGATAATTGCCACTCCAGATAAAAGTCGTTATTCATTAACAGATATTTCCTACTTGCAACCCACTAGGAGAAGCAATCTATAGATGATAATATTTGGTGTTCATAAATTCCTCATGAATTAGCTATGGTAAGCAGTCTGTATATGATAATATTTAATGCTCATAAAATCCTGTTAGCTATGACAAGCTGTGTATACATAGGGATCATAAGATCCCCATAAGTTAGGTATTGGAGTCCCATTTCACAGACAAGAGAAGACCCACAGAGCTTAAATGATTTTCATAAAATTATGAATGCTAGTAAGGTCAGGGTGTGTATATGGGAGGGATTCATCCTAAAGATGTATTCTGAGGTAATATTTGGGAGAATCTGAAAGGAAGTAACTACAGAGTCTGTTGTATTGACTGCTGGCCTGAAAGTCAGCAGTTTGCCTCACAGAGACATGTCATAGTCAATTGAAGCTGGTCCTTAAAATTAAAAATAAGGATGCGTTCTTAATTAGTACCCTTTGGATCAAGTGTTTGGGACTAGGATTGGGGTGTTCCTTCACTCGATTGGAAGAAACGCACATGTAGTCACAGCAGCAAATGGATCAGGGATGGTCATTGATAGGAATGGGGCATGCACGACTTACAGTACCAGCCATTATCAAGCACTGGCCACCAAAGTTCCCACAGCTCCCAGGGGCCCCCTAACTCACATAGTGACACTTTTGAGAGGTGAGGAACGGATCTTCTTCCAACTGATAAAACCACAGAATATGATATACTCCAGGGATCTAGATTGTTAAGGGCAATAACTAATAATTGACTGAAAGCCATCCTATTCACAGCATGGGTTTCCTAAGACCACGCCTTGAGTTACAAAAATTATTTCCCCTCTTAGATTTTAAATGTCACACTGAAAATGACCTCTTACAAAATGTTGGGTTCATCATACTTTATGAATTAATACTTTAGGACATTTTAATCAGTTTTTGATATATGCAGTTTTCAGAAAGCACTTGAGGGGGGAACAAAGTGGAAATGACTAATAGTGACAAGAATATGAACTTGACTTTTCACACACATATTGGAACTGCAGCATCACTGAAGTACGTTACCATGAAGTACTTTAGGAAATTTTAGGAAGTATTTAGGAAATTTTAAATAAAAGAAATTCGCCCATTTCATTAAAATCAGGCATTCTTTTTTTCAGGCATAAAACTCATTATTTTCATCTCCATATTTGAAAAATGAGAACCAATTTCAACTAGATGACAACAGTGTCTTAAGATATCCAGCCAGAGACACTGAATTTTTCACAGTATTTGTGCTTCATACTCAGAGTAATAAAAAAAATGCCACTCATTGAATAATGGACAATGGGACCTCAGTGTGATTTATATGCAAGGATTAAATGTCACATTTGAAAAGTAGCTGTTTCATTTGTATTGGATTTCTCTTTAGTGAACCTAAAATGGTACCCATCCCACAATCAACCTGGGGTGCCTCATGACACTGGCACACTGATAAGGAAATATTAACTGACCAATGTAGTCTTTTAAATTTTATATATCCGGGAGGCAGTCTGACGGCAAGGTGGGCTTGAGTGACATTTCCTCTGGAATGTCCGAGTGCTTGTGTTGAACTGCTTCCTAGATAAGCTGTGGTACCCCAGAGGCATAAGACAGGGCCACACTCTCTTATCCCAGATAAGCTTATTTTAGTGATGTCAGAGCGTCCCGATGTGCAAAATGTTAGAGTCTTTGTTTGCTCCTTTCACAGCAGAAAACAAGGACAACACGTGTCCCTCGTTCTTCAAGAGTTTTGTGTTAAGTACAAGGGTGGACATAGGAGAGCTAGGCTGGAAAGTGTGCACAACAGAATTGTACTTCCTTGCCATTCCGGAACTAGACTTCAAAGTGTTGGTCTTGCTGGTTTCTTCCGGGGCTCCTCTCCTTGGCTTCTAAATGGCCCTCCATCTGGTCTTTATATGGTTTTCCCCTGGTGCGTATACCAATCTCTTTGTTAAAAGGATTTTTCCAATCCTATTGGATTAGTGCCCACCTTCGTGATCTGATGCTGTCTTAATACTTCTTTCAAGACCTGATTTCCAAATAGGCATGCCCTTAGGAACGAGAGAATATTTCAAAATGTGAGTTTGGGGGTTTCACAATTCAATTCATGAAATCCGCTATCGATCTATCTCCCACGCCTGTTCTTCTACATGCACATGATGTAACCGAAGGACAAGGCATTACGCTGGAGACCCAAATGCCCTTTGGCAATTTCAGAGGCGAATACAAACATAAACTGATTTCTAAGCTTCTTTTGTAACATGTAAGACTCTGTTAACGGAAGCTGGTCGGACCATGATCATGATGGGGGCGGGGTCATGGCTTTTTCTCTAGCACTCTAGTACTTTTAGTAAGTACCCAATAAGTACTTTTAGAATAAGCTTTCAGGTGTTTCTTACTATATAGCAAAATACATCCATTTTTATCAGCTAAAATGTCCATGTTTAGTAAAAACTGAATCCCTGTTACATGAGTGAAGAATTCATGCCCAACTCAGAGGAGTGGCTCATGGACTACACATGCGTGCACTAGACCATGTGCAACTGCTCCGGAGCTCATGGCAGGGATGAAATATCGGATTCAAGATGGCTCCGCATCATTTTCCTTGTTAAGAAGAAATAGAAGATGCATCTAGACTCGGGCTTTCTCCTAGACTTGGCCTTGCTTTCTACCCTCTCCAACAGGGTAGTCTGTATGTTTCTATAGTAACTTGAAGTCACAAGAGCAAGGTTTCTAACAAAACAGAAAATGGACATTACCAGTCCTTCATAGTTTAGGCTTAGGCCCCAAACTTGACAATACTACTTCTATCAGATCATATTAGTTCAACAGATTCCTTGAGATTCCAGAGGAGGAAGTGTAGTCCTCACTTAAGTGACAGAGTAGCAAAGATAATTACCTTTATCCTATTCGCTAGGTTATTGGTAACTAAATTAATGAATAAAAGATGCAAATAAAGACATAGAAAGAAAATTAATCTCTCATCAGAATTAACTCTAAAAACCAGAGTCCAGATGACTTAACTGACCTCGTATTATTGCAAGAATGTTACTTGACAAATCTTCATGGTTTTTTTTTTTGACTCTTTTATCATGTGTACTATCATTAGCACAGAAATGCTTATTTACTTGTTAATCTGATTCTCATTTGGGTATCATTTGTATCAACTCCCAAATATGCAAGTTGAAGCCCTAGACTTCAAGATAATGGAATTCACAAGTGAGGCCGCTGTAAGGTGGTCCTGGTGGGCATCGTGATGGGATTGGTGGCCGTCCAGGAGGAAGACAGGGCGATCTCACCCAGTCCCCACACACAGGTGTTGGAGGAAGGTTGCACAAACATGCATAGACGTGTCAATCAATCATCTGTCAGTCAGAGAGAGGGCCTTCACCAAAGGCGTGGATATGCTGTAACTTATTGAGTATTCTATGGTATTTTGTAAAGAACAGCCCAAAACTAGGACACACGGTGAGTCAACTGCTTGATCATCCAAGATTAAATGGTTATGACCAATAAAAGGACGGTCAATAATTATACAGCTTTTGAAGCTCCATCTGAGAATGCAGTCTTGTTGGGAAAAGTTTTATGATTTCTTTAATTTTCTTGTTGAAAATTCTTCTACAACAGAATGACCAAAATAGTTATCTTTGCTTGGTTCTTCGACTGGGGTTTCAGTAATCATGACACCAAGTGGGGTCTTTGGAGAAGGGTCCATGTATGCCTGGGTTTCCTACATATTCCCCAAATGCACCTGGAAGGTTAGTGTCTTCCTTTCTACTTTCCTTTCCACTTGACAGTGAGTTTCATTGGATTTGTTCATGCCTCAGGGAACTCAGTATATGAGCTCATTTTTCTTTTCCAAAAGTCTTACTTAAAATACTATTTTTCTAAAAAGCAGAGAATAGAAAGAATAAAACCAAAAAAGCACCAATATTTTTCCTAGTCATTACTCATTTATGAAGAGTATTAAACTAGTGTCTGCAAACTGATTTGTTTTTTCCTCCATCAGACGTCTTGTGATTTCAGGCATCACTGATATCAAGCATTGGCTATTAATGTTCCCTGAATATTTCCTTTTTTGGGAAACAAGTTTTTTTGATGAACTAAATTTTTCTTAAAATTGTCTTATGCTCTTAAATAGTCATTTTATCATCTTTTGGTTTTAGAAGTAGGCATTGAGTATCTACTGTGCTTAAGAACTACCTACCCTGGAAAATAAAGTAGTGTATATCCAATTTCCTCAATGCCTGAAGTCTTATTGGAACCAATTAATGTATTTTAACAACAGCAAGAGACTGGGGAGATGGTTTAGCAGTTAATGTATTCACTACACAAGAACAAAAGACCAGATTTCAGATTCCCAGATCCTATGTAAGATGCCAAGTAAGTGTGGTGATCTGCTGTAATTCCAGCCTTGGAAGGCAGAGACTGGGAGTCCCTAGAACAAGCTGGCTAGACAGACTAGCCCTATCAGTGAGCTTTGGGTTTGATTAGAGATCATGTCTCAAAAAGAATAAGGTAGACAAGCAATTAAGGAAGACCCTCAATATCTACATCAGGTCTCCACACATGTGATTACTTGGATGCTATAACGATTACTCTTAACTGTTGCCATGAGAGAACACCCAAAGTCGAACAGCTTAAGGGAGAAAAGGAAATTTATTTAGCTTACGGTTTCAGAGGGGAAAAACAGTCTTTCATGGCAGAGGAGATATAGCTGGTGGCTGAAGCTGGAGGCAGCTAAGTCACGGCAAACATCCTTGGAGAGTCTCCTTCTAAATCTTCTGTTCTGTGGTTCCTTATCTGGTCCATTACTGGGTGGTTCCAATCAGATCTAGGGAAGTTCCAATAGGATCTAGGGCTGGTATTGTAAGTGTATTGATCCAGATAATCTCTTCACATAGTATCACCTGATCTTAATGCCAGGTGTGGTGAAGTTGACACCCAGGATTAACTATCACAGACGCACATGCACCTACGTAAACAAGTGTGCATGCATACACACATATATACACCCCATACACTTCCACATGATGGGAAAAGAAAAAAAGCAAAAAGGGATGATTTTAGAGTCTATAGTATCAGTAAGTGGGAGTTAATACCTATGATCAACACCAAATGAAGGGGAGATTGGAAAATTTATGGAATTGAATACAGTGTAGGGCTGTGTGCCTAGAGAGAGGCTGGCAACTTGGTGTAGGCGGGCTCTACACAGGAGGCTATGCTGCGTTACTGGGGTTCTTTAAATTACAGCAAACTTGATTTGTCCTAAGAACAATGTAAAGTCGATGAATGGATTTAACAGAGATACAGAAGGCATTTGGATAATTAGAATATCTTACTTGTGTGCTAATAATCAACAGGATCTTGAGTAGCTTGTATAACTTTTCCAAACTTCAGTTTCTCTTGTGCAAAATGCAAATATTAATGCTGACCCTCATATACTGCTTTGATCATTGAAGGCCACACTCTCCATATGTCTCAGATTTATTTTCCCGTTGCTCTGATAAACACATGATCCAAACAGGGTAGAGGAGCAAGGGGTTTTGTTCTTTCTCATTGGTTCATGTTTTCAGGTTATAGTCTAATAAGCAAGGACTGGCTAGCTACACCATAGTTACATGTAGAACTGAGAGAGAAGCAAAGACCAAAGCAAACTCTCTCACTCGCCAGTCACCCAAAGTCAGCCATTTCTCTATCTGTCTTATCCAATGGACCACGCCCAGGAAATGAGCTCACCCACCATGAGCTAAGTCTTCCACCTCAATTGTATAAATCTCTTACAGATTTTCTCAGAAGCTTGCCTCACCTGAACACATCTTCATAGATGTGCCTAAAGATATAATTCTCAATGGCCAAGTGAATATCTAACTGCCACACCATGAGAGCAATAACTACTTCGCTATGCTCTAAAAATCCTTCACAGGTTTTAGAAAGGTAAGCCATAAAATACCATAAAACAGTCATTTTCCTTTCTCAGAATGTAATCCTAGATATATTATGAACAGAAATAACATTCTTTAGTGAACCATAAGTTCATTTAAGGCACATACTTAGGGATTTTTTTTGTTTTTGCTTTTATTACCCACACTGCTTATTTTCTTTAAAAAAAGGGGGGGGGGAGAAAACAGATAAAAAGGAAAAAGACAATATTCTAATTCTTCAGTTATACTATAACACTGCCTTCAGATCAATGCCCTGTTGATAACACAGAATTATTGGTCTTTTTGTGACAACTGTTTTATAGTGGAGACCACCAAAACACATGGAGGATGTGACCACTCCAAGTCCCAGTAAATGAGGAAGTTTGGAGCCAGAATTCCAGTCAAACCATTTGGAGCACCCAACTTACATCAGCATTCTACGTCTTGCCTCCTGTACTCATTTTTCACATTTAAGTGGACACAAATAAGCTTTCTACAACAGTATTTCCAACTGAACACAACTCGTGTGTGTGTGTGTGTGTGTGTGTGTGTGTGTGTGTACAAGAGTGCACTTGAGTATATCAGCCCACCAAGCCCAAGATGCCATCCAGAATCATCCTGAATTGCTCTATTTCCTTGTTGCTCTGGGGTTTTCTAGACTCTGACTTCCAGAGCAGGAATTACAAAGTGTTGTTAATTCCTCCCAAGTGTTTTTACGTGAGAGCTGAGGATCCGAACTCAGGTCCTTTGGCTTGCAAGGCAGACACTTTAAACCCTGAGCTATCTCTGCAGCCTAGACGCAATGTATTTTTCAATCCCCATCTGTTTAGAAACAAGAGGAAAAGAGAAGACCCTCTTGAAAGTAAGTGACTAAGAAATGTCCTCCCATCAGGAACCACTGTGTTCTCAGAGTGGTCTTCCAGGCCTTGGGCTATAGACCCTCCATGGGGAGTCAAGACTTGAAATGTCACTCAAAGTATGTCAAAGGATGGTAGCTGTTATTTTCTTTAAGAAAGTCTCTCAATTGCCACAGTTAGTAACTTTTAAGCAAAACCAATTTTTTTTTTTGCTTTTAAACTACCTCACACGCTGACACGTGATCCACATAACAGATGTGCTTAGCAAATAAAGTGAGGTTAAGTACCATCAAAATCAAGTGACTCTTTTCCCTTTTTGGCTAACACAGACCTTCAATCCAAGATGACATGGTTTCATTTTCTTTGTGGTGTGGGGTAATGTGAAAAATGAAATATGTTACCGTAAATTGAAGGAAACCATGGTCTTAATGGAATCATTAGAGAAATTGTTCCAGAATGCTACATCCTTCCAGAAATAATAAGCCTGTAATGTCAGCAGATTTGGAGTCACCTCGGGTTACCTGCTACATATAGAGGGGCTTGGTCATGTTCATTATGGCTGCCCGAGGCTCAATACAACTTCAGTACATGACCTTTAAGAATTTAAAAAATTTCATTAATCAATGTTCTTTGCTTGAATTTTGCTGGTTTTGCTTCTTTAACTTATTATTTGTATCCTCTTTTTTTGTAAGTTGGCCGATACCTATGCCCAAGAGAAAAGAGAACTGCAAAACGTTGAGTTTTTGAAAACAGCAAAGAAAAGTTTCAGTCCATTCAGATAGGACTGTCCAAGTTCAATAGCTATACTATACCTGACTGCGATAAGAAAATAGAAATAAGAAAATGCAATAAGAAAGTAATGGGAATGATGCTTAATACATATGTGACTTTGCATTTTTCCAAATTATGTACACATGTCCTCTCTTTCAATTTCCCATAGAGCTCTGAAAGTTCTATACCTAGCCAACAATATGAGGGTAGTAAAGTAAAGCAGAGAAAAAAATCAAGGGAAAAGATAAAAATCTTTTACTAAAATTCTAGAGATCTCTACAACTCTCCTAGATAATGTCTTCCTAACTTAATGTCCTTGGTAGTGACTTCTATTACTTCTCAATGTGCCAATTATAAGCAAAATGTGTTCTCATAGACACATAAATGGCTCAAGATAGTGTGTCCTAAACTGTGACATTCATATCCTATAAAAAGCAGAGATTCTCTGGTTCTCAGCCCTCTCTCGTTCCCCGCGCGCGCATGCGCTCGCATGCGTGTGTGTGTGTGTGTGTGTGTGTGTGTGTGTGTGTGTGTGCGTGAGTTTGTATGTGTGTGTGTGTGTACGTACTAGAAAGCATGTGTGCCTATGAAGGTCCAAAAGTGCTATCCTGGATTGCTCTGTCTCCTTATTGCTTTGCTCTGGGGTTTCCCAGGTTTTGCCTTCAAGACTAGAATTGCAGGGGCTGGAGAGGTGGCTCAGGGGTTAAGCCTCCGCCTTGCAGGCGGAAGGTCCCGAGTTCGGATCCCAGATCCCACGTATAGACGCCAGGCGGAAGCGGGGGCGGCCTGCGCTTCTGGTCCTGGTAGGGCGGAGCCTGTGAATCCCGGGGCAGAAGGAGGTGGAGGCGTCCATGGTGGTTCGCGAATTCGTCCGTGGTTCTACACATACACACACACACACACACACACACACACACATGCGCGCACATACACACGCACATGCGCACAGTTGAATAAATAATAATAATAATAAAAAATTAAAAAAAAAAAAAAGACTAGAATTGCAGGCTGCGGTCCTTTCCTTTGGGGCTCTGAATTCAGTTTCTTTCACTTGTAAGGCAAAGTTAGTCCCTCCACTTTTGACTTTAACTCTGAATTTCTATGGTGCTAATGAGTGGAAGAAACAATCACTTAACTATCAGCATTATGTGATCATTTCTTCTTTCCTCTTATTATTTGAATACTTTAAATTGCTTAATAGTTTATTAAAACCGACCAGAAAAGGAATTGTATTTCATATTCCCTTCTTAACGTGAAAAAATATTTCACACAGATATACTAGGAAAAGAAAATCAAAATGTCATTAGCTCTTGCATTTCTCCTTGACAGACAATAAAATTTTGTTAGTTCTTTTAGCTGGATACTATTTTCATATGAGTCCACAGGATGAACTGTCTCATCAGAAGAGAGTATGTTAAAATTCTAATGCTCGGTGTCTCGGAATGTGTTGGGAAATAATATCTTTTTGACTCAACCAAATGATAATGCTGTCTTTAGAGAGGGCCATAATCCAACATGGAGAGGAGAATTTCAGCATGGAGACAGACACACACTTAGGAAAGATGTCAGACAGAGAGAATGCCAAGCGTGGGTCAGGATTGTGGAGGACAAAGTCTATGTGCCGAGGCTCCAGAGCTTAGGAGAAGCACAAACGCTTCCCCTGGCTGCCTCCATGTCCACTCCCAACTCTGCCTTGAATTTGTGATACCTTCTCACCACAGTCTCAGGAAATGAATCTGATACTTTGAGTCATGAATGGGTCTCTTCATTTGTGAGTCTCTGGGCCCTTGCCCGGCAGATAAGAGGGGCAGGATCATCCATCTCAGAATTTAAAATACTTAGCTCAGCTGTGCTCAGACTTCTCTTGTTCTCTGTGGCTTCTGCAGCATGTGTTCCTGTGTGGGTTGATTCTACTATGACTGGCTGTTTTGTTCACTTGGGCTTCGTGTGCGTTTTCCAAGGGGTCTGGAAAATCAGCAACTCTTTAACCCTTCAGGCAACATTCCCTCCCTTTCTCCACCTGACAATTACCTACCAGGCGAATGTCAGATACTCCTTCTGTATCTTTTCTTGCTTCCATCTTTTACTCTTAAGCTCTGTGGTCCAGGAAATCCCCTCGGGCCTGATTTTCAGACCAGTGGCCTAAACGTCAATCTTTTACTTCAATTTTCAACTTTGTCTACTGTATTTTCATTCTAGGAATCATATTTTAGATTATCTGAAGAAATATAATTTTAGACATGCTTAAGCCAAAACATATTTCTTATTATCTGTTTATTTATGTCACTTATCTATGTTGGTATCTGAAAAAAATCTCTATTAAATGGATAGATTTTTTGTTCAGTGAATGCCTCTTGGATATATTTGAAGCACCCTGAATTTATGCAAACAGCACTTTATACACTCCACTTTATATACCTAACAAACTCAAAGCCTCATACTGAGTAGTATTTAACCTCCATCATGAAGTTGGGCATCTATTTCCCTCTTCCATCATGCTACAGCCCGAGTTTGCCACCCCTCTCTCTGGTTTTCAGTGTCCTCTTCATTTCTGCTACACAAGGAGATTCCCTTTTGTTCTCGAGAGCTTATGCATTTCAAAACTTTTTGAACAAATTGTTGAATCAAAGTGTTGTTTACAGAAAAAAATCTGAGGATAAAATATACCTTTTAATCTTTTTTGGCCAAACAGTACACTAAGATAAGTGACATATTCATTCTAGTTAATCACCCTGACAGAATAAGAGATCAAGAAGTGTGTCAGTGGTATATTTCTTCCGAAGAGCCAAAACTAGAAGCTGTTAATGAATTCTACCAACAAAGATGCCAATCTTCCTATTTGAAATGCTGCCAGGATAAAGGTCAGAAGGCAAGTAGGTTAAAAATGCTTCTGTGGGTTGTGTGTGTGTGTGTGTGTGTGTGTGTGTGTGTGTGTGTGTACAAGAGGGTACTTGAGCGTATATGCTGATGTAGGTCCAAGGTGACATCAGGAATAATCCTTGATTGCTCTACCTCCTTATTGCTATGCTATGGTGACTTCCAGGCTCTGCCTTCCAAGGCCAGAATGGTTCTCAATGTTTCCAGCAAGCAGTTATGCAAAACACTTCAGGCAAGGTAGTTGAAATGAATGAAGATGCTCTTGGAACCCATAATGAATTTGACTTAACAGAATTCTTACTGTAACCAAAGTAAGAGCTGGCATTATTTGGGTTACATGAAGGCCCTGCAACTCAGATTTGCATCCTAACTCATTATGCTATATCACCTCTACCTCATATGGAAATATATATATATTTTATTTTTTCCACTCATACAAACTTGATAGGTACCCCATTCCCCTCCCTCCCTCCACCCCTCCCTGGATCCCCTTGCTCCCTCCTCCCTTTTCCCCTTCCTTTCCCCCCTCCCTCCCTTTCTCCCAGTGCCCCCTCCCCCCGATTCCTGGGCATCCTTTAATGTGCATGTCATACTTCCCTCTAGGTCTTCCTCTCTGATGAGGTGTAAGGACTCAGTATCATTGCCTAGAGCTCTTTCTTGTATTCCCTTTTAGTATCGGAACACTATTGTGGCTGTTAATCCCTTGCCTCTAAGGATCCTAGTGCCTGTGATCCATGCTAGACTTTGGGGGGGTCAATGATATGTTGGTCATTGCACAGGTCATGCAAAGTCCTATTATGATTACTTCAACCCTAATTCATATGGAAATATATTGAAAGGGCCATGATAAGATGTTATTTGAGACAAGAAGCAAAAAGTGATACTGCGGGGAAGCAGGACCATGGCCAGGTGGAACAATTCATCTTTGTGCTCACCTCTGTACCTGATGCCTCCCTCAGGAGCAGGTTCAAGCACCTGTTACAAGCAACCCTAACACTTAACCTTCGAGTGATGGTCTCCTGGCTCAGCCTGATGCCAAAGATGCATCACATCCCATGCCATAATATCACATCTTCATTAAAGATCCATGAGTGAGGTGGCCTTGTAGATGTATAGCCTAGACAGTTCCTCCCAAGCCAAAAGGCCATTGAATTGCCTGTAATTGCCTCTTAGTTCAATTCTGCATGAAAGTAGATGGTCACCTCTCTCTTTTAGTGTTGTGAGATGTTCCTGTGCCCTCCATCTGCCTGAGGAAAGCTAGTTGCTTTTGCTCATGTGCCTGTCTTTGACCAATATTTTAAATGCAATGAAATAGATGTCGTAAATATTCCTAAATTCATTATTTGCAGAGAGCATATTTTATGTGGACGTGAGTGCATTTTCTTTTTTATGAAATTGCATAATTAGGTCTAGGAATATCGCTCAGTTGGTGGAGCACTTGCCTAGCAGGCATGAGAACCCCCCAGATTCCATTCCCAGCAGGGATGATTGGATGTGGTAGCCAACTCCTGCATTCCAGCCCTCAGAAGGCAGTCAGAAGCCAGGGGGAACCCAAAGATCAAGATCACCCTCAGCTCCACAGTGTATCTTGGGATGTGTCCCTGTCTCCAGAGAGAGAGAGAGAGAGAGAAGAGAGGAGAGAGAGAGAGAGAGAGAATAGATAAGTACAAAGATGGGGCTGGAGAGATGGCTCAGGGGTTAAGCCTCTGCTGGAAACCAGAAGGACCTGAGTTCAGATCCCATCTATGATGTAAAAATGCTGGGCAGAAATGCTATAAACAAGCACTTCTGGCCCTGAACAGTAGAGTCTGGGAAACTCCAGAGCAAAACAAGAAGGAGGCAAAGCATCCAGGATGACTCCCCACATCACCCTTGGGCTCCGTAGACATGTGCAAGTCCGCTTTTGTACACACATGCACATACACACACAAGAAAGATGATAGGTAGTAGAAGACAGATAGATGATAGCTAGATCGATAGATAAATACATAATACACAGATACATAGACATATAAAGAGAGATTATGATGCTTGCAAGCTTGCTACTTGAACTGTCAATCTCCTGCAAAGGACCAGCAGCGAGATTGGCAAGCAGAATTGTGTGTTTAGTGAGAAAACTTGATGTTATTGGGTTGAACCGCACAGGAATAGCAGGACTTTGACCAGCAGCATTTCTATTTTGAAAGCAGAACGCCTCTGGTGGCTCCACGCTCCTGTCAGATTCTGGCTGTTTGGGTATTTTTGCTCGTGTCATGAGTTTTGAGGTTTTCTTACATATGCACTGGCTCTGAAGCAGCCTGGTGTCGATGCTTTGGGGGCCCAGGGTTTTGTGAGGGACGGATACCAAGGGACAGATACCAAGGGACAGATAGACTCCGTGACAGTTTGTCAAGCTGCTAAGTAGTAAATTTTCCTTGGCTGTGGCAGGAGGTAATTACTTTTTGTTTGTTTATTTCTGACACATGAAGAAAATTTGGCCCACTCTTTCCAACTATGCTGAGCCACTTCTTGCTCAGCTGGGCAAAAAAAGAAAATTTGTTGTCACCAGAGGAGTTAACAAGTTTTCTTGTCCCAGAAGAATTGGTGCAGGGTTCAAGATTGTGGGCGTTCATTGCAATCCCTCTCTCTCTCTCTCTCCCTCTCTCTCTCTCTCTCTCTCTCTCTCAGAAGTCCTGTGACCTTTGCCTCAAGCCGTTCTTGGCTTCTAGCACATGACCCAGAGTCTAGTCTGTGAATAAGTCAGCACCAAGTCACTAGAATGGAATATTTGAAGCATTCACCTTACAGAGAGAAAAGACAGGTTATTTTGGCTCATAGTTTTTGAGATTCTTTAGTAGTGACCATTGCTCTTGACCTCTGACATCGTGGAGAGAATGTGCAACAAGTTTGAAAACCTCAGTTCAAGAACCAGGAGGCAAAGAAAAATAAAACTGGGGTCCACAATCTCCTTTAAGGGCGTACCTTCAATGACCTATGGATGACCCTCTAAGTCCTGCCTCTAAAGAGTCTGCTACTTTTCCACATAAGCCTCTGAGGGACATTTACCTAAACCATGACACCCCATTCAGTAGCTCACACAGAGAACCCTCCACTGAGCAAACATGAATGGAAGAGACTCCTCCATTTGGAAGCCACATTTGATCAGGGGCTTTAGGGAGAATGAATCAGCTAAACAACAAATAATAAGGAAACATTCTGTCACATTTCTGGGGAAAGTGCTATCGGTGTAGATGACTCTACAAAGCAAACTCTTGGGAGGTTTCCATTGTTTGGTTACTGAGACAAAGTCTCACTGTGCAGCATGCTCTGGCCCTGATTCTCAATTCCCCTGCCTCAGCTTCCCTAAGGGTTATAGGTTGCTACACACGGCAAGATATTTTTTTTCTAATCTAGCTCCATCCTTTAAAATTCCTGGTACTTGATTTAAACATATCAAAAGGATATTAGCACACCACAGTGCTGATGAGACCCCCTTTAAAAATTGCCAACTGGACACTTCACTACTTTCACATTCCAGGATTTCTCCCTACTAGATGGGATGACATGTCCAATGTAAGGGGTTTGAACTGTGCCAAATGCCTGCTTATAGCCTGTCCTCAAATTCTGCTCCTGGTACTTAGTGGCTTTCCCAGGAGAAAAACCACCTCTTTAGCTAACCCAGACTAACATCCTACACATCTACCCCATGCTTCTCAACAGGGCCTTTGGGATATGTAGTAGAGGGAAAAAAATGTTAACCTACATTGTTCTTAACCAAAGGTTAATTTATATCTGAAATACAAGCATTTGTCATCTTAATTAAAAAGAAATGTCCAGTGGGTAAAAATTTATGGGCTTCACTATCAAAAAGATAGTATAATTATAACAACAATGATCAAAGGAGATGTTTGAGTTCTTGTTGTGTATTGGCCCGGCACACTTCTGCAAGCATGAGGTCAGGTTACTATACCCATCTTGCAAATGGGCCAGTGGAAGTTTGCTTGGTTCCTCGGTGAGTCGTGTCTTCTGGGATCCCTTTTCTCTCAAACATTCTTCCTGAGGTCCTATATCAAAGCAACTTCAGGAGTCGCCTGTCGCTAGCTCAGCTGTCCAGATTCATCTGCTAATGCCAGTGCATGTGTCTGTCACTGCTGCTTTGCGTGGCTTCCTGGGATGGTCCCCATCGCTTTTTATGTTTGATCCCATCAGCGCCCAAATGATGTAGGTTTTAACTCCCATCAGCTTCCAAATAATGGAAATTCGGTACCCATTATTTAACAGGACGGATTTTACTGATACTATTTTTTTCCATTTTCACAATTCATTAAGGAATTTTTGCTGAGTTACAAAAAAATAATAAAACAGAAGTCGTCTAAGTTCTAACACATATCCACAAAGATAAGGGGGTGCAAATTAAAAGAGGAATATTTGCTTCCTGGTAAGGAAAAATGTTTTCTTTTTGAATGTTAGTCACTGTTAGAATTACTCTGCTTTGTGACACTGTGAGATGCAACTCACACACAACGGAAGGCAGATTGGCTCGGCTAAGGGTTCCAGAGACGATGGAGTCCATTAGGGTGGGAATCACAAAACAGAAACGTGGCTGGAAAAAGCCGGGTCAGGTCACCATAGTCATTGTAAAGGCAGACAGGGAAGGACAAACAGCAGAAACAGGGCTGAGACAACACACCTCACACCCCAACCCCCTTCCTCTCCTGCCCACCCCCAATCAAGTCTTCCTCCAGCCGGGCTCCATCTCCCAAAGGTACCACCACCTTCCCAAGCATTAACACCAAGTCTAAGGATGCAAACGTGGGGCGTGTGTTGGTAACTCATACCCGAACTGTGACACCCACCGTCAGCCTCATGTGCTTTAACCTTTAGTTGTCGGGGAAGGTCGTGGTATCTCTAGGAGGTGGAGCCTTGCTGGAGGAAGGCAGTCGCCAGGGTGGTCCTTGAGGTTGGTTAGCCCCGCCCTGCTTCCCGGAGAAGTCTCCTATTCACAGTTGGCAGCCCTCAGTCTCCTTGATGGATTCTAGTTTAGGCCGCCTCCAGCTTCTGCCAGCCAACCATGTCGTTTCTGCCTTAATGGACTGTATCTGCCTTCTGAGCCATAGCTGAAGAAAGCTTCCTTTCTGGAAGAAGGCAGGCATGGGGGGGGGACTCGAGGCTAATTAGCCCCACCCAGTTTCAGAGAGTGAGTCTATTGCAGTTACCATGAGCAGCTCTCAGCCTCTATGATGGACATGACCGACGCTGCCTCCAGCTTCCACCAGTCAATCATTCCTTTTCCATCATAAGGACTGTATCTCCCCTCTGGAACCCTAAGTTGAATAAATCTCCATTTTCTCCCATTAAATTGCTTGAGTCGTGTTTCACAGAAGCACAAAAAGTAACTGATATACCTATAATACAATTTTTCTTATAATTTATATAATCAGTCAAATTAAGAAAGGGGACCAGCCCATGTCGCACCCCCAGGGCATCAGCTCAAGATGGGGAGTCCGGCTAATCCAGCCTCCTCCTTCTCCTCCTTGGCTGAGTTCCCAGGGAGATGCCGTCTGTCCGGATGATCCTCCGGGGGAAGCTGAGTCTCCGTACTTCCACGTGCTCTGATGTTTTCTAAGTCTTGACAACCTCTAGGCCCCCAAGATCACCTCTGACCTCACCCGCCACCTCACGATGTCTCCTCGGAACTCCTCTGTGTCCTCCACACATTATTTTCTGCCCAGTTCCTCCAGCGTCTCCTCCTGTCTGAAGCCTGATTCTCACCTACCATCAGCAGCCTTAGCTGCCTCCCAACTATGCACACATTGGAGCTGCCACATGGAAGAATCCGAGAGGGAAGAGAGAGGACAAGAGAACATTCTGGGGAGCTGGAGACGTGGCTCAGGGGTTAGCCTCTGCCTTGCAGGCGGAAGGTCCGGAGTTCGGATCCTAGATCCCACGTATAGACGCCCAGCGGAAGCGGGGGCGGCCTGCGTTTCTGGTCCTGGGAGGGCGGAGCTTGTGAGTCCCGGGGCAGAGTAAACAAGGAGGAGGTGGAGGCGTCCATGGTGGTTCCTGAATTCGCCCGTGGTTCTGCACACATAGGCACACGCACAATTGAATAAATAAATAATAAATGAATAAATAAATAAAAAGAACATTCTGGGTGCAAGATAACTAATATAACAGTATGTGGCTTCGTGCAGGGACACTTGGAGAGCTGCGCACATCACAGATGCTTCCTTGTGTGTGTGTGACTACGCGTAGAAAAGAACGCACGCGAGCATACCTTTGTCCAGATTCGCTAAAGCTACACGGATGCAGAAGCAGGATCGACAGACAGGAGGACAGCAGACGCTGAATCTACACAACGGGGTCACTCAAGCAGGCCAGCTTACCACGTACAGGCTCTCGTGGAAATAGAGCCCCACATCGTAAAAGTTGCCACCGTGAGGAACCGGATGCGTCCGGGTCTGGAGCTGCCCCGTTTGCTGCCACTTCAATGGGCGACTCCCAGGCCGATCCAGCAGAGACACTCGGAGGACATAAGAGCCTCTGGAACTCTTGTCTTTGAGACCCCTGACGCATTTGATGTGGATCTGGAGAGGCTGAGGTAACTGGGAGCGCCTGCCCTACATAAAAGGCACAGTTCTTGAATTACACAGGAACTGGGTACAACCAGGCAATTAGCAACAATGGGCTTTTCAGATGGGGGGAAGAAAAAGGAGACAATTATTTTTACCCAACCTGTAATTGTCAGGTATTAGCAATGATAACAGACAAGAACACATGGTATGTAATTAAGAGGTCAAAAAGCAAACTCGCCTGTGTTGGGAGGGAAAGTTCAGCCAGTTTTTAAGCATGGCATGTTAATAATCTGTGACATCAAAAACCATTCATCTATTCTAGCAAGGCAGAATTAACAGGAAACCCACACTTGTGAAAACCACACAGCATGCCCACTAAGATATTGGGGAATGGGTGAGCCAGGCAATAGGCTTTGTATGGGGAATTTGAAAGGCTACAGTCCAAACCAAGACTAATCACAGATAATAACACCACAGTGATCACTGAGCTACAAAACATGTCAGACTCACAACCCACTTGACCTCAGATGCTTTCAAGGGGTCACCTTGTACCACAGGTTTCCAAGAGGGATGCCCTCAAAGGAAGAAAGAAGCAGGGGGTGTCTCGTACTCGAAAACTTAGTGCAAAACTCATTGAACTGAGAGCTAGAGTTGAATTAAATTTTACACCACCTTCAAATGCCATTGCTCTCTGATTACTGACGGAGACTGAGATTTTCATCTTCATTTTACCTGAGTGCTGAAAAGTTTATATTATTTGATGATCTCACCGGACCACTCTTATGGACAGAGCAAAAGCTGCACCAGAGTGATTGACAACAGAGAAACCACTGAATGCTACATCTCTACTTACAAGTAAATAATGTAAACTTGAAGAATTCTCTAGCATTTTGAGCTGAAATCAAAAAGAAGATCATCTTAAGAATCAGATGACTCTTAGACACTCGAGTTAGTCTATGGCCAATAGAAGAAACTCCTTCATCCTGCCTCAAATGTATGTACAGTTTCAAGTGTGTATAGTTAATAAACTAATGAAATAAATTATGAAATAAACTAAACAAACAATAAAAGTTGTTCAAGTTCCTTTGTTTTTTCATGCAAATCACACTTAAAAACTAATCAGAATCACAATTATTTTTCAGTTTAATTAGGAAGTCTTAATTAACAACAATGACTTAACCTTGATATTTTGGCTTCCAAAAATATTTTAAAAATTAACACCATGTGAATAGATAAGGCAATCTTTCTAGACCTCAAGGCAGGATTACCGATGCAGGCAGACGGAGTTATTAAACACATTCTAAATTAAACGCCTCTATGAATTTTATACTGAAATATATTGTGATAGTTTTGCATGCCAAATGTGACATTTTGTGTTTCAGATTCATCTTCTGTAGTAATTTTGGAAATGTCATACAAACAAAGATTTTGTCATTTACCAGTGGAATTACTATGCATGGTCGCTGAGCCATTTCTGCCTTGGCTCTTGTGGTTGTTTCAAGTCAGCAAGCCATAAAAAAATCTTTATCTCTCTGAAACACAGCAATTTGAAAGATAATCAAACAGTGACTGGGGGCAGAAATGCCAGACTGAGGAATTACACCACGAACTGTCTTGCATTTACAACCTCCATCCATGAGAGTGTCGCGAGAAGAGCAGAAGGAAGTGGGAGATTTGTCGCATCTCAACACCATCGTCTGCAGGGTGACAGCCCTGCATCCCTGGCAGTAGGACTAAGCCGAGCCCCGTTGGCACCCTGAACTGAGGAGTGTCAAAGGCTTTTCCTTGCAAAGCTTTGAGTTGTTCTCTTCTAGCACGGTATTATCATCAATGATATTTACTAAGAATCTGCTCAAAGTCTGTTTCCTTCAAAGATTCCTGGAAGAAGAGAAGAAGCAGGAAAGCCAATCACAGAGACGACTTTTCACCAGAGAAGGAAAGCTTATCCAAGCTCTCACCTTGCAGCAAGATTCTCCTGGGCCTTGGGAACCTTTAGTCACTTCTGCAAAGGAAAGGCGCTCTGGGATGCTGTCCTTCTTACAAACTTTCGCATCTGCCGGAATGACTGGCTTGGCGCTCTGTGGAATTATAACAAAGAGGGAGGAAGACAGAAAGAGACGTTGGCAACGGAGCCCAGAGCAAAAGCTAGTCTTGGGAACCACGGAGAAACTGGAGATTTTCCGTAAAGATTTTCTCGGATTCTCTAGGAATTAAGTAAACACCACATTATTGGCACTGCTGCTGATTGAAGCCAGAGCGGTGTTTGAAGTGCAGCCCCATAAAAGATACAACTTGCTACACTAGCTACTGATCTCCCAACAATGACAGCATCGATTGTTCAGAAACAGCCGAGAGATCAAATACAGCTGCCCTCTCGGTCTGTGAGGGATGGAATATAGGACTTCAAGGATACCAGAATCCCGAGTCTCAAGTCACATGTGTGATGCGACAGTATTTGCATAAAACCTTTGTACTTCATTCCAGATACTGTAAATCATGTCTAGATAATCAATAATACTTAACACAAAATAAATGTGCCATACATACCTACAGAACCATATTATTTCTAGGGGACCATGATAAAGGAAAGAAAGGTCTGCCATGTTCAATAGAGCTTGAAATGCTTCATAGACCCAACAGCATTTTCAATCTGTGAGTGGTTGACCTTGTCGATTCTGAGCCCACAGATATGGAGGACTGCCAAGGTTTGAAATGCAATCTGTCTCCTATAGGCTCATGTGCAATCTAAGAGGACTTTTCAAGTTGGACTGAGCATACTTAACGAGATGGCAATGAGCCTGTGGGGGCCAGGAGTGGAATGCCGTGAGTTGTCTCCCACACGCTCATGTGTTTGAATCTTTAGATGTTTAGAAAGGTCATGGCATCTTTAGGAGCTGGAGCCTTGCTGGAGGAAGGCAGTCACAGCAGAGGTCCTTGAGGTTGATTAGCCCCATCCTGCTTCCTAGAAGAAGTCTGCTCTCAGTCTCCTTGATGGATTCAAGTTAGGCCACCTCCAGCTTCGGCCAGCCAGCCATGTTGTTTCTGCCTTAATGGACTGTATCTGCCTTCTGGAACCATAAGCTGAATAAACTCTCTTTTCTCCCTTAAGTCGCTTGTGGTGTCTTACCACAACACTGAAGAGCAACTGCTATAAGGACGAGCAACATTTGTTAAGACTTTCTTGTCTTAAAAATATTTAATAAAATATTTGTCATTTCATTTTTTCTCAGTCCATCTCTCTTCAAATTTATATATTGTTCATGAAACTTGGAGGAAAAATATTCATTAAACAGATGACTAGTTGAAAGGATATAAACATGTTTCTTTAATGCAGCAGTCACAGATTAAGATCTATGTCTATCTTCAGAGGGTTTCCTAGCTCTATTCAAGTAGCTCTTACAAACTTTATTCAAGATTATTATGGACTGTTTCTTTTGCTTGCTCCTCAAAACCTGACATCCTTGCGTGCTTTCCTAAATGCCCAAGAATTAAGCAGAATCTCATATCTCACGTCTGTCTTGGGATTAATTTCATCAGCAGGACCATTTGGGGCAATGATGGTGTCCTTACCAGAAGAATAGCCTTTTGGGTTCTGACTGCTGATTTAGCTTCCTGTGATACAAATGATTTCCCTTAATTTGGTTAGAGCTACATTGACACAAAGGTCCATTAGGACAGCCATTTGCTGGCAATTCAATTTCAAATTAAATACACTTTGTTGTAAATTTTATTACTTTTAAACTATTGTATCTATTGTCTTTAATGGCCCTATTATACAGTTATGAAGGTAAACAGATTTCATTAGTAAACATCAGGCATGTTTTGCTAACCACATAGAAGGTTTCCTCAGTTTCTTTCTTTGTTCCCTTGGCAGGAATGCTAAGGCAGTCAGAAATATCCTAAAAATTATGATCTAAATAATCAAGTGCAATATTTACAATTACAATATGAAAGAATGAAAAATAATCAAAAACATGATGCCTGGTTACAATCCCAGTTTTTGTGTGTAATTACATGTTTTCAATAGATAGCATCCTTAAAGTTGAAAAGGGGCAGAACAAACAGGGAAAGGCTAAGACATAGCTTGACCAGGGCACAAAGCTTCCAGAGATGCTCTAGTGGTTTGAGTCCCATGAAGCAACCAAGTTTCAAGTCAGGAACTAAGAGCGGACCATGAAATCACACTGTATTAAGCCCTGAGGTATATTTTGACTCCAATATTACTCTGCTATGGGGTAGTCATTACCTTTATGATTATTCAAGTGTAATGTAGTTGTCCCTCAGAATATACCCGGGATTTGTTCCAAGACTTCCTTAGATACCCAAACCTACAAATGCTCAGGTCCCTTATATGTAATGCTATACTATTTGATAAAACCTATTCAATGTGCCCATATAGGTCAAACCATCTCTACACGATGCATAATCCCAAACACAATGCAAATGCTATGCAAGTGGCTGTTGCTCTGTGTAGAGAAAACTAACAAAGGAGAAACAAAGGCCGCACGTGTTGACTACGGATCTATGTTGATAGTTTTCCAATATTTCCCACCCATGTGCCCATGATTGCAAAACACAGTTGCAAGAGGTTGTTTATATCTGTATTCCTTTCACATTATCAAGATTTCTGCTGGCCTTACAGCCAGATGTAAGCACTAGTAAAACAGCAACTTCCATTCTTCATAATCAAGTGGCCAGATCATTCATTTTTCATGCACAACAAGACATATGCTCTAATACTTTGTATCCTAAATTTTCTAACTGCTCACATTTCATAAGCATTTTTTGGCCACAGCCTCATTTTTAATATTTAATTCTAAGTCTATGGTAATTCATTTGAATAATTCCTCACTGTTGACTGCTGAGGTCATTTCCTGCTGTTCAATATAGTTAGTTTTCTCGCATACAAAGTCCTGTAGACTCCCTAGCTATTCTCTTAGTGTTATGTCCTATCATTAGAGATGCTGGGCAGAAAGGGCTGCTATGCCACACCCTGCCATTCTCCAGCTGAATGCAGAAATGACACCTTAGCTGAACAGAATCCTGACTGTGTGGCTTGGCCCTCGGACATTGTTATCTTCCTAGGGAGACAGGGGGCATCAGAAGGTAAGGAGAGTGCAAGAAGCAAGTCATACACAATAGGGTTTCAACCTCTCCACCAGTCACACATGTACGACAGGGTCTCAGATCCCCAACACACACACAAGCACAGCGGGATCTCAACCTGTCCACCATTCACATTTGTCCGGCAGAGTCTCAAGTTTCCCATCACTCACATCTGTACAGCAAGGTCTCTGCCTGCCCGCTATTCACATCCACATGGCAGGGACTCAACCTGTCCGCCACTCACACACATGTTGCGAGGTCCCACCCTCTCCTCCATTCACGTTGTCACCAGATCATTCTTTCTTGTTGGGGTTGCCCTGTGCCTGATAAGATATCCCCCCCCCAAGCCACCCTATCCAATCCAATTTGCCACAATCAAAATTGTCACCAGACATCATCACTAAATGTTCCTTGGGGACAAAACCGATCCTCACTGAGAATACGTTCTGGGATGGGGAGAATGGAAATACTGGGTAGCACCCAGAGAATTCTCAGATGTTCTGCATTTCCTGTCTCATACAAGCCTTGGGATGATTCTGCGAAGTATTATTGCTCCTGTTTAACTGACAGGTGACTGATGCAATATGTGAGTACCTTGTCCCTGCTGAAGTTCCTGCCCTGGCCCAAGAATTTGGACATTGCCTAAATGACAAATAAAACATGTCTCCCAGCTCCACCAGCACGTTCATGTTCATGCTCCAACACCTTGTAGGTAAAAGGCACAGTTCTATGCCAGGATGAAATAGGGACAAGGGTTCTAAAAACCTGACCCTGAGGTCATATAACTTATAGGGTATCTCTCACCTATGAGTGACGCCTGTTTAATTCATAGGGACAAACACACATACCCACACACGTGTGCATGCACACATAACACCAACTCACAGTAAGAAACATACTTCTCAGAGGCTTTGTCCAGCTTTAAACATGACATAGGAACGTCTTGACTGAGTCCTCCTTTTTCACACTTCAAGTCCTGCACAAACAAAAACGGAAGTGAATCAATGGATGAAACCAATGTCAAGCATACATACTTGTACCAACACAAAAGTTAGGTTTTCTAGAAGTGAATATACCCGACTTCAGAGTTAAGATTTCCCAAGGTGAATAGGAATGTGGAGCTATAATCATGTCTATTTTTCTCAAAAGAGGGAAAATGCTTAATGGATAATAACACAGCTTTCCCTAACAACTTCTAATTCACTCTAATCAAACCCAGACTTCAAATCTTCCAATACATATTTTCTGCCTCTCTCTTATCTCTTTCTTTCCCTCCCTCCCTTTCTCTCTCTCCTTTCTCTCTCATGTACAAATACACACATGTATACATGAGCAAATGCACACATACACATACACCAAACAATATGGTTTTACAATATGTAAATGGTCATATGTCTGGAGATGCAGGAAGCAAAGATGTTGTGATATTTAAGTGATGTAATTCATCCTCCAACACAGGCATCTTGAAGAATAAAAGAGGAAATAATTATGCTACACCGGTAGGTCTGACCCAGGTGGTCCCGTGTGACCCATAGTGTGCAGCCTAATATTCCTGCAGATAGGATGATACAAACCCACAGGAGCCAGTGTCAGCAGACTTGGTGAGAGGAGGACCAGGAAGATCCAGAGCTTCAGAACCTAATCTCAAAATGACCCGGCCACGTCAGCTGTGTGCTGCGGGCAAAGGGAGTGGACCCAGGTATGAGGCCCCTGATCACAGGTCCACCTCAGCTGCGGAATCCAGACCAGCAGAGGTGGCATAGTTTGTGACGACATCTGACGGTCTGATTCTCTACACTTCTGAGCCCCGCCTGCTAGACTTTGAGTTCCACACTCTGAACCTTCCACTCTTTTTCACTATTGATGCATGTTCATTACACATCTTCATGAGTTTCCAGGTTCAGGTCCTCCTTCTAGGAATACTGATTGTTAATTTTGTGTATGGATAACGCTGCATGCAAAGCCAGCTGCATAATGGTATGCATGTAAAATCATGCCATCACTGTTGTGTGGAGTCTGTCTCCTCGTGTCTATGGTAAATAAAACAAATAGATGAGAATTGAAAATGACAACAAGTAATAGTAAATGTTGTGAAAGAAATCATCTAAAAGGTAATGCAGACACTACTTTTAAGGACTAAGATTGTGGCAGATGGTAGTCAGAGTAGAGAGTGGCATTTAACAGGAGACCTAAAGGAAAAGAAGAGATGATTCATGTCAAGAATTGCCTCCAAGCATCAAGAGTGATATGTGCAAAGGTGATTTTTGCATACTTGAAAAACTGAAAGAAGACCAATGTGATTTAAATATAGCTACCAGGGATGAGCGTGGGAAATGGGAGTTGGAAACAGAAGTCAGACTCTGCTGGATGTGCAGATGCTGAGAGTGAATGTTTATGTTCTGCACAATGGCAGAGATAACAATGGATTTTAGGCAGAGGACTGAAGGTGTCTGAGTTGAATATAAAGAGCAAGGGGCTTTTGAAGATGTCAGATGACTTCTAAGAGAAATGGTCTTCCCTTTATAAACCATGTCTTGGTTATTTTTTATTTGCTCTGGTAAATATATGACTCAAATCATTCAGGGGATGAAGAGAGTTTTTATTCCACGTTCTTGGTTTCAGATTACAGGGCATTGTGCCAGAAGAGTCCCCAGTAGGGGCCAAAATGACCAGCCACAGCACATCCCATCCTAGAAGAGCTGAGAGAAGGGTATACTTGCTAGCTTGGCAGTCTGCTGAATTCTAGTTCTCTCTCTCTCTCTCTCTCTCTCTCTCTCTCTCTCTCTCTCTCTCTTTCTCTCTCTTCACTCCTTCCTCTTCAAAATAGAAATTCTTTAGAAGCTGGGAGGTATGAAAGAATTTAAGGAGAGCTTAAGGAACAGAAATACTAGGTCAAATTTCCAAAGAGAGAGACAGACAGACAGAGACAGAGAGAGGTTTCTGTCTAGGTTCCTTAGGAGGGAAATGAGTTTATTCTTGCTTATAATCCTTCACTACAATTCATCAGCGTGGTGGGAGAGTTCATATCAGCATCAGGAACTAAGGAAGCTGTCCATAGGATTGCTGAGAAGGACAAGCTTCACTTGCCAGTCCACGAGTCTGCCACAGATACCAAAAGTCTGCCAATTTACGGAGTCGACTTTCTCCATCTTTCTTGTGCAGGGGATGAATGGCCTTGTTCACTCTGGGTTGGGTCTCCCTTCATCAGTTAGATCATCTCTCACAGGCTTGTCCTAACCACCAGTTCTTCACATATGTGCCCAAGGTCTCAGCCTCTGACTGTCAAATTGACACCTATATCTGTTTGGTATAGCTCTCAAGGTTTGTCTTAGTAATCAACTTGACCAACGCAAGTCATCTGAGGCACGTGCATTCCTAATCAACTCCACCAAAAATTCACGTATCCTGCAACATCCCATGCCTTGCTCCCATAATGCAGTGTGCATGCTGCAAGCCCTCACAGCCAGCATGGCTTATCTAATGGCCTCTGGTGGTTGCATCGCACTGCAGAGAAGTGGGGAAGGAAGGAGAGGGACAACCAAGCATAGCAATGGCCAAGACGGTAGAATGACATGCTTTCTAGCAACCCCCTCTTGCAGTATGAAGCTACTCCCAGAACAGCCCTGTCATGGTTAGGCACAGCTGTCAACTTGACAGTTGAGGGTTTGAGCTCTGGGCACATTTGTGGAGAATTAGTAATTGAGTTAAGCCCAGAGCAAACCAGAAGGAGATTGTCTAGCTGATGGGGATGGTCCAGCCCGTGGTGGGTGGGATTAAGCCCTGGAATAAATCATGGAAAGCTGGTTAAGAGATTCGGCATCCTTGTGTACACTTGGCCAGACATGCTGGTCTGGCAAATAAGGATCATCTTTCTCTCTGCCATTATGTAGAGACGGTATAGCCAGTTCCCTCAGCCTTGGTGTTGATGTGAGTTCTCCTCTCACGATAGACTGAGAACTGTAACCAGTAATCATAAGAGAAAATAATAAATCTCTTGTTCCCTTAAGGAATCCAAATCCCTGTTTGATGGTGATTTATCAGCAACCATGCAGGTGAACTGCAACAAGCCCCAAGTCTTAGGGGGAGGGATGCTCTAAATGTCTCCTACCATATTTGTCACTCAGAAGTTCCACCCATTCTTCATATCTGCACCCTAGAGACCGAGATTCCAGCAAGCAGATCTATAAGCACACAGTCCCCTAATATCCAAACCATAGCAGCATTGTATCAGTGCAGACAGAAATACAGATGAAGACACAAGTTGAGAAAGTCCATGTTGTAATGTGATTCTAACAAAGGTAAAATCAAATATAAAACACGTATTTAGGATGGTGTAGAGTACTGAAGTATAAAACTTTAGGAGAAATGAATGCAATGCCTTACATACTCACATCAACTTATTACTGACAAATTCCCTGAAGTTATTGAATCTTTAAACTGGCTGAAAATAACTGTTTTATTGAGACATACCTCAGAGCCAAAAGGGGGAAAATCTGTTTCTAATATTGAAAATAAAGTCATACTTTATGCCTTTCAACTAAATAACGAAGCTACCAATGACCTAATGCTGTCCAAACTGTTTCTCTCTGCATAAACTCTTGTGGAAATGGTCTTAAGGAAAACAAATGAAATATTCAAAGATGGATAATTGTTTCCAGTAGGAAGCACTGGGCAAATTTGTCTCTTGGATGTCTGTGGCCATCTAATATAGTCCGCATGTAAGGCTGACTCCAGAGACAAAGGACCACGTGCACTGCACGATTCTGATTGGTCCTTTGCTGGACTGACATGTGGTAAAAAAAAATAATAATAACATTTTTTAGAAACAGTTGGTGAAGTTTGGGAACAGATGAGATATCAGATAAAATTACTGTGAATTGTATTATAACTATATTGAAGTTATTTTGTCTGTGTTCTTTTTAATGCATAACAAAGTAGAAACTTGGAGACTGAGTCCTCAGGCCTCTTACAAAGCTAACCACCTCTCATGAGCTTCTTCCGCTCTGAAGATTGTCCAAGGAGCAGCCAGAAGTTTCTCATTAAGCAACTGCAGGGAACTCCTGTACACGCCACTGCTTGAGCTGGTCGCAGGAACTGGAGCCAGGTGGACGAGTACAAACACTTTATTTCTGACTTAACCTTTGGAAATGCTTTTAAAAGAAGTTCAAAATTGACAGTGTGCCACAGCCAGCTGGAGAATCACGGCTATCTTAATAGTCCAGACATCACCCTGAAGTCCACCACACTCGGTCCTGTCTTGAGTTTGTTTTGTGCATTTCACTAAGGTAATCATACTGCACTTGTTTCCTTTGCTGAGATCACCCAAGAGAAGGAAGAAATACAGCTCAGAATCTTCAGTGCATTGAGAATGTCTCGTGTTTGTGTTTTGTTTCATTTTTGTAATGTGACTGGGTCTCATCTATTTCTGTAAGGTGACAGGACTACCATGGAACTTAGGATAGTTCTGTCTCAGCCCAGCATGTGTGAAATCAGTGTGCCACAGTGCTGTCTCTGGAAAGGCATGCTTTTCCAGTATTTTATGAATGATTTTTGGTCTCTGATAATTTCATACAAGTACAAGAAACATTCTGTTGACTCTCTGCTCTTTCCCCTCCATCTCCCTTGTTAACCCCCACATTTCCTCCATATTGACACAACTTCCTTGTGTGAATTGTAAGTCATATTTCCCTATTCATGACCTTTTCTATAGTTTAATGTTCACTAGCTTCAACTGCATTCTGGGCTTGGGCTCTTCTCTTGGAGCTTAGTAAACTAAAATGTTTTTCTTTTAATATGAATTTCAAGAAAAAAGAATTAAACACCATTGTTTTGTATAGATGGTCTCCAACTGAGCTTTTCTTCTACATCCTTATTTTTATTATTTTTATTACATGTCTGTATGTGAGTAGTGTGTGTGTATGCATGCATGCATATGGATGTGTGTGTGCGTGTGTTGTATGTGGTATATGCAGTTGTATGTTCACATGTGGTAGCCAAAGAATGATTCCAGATGTCCTCCTCAGTCACTCTCAATCTTAATTTTTTTTTTGAGACAGTGTCTCTTGCTGAATCTGGAGCTCATTAATTTGGCCCAACTGCCTGACCAGCAAGCTCCAAGCTTGGGTTCTAGAATTGTGTCAATGCACATGTTCTTTCCTATATGCAGATACTAGCATTGATATCCTTGCCAAGATATTTGACTTGGAATTACTGTAAGTCAGAAAATTCAAAAGGGATCAATGAGTAGAAAGGTGGGAAGGGATGGCTAGGGTGAAACCTGTTAAGAGAGAGATTTAGGATACCAAGTTAAGTAGGGTGAGGGAGGGAATAATGGGGGAAAATATCTAGGAGAGAGCATGAGGAAATGCAATATAGGAGGGACAGAGAGACTTACAGAAAAACCCCAAGATTGTGGGAGGTATGTTAGTAATATATCAAAAAAGCATTTCTTAAAAAAAAAAAAAAACAAGAATGGACGGTCTTTATGCAGAGGAGCACAGAGAGAAGAAAATAGGGCAAAACAAAAGAATGTCCTGAGCTGATCCACTTAGAACTCAGTGACAATTAAGACTATACCAGATGTAGCAGGAATGCTACAGTTCCTGATAAGTGGTTGATAGAGATGTCTTAAAAGCTCCCAAACATTATCAGCTTTCAACATTGCTCTTGCTTACCCTACAAAAAACTGATAGTAAGACCCTATTACTGAAGATGCAACATATATGGATCACAGGAAATATACCAACTGGAACTGGTTTGAGAGCTTCCTCCTTGCTGGATAGCTTACCCAGTATGAAGGAATACTGCAGAAGCTACGGGGGAGAAAAATAATCAAAGGCCTCATCAACATGTGAGATCTGCAAATTGCAATAAAAATCATCATGGTAACAGGTGACCACCAGTGTAATAGTGGCATGATTATCAAGGAGACAACCAACAGCTTTCTGATCGAATTCAAGGTCCTCTCATCAGAATGGAACACGTTCCTGTTACTATTAATTAGAACAAGAACCTACAAAAGGGAAGGAAATAGATCACTAGGAAAGAATAGCCTATGAACCTATTGGTCGGAAGACAGTATACCACACTGCTCTGTAAATACCTATTATTTTACCCACATTGGAAGAACACTTAGCACTAAATCTAGAAGTCTTCTTCTACAACCGAGGCAGAGGATCTCAACACCCTGACAGGAAGCAGCCCAGGGCAGTGGAAGAGCAGCGAAGTGGACAACAATATCCAGCCACAATGCAGAGTACTGGCGACCCTGCAATGCTCACCCAGAATCAGGCCAATCTCCCCATCCTACGACTCAGAAAACCTCACAGAAGAGGAGGCAGTAAGATTGTAAGAGCCTGTAGATGAGAAGGTCCACTGTTGGACAAGACACTCCATTCAAGGTAGGGCTGCTGTATCCAGGAACTCAGTGCAGTGAGACTTGTCCTCATAGAATAGTGAGGATCTCAAGAGAGACAATTAATGCAGTGGAACCTTGGGGACTAGGGCTGGACAGGTGAAGTGGAGTGCCCCTATCAGTGAGGCAGCCAGAGGAGGCGCTGCTTGGTCTGCCACAGAGGCCTGAACCCCCACAAGCAAAGACAAGCCAGAGGGAGCCCTAGGCCCACAGAAGCAGACAGGAGGATGAGAGGGAGTGGGGTAGATTGATGAAAAGTAGGAGAAGGAGGGAGGGGAAAGGGAAAAGAAGGAAGCATGGATAATTGCTCATTATGCCTCTAAAACTAGGAAAAAATAATATTTTTTATAAAATGAAAACCTCAAAAAAAGTTGTGGCAACATGTCAGGCTTTGACATGGGTCCTAGGGAGTCTGAATTTGGGTCTTTATGCTTGTACAGCAAACACTTTATTCACTGAGCCATCTTCCCAGTCTCTTCTTTTAAAATAAGTGGAAAATTAAACCAACAGAAAATGATCATTATAGAGGCCACTGTACTGCTTCTGAGACTTCTCAAATCTTAATAAATCTGTTGAGTTTTTGAAGACTTACTGAATGATACAGTCATAATTAATCATCTCCTTATAGAGAATAGAAGATGATGTGAAAGGTCCAGTGTTGCAGTTATTTTTTTTTTATGGTGAAAAAGATGTGTATTTAGAATTAGCAGCTGGACTCAAGTTTAGAGATCCCAATTTTGTTGGCAAATCTAAAGCATCATAATCAGGAGCCAGTCGCACGTAGGCTTTCTTCTCTCCATCAGGCCTGATTAGCGTATTGACTTTGGCTACATCGATGTCATAGAGCTTCTTTACAGCCTGTTTGATCTGGTGTTTGTCAGCCTTGACATCCACAATGAACACAAGTGTGTTGTTGTCTTCTATCTTCTTCATGGCTGACTCGGTGGTCAAGGGGAACTTGATGACAGCATAGTGGTCAAGCTTGTTTCTCCTGGGGCGCTCTTGCGAGGGTATTTGGGCTGCCTCCTAAGCCGCAGGGTTTTAGGCCGCCGGAAGGTGGGTGATGTGCGAATCTTCTTCTTTTTGTGGCTGTGGATGTCTTTCAGCACTGCTTTCTTGGCTTTCAAAGCCTTGGCTTTGGCTTCAGCTTTGGGAGGGGCAGGAGCTTCCTTCTTCACTTTCAGGGCCATCTTGGTGAAAAGCAGTGTTGCAGTTCTTCATGAAAGATGTCCATAACCTTATTTTTTGTGATATATATATATATATATATATATATATATATATATATTGAAAATCAAAAAATGTGAAGTTCAGAACTCTAGATCTCCCCCCACCCCATAATTCTAGCCCTGGAAGGTGGAGCCTGAGAATTCCCAGAGCAAACTGACTAGTCAAGCTAGCCCTAAAGGCATGTTCTGGTTTAATTAGAAATCCAGAATCACAACAATGAGGTGGGAGAGTGGTTGAAGATGTTTCCTGACATCATTGTCGGGCCTCCATAGGCACACACATTCAAGCATACGTACACCCACACACATGTGCATACCCACCCACATGCAAAAACACAAGCACACATGCATGCAGGCATCTTACACAACATACATACATGAAGAAAAGTATAGCAGTGGAGACACCATGGTATGAAGAGAATAGCATTTTAGGTACTAAAAAGCCCAGCGTAGGCATTTTACCACTAAAAAGTATTAATTTGCTGTAACAAATGCACTTGCTAAAAGTGAGGACACTTTTTAAGGAGGTTTTTTTAAATATTATTTAATTGTTCCTCCAGGAATATCATATGTAGAGATCAAACATATGGATTATTAATTTTGGTGCCATACCTATGTCTCCTTTGCACTGAAATTATTCATCTGACGGACTCATTAATATTCTATATTGATTGCATTTAAACTTCTTCTAAGGGATAACTTGGATATTTGCTGTTAATAACCCATCATGCATTTATAAAGTACTGAAGGTTCATCGTGAAACAAGAATCATGAGGAAGTGTCAAAGTTAGGCTCAGGTGTCAACTTCACAGTTGAGGGTTTGAGCTCTGGGAACATTTGTAGAAAATTAATGATTGAATTAAAGCCAGAGCGAACCTGCAGGAGATGGTCTAGCTGATGAGGAAGTCCCAGCCCATGATGGGTGGGATTAGGCCCTGGAATAAATCATGGAGAGCTGGTTGAGAAAGTTGGCATCCTTGTGTATACTTGGCCAGACACGCTTGTCTGGCAAGTAAGGATCGTCCCTCTCTCAGCCATTATGTAGATAGTGTGACCAATTCTCTTGGCCCTGGTGTTGGTGTGAACTCTCCTGTCCAGCTGGACTGAGAACTGTAACCAGTCTACCATAATAGAATAAACCCCTTGTTCCCGTAAGCTGTTTGATGGTGATTTATCAGCAACCATGCAGGCGGACCGCAACAGGAAGTGTCCAGTTTGGAAAACTTTCTGATGAAGCACAACAGGACTGGAGCACAGGGCAATGTGAACTGATGGCTGGAAACACATCCTCCCAATGCCAGGCGAGGATAATTTATAAATCATTTCCTAGCAAGTCAATCCTAAAGGGATCCCATGATAACGAAGCAAAAGAGCAATAAGGGCTTTAAGAAATGGCTTTAAGATGGCTCTGCTATTCAGCTTTCTAGCATGTGCTCATTTGATTCCTTGATTTCACGTAAAATTATTTTTCATTTTAAGTACTTAATAAAGGCTTCTCTCTTGACATGAAGGTAACATAGTTTTAAGTACCTACTATGTAGAGAAGGCCCAAAAAACAGTCCTTGTTCCTAAGAAAGTCATGCTAAAGCAAAGTTAACAAAGTGGCACGTGATAGAAGATCAACTCCTGAATGAGCAGCAGTCAGTAGAGAAAATGGGAATTGCCTGATAATGAGGATATTGGATTATTGTATGATTTAATAACTAATAGCTTATTATTTCATCACAATTTATTAGACTCTTTAATTGTATTTTACAATGTTATGCGGTATGAATTATGTCCCTGTGTTATTAATTAGCATACTGGTATCTGGAGAATGAAATTGAATTGTCATAACAGTTCAAATCAATGCAGATCCATTACTGACTCCTCAGCCCAAGTTCATTCACTCTGTGGCATCTCTGTCATCCCCTAGAAAGGTACCTTTGCTGGGAGATGAGGAGTGGAGCTCAGGGTAGACAATTTGCTGTGATCTGACCCTCCGTGCCACAAAAAGAAGGAAAGGATTAACTGGACTATATACACCCATGAGAGGCTGTTTGGAGTTGCTGCCAAGGGCATGAACTGGTGTGAGATATACCTGATACATGCACTCAGGAAAGGATCGGAGCAAAGAGAAACCAGAAGCAAAGACTTTGGATGACAGTTTTAAGTCCTTACATAGGAGGCATGTTACCTCGGAGATCAAGAAACCATCAATTAGTAAGAGACATTTTTGTCAACATTTACAAGTTCACATTTACACTGTTCACGAATGAAACAGATATTTCTACATGCAGACAATGTTGGACATTCAGATATCAATAAAGGAATATAAAGAAGAAAATGTGCCTATAGCTGCTAAGAATTTGGAGACATGATTCAAAGACCAAACGTGAGATTCCATAGGGTAGAAAGATGAGGAAGGCAAGTCAGAGGATGAGAGCATTTGCTGAACGAAGATGAGCCTGAGTTTGAATCCCTAACACCGTGTAAAGCCGCAGTCCTGGGGTGGGTTTAAAGGCAGGAGGATCTGAAGCTTGCTGGCTGCTGCGATGAGAAATCCTGTCTCCAATGAATGGGGTAGAAAGTCATAAAAAGGATACTCCACATACTGCTCGGCTTCTCCACATCCATACATAGTCATGTGTCCACAGGCACATGTATACACAGACCCCTGTGATAGCTAGACACAGGTGTCAATGGGTGCAGGCTGAGCTTTGGGCACAGCTGCGAAGAATTCATAGCTCAATGGCAAGCCCTTGAAAGAACAAGCCTGCAGGCAATTGTCTCCTTGGTATGCAAGAGCCAGCCCATTGTGGGCGGTGCCTTCCAGTGGCAGACCGGATGAAAGGATGCGCAGGGGCAGGGACTCGCTGCCCTTTGCCTTGTGTTGACAGACTGAGCGGAATTCCCTGCTGATCTGCTTCTGCTAATCTGCTCACTTTGGAGTCCAGCCTGTTCAACCCTTAGGGTGACTGAGATTTGGAGGTGCTTCAGGAATCCTTCAGTCTTCAGGGTCTTCAGTAACCGACTGGGACTGCTGGGAGACTTTCCGTGGGTCTCAAGAATGAGCGGCTGCAGGCAGCTACTGTTGGACCTTCGGCTTTTATCTTAGAAGTTAATCTAACAAACATTCCATCAGCTCTGTTCTCTAGAGAACCCTGATACAACCACACAGTCATAATACTACACATGCACTCACCCATACACACACACACACACACACACACACACACACACACACACACACACACCATTACATAGAAACTCTATTCAGTAAAAATGTAGCCTTTCTCCCCAAAAAATATAGCAAAAGAAACAAGCATTCAATCACAAGAAGAATGTAAAATCCTGGGGCTGGAGAGATGGCTCAGGGATTAAGAATCTGTCTTGCAAGCAGAAGGTCCTGAGTTCAGATCCCACATGGAAACACAGGCAGAAAGAGTGTCAGCCTGCACTTTCCGCTCTTGTGGACAGAGCCTGAGAAATCTCTAAGTGAAGTCAAAAGGAAGTAGAAACAATCCAGGATGATTCCTGAAGTCACCTTTGATCCTCTACAAGGATACACAGTGCCCTCTGACACACACACACACACTCACACACGTGTACTCATACAAAATAATAATTTTTTAAAAAAATGTCAAAAGAATGTAAAACCCTGAACAGACATGATCATAGAAGTTCCTCATAGCATATTAAAGAAAGATAACAAGATCATATACATTAAAAGCTACAGTGAAAAATATCAACTCATTTGTAAAGCTATCTCCTCACACTCACATCAAATCTATTCAAAGATGCCCTAAAAGTCAGGAAGGTAGGGAACTGTCCATTTCAATCCCTGAAAGTAAGTAACTGTCAACTAAGATTACCATCTAGCAAAGTTATCTTTTAAATAAATTAATGGAGAAATAAACACACTTCAAGACAGGCACAAAGTAAAGCAATGCATGACCACCAAGCTAGTGTTGAAGAAGAGACTTAAAAGAATCCTACACACATAAGAGCGAGAAAGATAGTCTCAATAGTAAAACCATCGGAAAGAATAAATTTTGTGACAGGAACAAACACAGAGAAAAATATCAGAAAAGCAACCAAAATGCAGGAATCATATTATTGAAAAGAATTTGTCAATAATAACCTGAAATGTAAATAATCTTAACTTTCTAATGAAAAGATTGAGTCTAACTGGTTGTATTAAAAAAATAAGATCGAAATATCTGTTGCTACAAGAATGTAAAACCCTGAAGAGACATGATCACTGGGAAAGAAGCACAGACCCGGAATATACCAAGCGAATGAGGCTAAAAACAAGCAATGTCTGCATATGATACAATAGACTTTGAGTCAAAATAAGTCAGAGATTAGAAAAGAAGTTTTCTAGTGTGCAAACATTTCATTAAGAAGATATAACAATTATTAATATGCATGTACTCAATAATGGGACATCCAGTTTCATAAAGAAACACTAATGGGAATAAAGGGAAATACAGAACCAGATAAGTAATAGCAGGTGATTTTATCCACTGTCACTAATAAGTCATACAGCAAAGAAACCTCAGACAAAAGAAATGTTGTAGATCAAATGGGCTTAATGAACATCTCCATTCCAGAGAATGTTCCATCCAAGGGCTGACTCAGCCTAAGAACTGTCCCTAAAAAAGCTTACTCTTTAGGTCATAAAGCACATCCTAGAAAATATAAATCATAGTGTAATAGAAGGAGAATAAATAGCTGAGAAAATACCAAAGCCATACTAATGCATAAATGCTGAAGAAGCCATGCTTAAAAAATGCAATGTACTCACGATCAGATGGCAGTTGAAAAAGTCAGGGAAGAAAAATTTTAAAAATTCTAAAATTGAATGAAAATGAAAACCCAACTTATCAGGGCATGCGATTTATAGAAAAGGCTCTATGAAAGGTTAAAGGTCTGAGTGCTTACATTAAATTATCAGAACAATTCCAAATAAATAACATGAACATGAACCTAAAAATAAGAACAAGATAAGCCCAAAATTAACAGATAAATTGAAATAAATAAGCATCAGAATAAAAATTAACAAAATGGAAAACTGAAGAACAGTGCAAAGAATTGGTAAAACACAGAGTTGTTTTCCCAGCAGACAATTGCCAAACCCTTTACTAACCAAACGGAGAAAACCCCAAATAATCATTTTAAACATGAAGAATGGAACATAACAACGGACACAAATGAAATCCAGATTATCACAGGAAATATTTTGAAACATATTCCAAAATGCACAAAACGTAGATCAACTCCTAGACATATATGACCTACTAACTTAAATCAACTGGGTATAAATAACTCAAGCAGATACATAACACACCCCAGGATGGAAGTGGTAACAATCTCTCAAAAAACAGAAGTCCTAGAAATAAGATCACACAGGGGAAACCTCAGGGACTAGAGCTGGATGAGTGAAGGGAAACGCCCCTATCAGTGGGGTGTCCAGAAGAGGGTCAACTTGGTATACCACAGAGGCCTGAACCCCCACAAGAGTAGATAAGCCAGAGAGAATGCTGGGGTCCATAGAAGTAGCTAGATATGACCGTGGGAGGGAGTGGGATGGATTGATGAGAGAAAGGGAGGGCAACGGGGGGGTGGAATGAAAGGAAAGAGGGATAAGTACTCAATAAGATTGTAAAACTAAAATAAATAAATAAAAACATATTTGATTCACGTTAAAATAAACAGAAGTCCAGTACTAAATGGAAAACTGCCTGATTCTTCCAGACGTTTAAGAACAACCATCAATGCTCTCACCAGTGTTCCATAAGGTAGATGGGAAGGAACACTACAAAATGTAGTCTATGATTCCAGTATTGCCCTAATACTAAGACCAGATCGGCCCACAAAAAAACAAAACCAGAGAGTAGTTTACCCGATGACCAGAGATGCAAAAATTCTCCATAAAAGACCTGTAAACAGAATTGAACAGCACATTTAACGGCTCACACAGCGTGACCAAGTTAGTTTCATTCAAGGGATGGAATGAGAATTCAATAGATGCCAATCAATAAATTTAATGCAACACATAAACTCAGGGACAGAAATCACATCATCTCAGTAGATGCAGAAATGACATTTTACAAACTTCACATTCTCTTCACGATAATATCCCTCAAGTGCTTGGATATACAAGAAACACGCTTCAACATAATAAAAACTCTATTTCCCCAACTTACAACCCAACCTAATAAATGAAGGGAAAGTGCAAATATTTACTTTAAAATCGAGAATGAGGCCGCTCTCCACTCTTGGGTTGTCCTTAAAGTTCTGATAAGGTAAGAAGACAAGAGAAAGAAATAAAAGAGCTGCAAATAGGAGGAAAAATATCACATTACCTGCACTTTCAGGTAACATGACTCTTACAAGGCCCTAAAGGCACTACCAGAAAACTCTTTAACCTGATAAATGCTTTCAGCAAAGTAAAAAAATATAAATAGGCACCTTTTCTGTTACCAGCAGGCAACACCCAAGAAAGAAAACAGGAAAACCATCCCATTCACAATAACCTCAAAATATATCTAGCAACAAACCTAACCGAGGAAGTGAAAAACCTCTACAATGAAAGCTTAAAAACCCTGAAGAAAGTCATCGAAGAACCTAAGATGGTCTTGAATTTGAAAAGTTAATGTTGAGAATGCAACTGTGTTCCTGAAAGCAATCCGCAAAGTCACCATAGTTCCTATCTGTGTGACAATGATATTGATCACAGAAGCAGAGAAACAGCCTAAGCTTCATATGAAGTGCAAAAGACCTTAATCATCCGAAGCCAACCTTTGCAAAGCAACAATAGAGGTACTATAACACCTGACTTCAAGTTATACTACAGAGCATCTTGATGAAGCCAGTATGCACAGAAACAGACATAGGCCGATGGAACAGAACACAAGATCAAGAAATAAATACACCCAGTTGCACATCATCTGATTTTTTTCATAAAGCTTCCAAAAACATCAGAGAAAAATACATTCTCTTAAAAAATGGTAGTGGAAAAAAAAACACCATGTATTGACATGTAGACAAATGAAACTTCACCTCATCTCTTGATTACATAATAATTATTCAAAATGCCAAAAACCTTAATGGAAGAGTAGAAACCATGAAACTGATAGAGGGGAAATAATTCAAGATGTAGGTAAGCATGGGCAAAGATTTTTCTGGATAGGAAACTCCAACAGCTCAGGAAATAATAGCAAAAATTGACAGAGTAGCATAAAACTTGAAAGTTTCTGCACAGCAAAGAAAATAATGGCCAGAGTAAATAGACAGTTGACAGAATGAAACAAAAATAATCTTTGTTAACAGATGCATTTGACAGGAGATAAATCCCTTTTTGAAATATTAAATGATTCAATCCCCCAAATATTCCAATAAATAAATAGGCAAATGAAGTTAACAGACTGTTCAAAAAAATGCTCAACATTTTCCTTGGCACCAAGGAAATGCAAATCAACCTGCATTGAGAATCCCTCTGAACCTGTCAAAAAACAAAGGCTGTTGAGGATGTGGGGAAGAGGATCCCCAATTCACTGTTGCTGGCCACACAGACCACTGCATCCACAATGGCTGATACCTATAGAGTTTCTCAAAAAAAAAAAAAAATTAGAAGTAAAACTTCTGTGCAATCAGGTATACCATTCCTGGGTACCTGCCCAGGGGAAACTAAGTCAATGTATTACAGACACTTGTACATCTATGTACACCACTGTTAACAGTAGTCAAGCTATGGAAGCAGTCTAGGTGTCCAAACACAATGAATGGATAAAAAAGATATGATGCATACAAATGCAGGCAGGCAGACAGACAGATAGACAGACAGATATAGATGATAGATAGATAGATGATAGATAGATAGATAGATAGATAGATAGATAGATAGATAGATAGATAGATAGGATAGGATAGATAGACAGACAGACAGAGATAGATAGATAGATAGATAGATAGATAGATAGATAGATAGATAGATAGATAGATAGATAGATAGATAGATATTATAGATGCTTTATGCAGTTATAAAGAATGGAAGTGGGTGGAACTTGGGATCAAAATGATGAATGAAATAATAAAACAGAAGTAGTTTCATATCTGCTCCAGTTAACATTTCTGAGGAAATGAATCATTCTAATGACATTTTCAGGACTATCCCAAACATCTTTCATGCCTTTGGTCAGACACCTCATTCTCTCCTCCTTTACACCCCAGCACACCCTTTCTCATTGCTATATACTTTATGTCTCTGTACTTCTAATTCCTTTCTCTCTCTTCACCCTTCCTCGATGGCATATGGGCAGGAATTACAGCAGCCCAGATCATCCAAAGCATTCCTGAGAAGTTGTAGTTACTACACATGCTGAAGAGAAAGTGAAATGTCATTGCTGGAGTAAGGGAGGCAGATGAAAGCCGGCATGTAAGCAAGTGCCACGAAGAAAACTCAGTGACACTCTCAGGAACAAACAGCTGAGTGATTTTATGCCAAATATGAATTCTTTGAACGATGTCAATCCCTTTCCCCATGAAGCTCTGTGCTCAGAAGAACAATAGCCAACACTGCTTACCAAAATAAGAAAAAAATAAGAAAAAATAAGATAAAATAAGAAAAAAATAAGAAAAAATAAGATAAAATAAGAAAAAAAAAAGGAAAATCTGGGGTCTTCCTTCAGTGAAGAGTTTTGGTATTGAATATGTAACCCGTGATGAGCAATGGGGCGGAATGCAACAAAAATATTCATTTGTTACCCGCTCATTTAGGATTCCGGAATCTAGAATTATCTGACAATCCTCTGGTACTGAGAAACCTGGAATATAACATTAAAAGGAATGTAAACATTGAAAACTTCCCTGGGGAAAATTACAGTGTCCCATGTGGCTCTAGTAGGGTCTCTCTTGGCAGAGGGGCAGTTATCACAGGGAGACATCCACTGGGAAGATACTAACCCCAGATCCCAGGAAGCCGTGTGGCATCGGTTTTTCAGTCCTGGCCCAGTCTGACCAGAAATCCATACATTTCAGGATAGAGTCAAACTTTGGCCATTAATTTCATAAAAAGAAAGCATTTGTCAAAAGTTATTACATTACTTACATCCCAAATAATATATATTTCCCCAAATCATTGAATGAAAAATTTTTTTTGGGTTGTTGAGAGAAAAACAACAATTCACCTTAGCCAAGTCAACTTTGGTTAAGCAAACTTTGAGCAAGACACACATTCAAGAACCAGGCAGTATTCCAGAGTAAAGATGTTTCACAGTGAGTTCTCTTTACAATAAAGAAGACAAGAAATTGCATACAAATTGCCCTACTGGTGTAGAGAAATATTTGCTTTATTTCATCCTCAGATTGGCTAAGGCAACGACTACTGTGATTGGCCAAAACTCAGTTGCTTAGTTACAAGAGTAGACTCTTCGGCTATAAACTGAGAGCAGACCGTGCAATATTGTACTTCAGTGGATATTGAAGACTCTTCAGACTAGCTCATTGCACAAGTGTGAAGGGTATGTCAACCCAACTTCTTCAGATTCAGTCATGGAATTGTGGGCAACTTGATATCTGATCTTGATTTGTATTTTGCTTCTCTTCAATCACTTGACATTTTCCTAAGCTTTCCCTCTCTGAGTCCCCTGGGGCACATGCATTTGAATAATTGCCAACAGCATGCATTCGAGCAAAATGACTGTAGTAAATTCCTCTGGTTCTTTTTCCCGTGTGCTGATCTCATTCAATCTATAGGGAACCATGGAATATGGAATGTCCACTGTTGCAGTTAGCCTGACTGGTTACTGATAAATCACCTTCAAATGACTTAAGGGAACAAAGGGTTTATTTTCTCTTACCATTGTGTGGTTACAGTTCTCAGTCCCCCTTGACAGAAGAGCTCACACCAACACCAGGGCGAAGGGAACTGACCACACCATCTCTACACAGCAGCTGAGAGAGGGACGATCCTCACTTGCCAGACCAGCATGTCTGGTCAAGTGTACACAAGGATGCCAACTCTCTCAATCAGGTCTCTCGATTTCATTCTAGGGTTTAGTCCCAGCCACCATGGGCTGGGCCTTCCCCGTCAGCTAAACTCCTGCAGGTTCACTCTGGGCTTAACTCAACCATTAATTCTCTACATGCCCAAAGCTCAAACCCTTAACTGTCAAGTTGACACCTGTGCCTAACTATGACAGTCCACGTTTGTCTTTTTTTCTTGGAAAGTTAATTAATGGAAAGTTTATTCATGATCCTTCTAAGGAAATTAACATCTCAAGCAATGGTCAAGATGTTCTGCTACATAAATCTTCCTTTGTTAAGTTGCTAACACTTTTCATTCAGCAGAGTTTGAATTTATTACACATCCTACTACATGGCTCTATCTCCCTGTGAATTTGCTGCAGGTGAATAGAGATGTATTCCCTCACTTCTTCCTCCAGCATTAACTGACTAACCTACTGCTCCCTAATATGGGCACCAGAGGGGGAAAAAGATGCAAATCCTGTGTGTCCTTAGGCAAGTTCCTTAGCATCGTCCTCACTGAGACTGCCACCAGGAAGGGACACACGTAACTATCTTGAACTAACATAACATAACTAATTGACTCCATTCAGATATGAGGTACTTAGAGTAGCTCACCACACTTACTAAATAATCAATATCCATGTCTGATTTAATTGCGTACCATTATTACCACCTATAACTCTATGATAATATTAAATGTTGTTTCTTTTTTGTAGTGTTTTGAATTCTTCTACTATTGAGCAGAGTTGAGAACAAAGGAATGAAGGAATGAATCGATGATATTTTCCTATCAGCCACAGTGCTCTTGGACTGCAGCCCAGCCACAGAGCACCCAGCACATGGCACAGTTATATCTGATGAGCTGTGCTCAGAGTCAGGTGAAGTCTTCAGTTTGAGAAATGGCAGACGCTTGAGAAATAGACTTTATGGGAATTTTTAATCCATCTTCTATAACACATCTTAAGTAAATAAAAGGGAGAAATTCCTTCCCTCTATGAAATTTCTCCTCTCTTAAGCTGCAGTTGTATTTCCAAGGTGTGTTTGACACCCCAGACTTTCAGAAAAGGTGTGGCGTTTTGCTTCCCTGAGCTAACCCTTTATCACATGCTTATAATGATCTAAGAATGCTGTGGAGAATGTATGTGAATGATCGCATCAATTATTTTCTGTTTTAATTTACGCTTCTCACCAAGTGACGCAAAGAGAAACGAGCTTCTCCAAGGTCAGACAACAGGAATTAGCAGGGCTAGAATCTGAATTCTCTAACTGCCCAGAGCCTGTGTGCTCTACAGTGAGTTCAGAATCAAAACATACTCATTAAAAAAGGAAAATAATTGGCAGCTTACTTTAATAAGGCACTTCAAGTCACTTAGTTTATCAAGGTGGTCTTCCACAGCTAGAAAGGCAGGTCCTCTTCCCACCGACAAGCAGACAGGACCACTGATAGGGGTCAAACATTTGCTCAACGTCACACAATTGAACCTGAAGCAGCAACATTTCCATGCAAGAATGTGATTTTATTATTCACTATGTTAATATCTTGTACATTTTATCATGTGGCAGAGAACCTGTCTGTCTTGCCTGTATTTTGGTTTAATGTTTTATTTATTTAGGAGAGGGAGAGAGGCATGAACACATGCACCACATGGGCTTCCAGCAATCGAACCCAAGTCCCCAGGTTTGTGAGCAGGCATCTTACTCTCTGAGATGTCTCATTGGCCTTTGTCTGTATCTTTTAAAACAATTAAGGGTCATCATTATTTAACCCAATGATAAACTGATGGCTGACTGCCACATATTTCTCTCTTTCTCTTTTTTTTTTTGCTAAACTACATCCTCTAAAAATGAGCCCTTCTCCTCTAGAAGGCAAATCCATGATAATTCTGCCATCATTATGTTGTAGGTACAACTACATCATCTGAGAGAGAGAGAGAGCGAGAGAGAGAGAGAGAGAGAGAGAGAGAGAAAATTTTTGTTAGGTAGTTTAGGAAAAGATTTTTTTTAGCTAAAATAGATCTTTTAGGCAGTTTTAGATGGCATAGAAAGGCTGCTGGGAAAGTCTTTTGAAGGTCCCACCATAGTCATGCAGAAACTGACACCAATCCCCCACCCCAGATAACGCCACCAACTTCTCCTAACCCTTTGTTTATGAAGGAATATGTGTATGAACTCCTCCTTTACAGGTGCAAAGAGGGGCTCCTTAAATACAAATGAGCTAAACTCCTCAGAAGACTGGCCAGACCTCCTGACAAGACCGAGTTGGGCCCCATATGGACAAACTAATCAGATATGAGGGGTCAAAAGCCCCAATCAGGTTTACACCTTACTCACCAGTAAGGAAAAGCCACTTTTTCAGGCTTGCCCAAGTTTACAAAGACCCCTGATCCTGCCAGCCATGAGGCGGCTCTCTTGTCTCTCATGGACTCCATGTCGGTGACTTATGTTCTTTCCTCTAATAAACTCCACCTTAATCCTCCACATGTGTTCTGCTCTCAATTTCCAATTCTCAAACACAAGATCATGGGCACAAAAACCCCACAACACACAGAAACCAACCTGCCAGAACTAGCATTAATTCACATAAATGCTTTATAACAGAATAGACTCAAACCACAAGAACAATTACTTTGGAAATACCTATTACTCTGATATTTCCTATTTGCATCAAGATAAACATATAGCAAAATCTAGCAAGTCAAAAGCATCTTGTCTCAATCAGTAGCTTTTTGTGCTGCCACTGAAGAACACTACTCAGAGGCATTTAAACAGTGGTAGTTTCATTGAAAAATACACAAAAGGTAACAAACAAATAAAAAAGCTCCAGCTTTAGTAGGCCATACAAAAGCCCTTCTTTCACGACATGCAAGCCAGTGAAAGAGGAGGTCAAGTTGCCTTGTTCTGCCACAACCCGAGCATTGATAGAATTAAAATTGAACTTCAAGTCCACGAATGATGAGAGAAGTACTGTGATTATGAATAAACTTTTGGGAATCCACAAATTTGAAATCTAAAATCCGTGGATGGTGACAGTTGACTGAGCCATAAGAAGAATGACGGTCAACCATACAAAATGATGGACAGATGATCCAGGGTGATAGCATGCTGATGTACTGCCAGAAAAAAAATTCTCAGACGACAAGCCCATATTTCAACAAAATAAATGTCCTTCGAAGTGGAAAACAAACAAAGATTCTGCTCAACCACACAGAATCCGAAAGAGTAGTCAATCTGAAGGAACAGCTTATATGAAATATCCATTCCAGGCTACAGCCAAGTCCAACCAATTAAAACCCTCGCTTGACTGTTCTGTGCATGTCAGACTTCACAATGCTTGTAAAGTTTAGAAAATGCCTATGTGGCGTACAATTACCTTGAAGGAAATCTCCACCAACCCTCCTGGCTAGATCATGAACTATAAGACACAAAAGGAGATTCTGGAATTTGAGAAGAAATATTGGATAAAAACACACTGACTTACTGCAAATATCAAGGACCTCAGAAGTAACAGCATGGCGGCCAGAATAAGAACCTTTTGTCATCTTTGAAGACGTGTATCTTCCATTTTCCTCTGTTTCTGTATATGTTTAAAGTCAAAATTGGAATGATAAAAATGTTTAAGAAGCTTTAGCATTGTTTGAACATGAATATGTATGTGTTGTACATGTATGCATGTGTGTGTGTGTGTATGCATGTGTGTATTTGTGTGTAACACATGTGTTCTCTGCCTCCCCAGGCCTAGGATTACTGTTTGATGCATTGTCTTCATTGGGTTAACGGATCTGGGAACACCAGTGTTGGCTGGGCTCTTCTCTGGGTTTGGGTTCCACACTGAATGAAAGGGATAAAGCAAGTTGATCCCTGGTTCACCACACTCTGCTTCCTGACTGTTGATGGGACCAGGGCCTCCAGCTCCTGGTGGACTGTTGGACCGCATTCTTGAATCTGAGCTGAAACAAGCCCTCCTTGCACTGCGATTGTCAGAGTGTTTCATCATAGCCAAGCACAGAAAAAACAACTAAGATGGAGAGTAAGTGAGGAAAAGGGAGACTCTGAAGAGTAAAGAGAGAGTTGTGACTCAGAGAAGGAAAGGATTAATTCATCTAAGGAGCAGGGGTACATCTACTGGAGAACTAGATACTGTCATAGATAGATACAGGGGTCAAATTGCCAGTGGAAGGTTCTAGCTCTGGGCATATTCGTAGAGAATTAGTAGTTGAGTTAGGCCTCAAGAAAGCCTACAGAAAATTGCCTAATTGATAGGGAAGACCCAACCCACAGGGGCGGGACTATTCCCTGGGCAGGTGAGTAAGATGGAGGGAACTGGTTGAGAAAGGAGGCATCCTTCTGTATACTTGGCCAGACATGTCAGTCTGGCAAGCAGGGTTTGTCCTTCTCTTGGACATTATGTGGATATGCTGTGGTCAGTTCCCTTGGCCCTTGGCAGTGTGAGCACTCCTGTCAAGTTGGACCAGGAATTGTAAACAGACTATCATTACCAAAATTAAATCCCTTATTCCCTTAAATTGTTCAGTCATGAATTTATCAGCAACTGCTACCATGCCTTTGCTTTGCTTTACCCTGTATGAATCTTTTACAATATAATATGCATATCTAGTCTAAATAATACTGTGAATCCTATGATGCTCTTAGAATGTATGAGTCTGAGCCTATTGCTATGAGAAGATGGAAGATTTGTCCTGGCTCATGGTTCTGGAGGCTGCAATTCCTCATGGACAGAAGGATATGCAGAGCACAGCGGTGCATGCCATGCCAGCCAGGAAGCATGTCTTTCCTGCTTATAGGCAACTCTATCCACATGAAGAGTAGGCAGATCTGTATTTAATCCTCTTTAGAAATACCCTGGTAGAAAGAGACAAGTATGTTTTATTAAATTCCTAGGCAGCCATTACTCAATTATCCTAGGGATTATTCAGCATGTAATATAATCATCTTGCTTAATCTCTGGTTCTTAACCATGGAGGGAATCAAACTTGCTCCTTCCAACCCCTCTACCACCACCTACCACTTGCTAAGAACCATCTCAAATCCTAGTGCTCTTTCACATGCACTCCCAGTAATACGGATCAATGGCTCTATCACTTATATAATAAGTAGAGTACTTTTCTGGATGAGAATCATTGATTCACATTGACATTCAATTTTCTATTAACAATACAAGAATCTGTGTCTTGATTTCTGTTTGTGTGTGTGTGTGTGTGTGTGTGTGTGTGTGTGTGTGTGTGTGTGTATCAGAGGAAATAGTGGGTACCTTTGGAAAACCAAGTGTGGTTTTGGGGATCATTCTGGATTGCTCTACCTCCTCTTGCTTTGCTCAGGAGTTCCCCAGGCTTCACTTTTCAGGGTCATAAGATCAGGCTGCCATCATTTCTGCCTAGCATTTTTACCAAGGATCTGGTATCTGAATTCAGGTCCTTCTGCTTTCAAGGCAAAGTTTCAACCCCAAAACATCTCTCCAGTCCAAAAGTCTGTGTCTTAATCCAAAAGTCTGTGTCTTAATCTGTTTATTGTTAATATGACTGATATTAGAAACTAATGATGCATAAAGAATAAAGGTAGATATGATTCGTGGGTCTGAAGGCTGCTGTGCTGAGTGCATCTGTTGAGCATCTCTCTGGCGGCTGCTCTTCAGAATCTGCAGCACAGAGCATCATTTGATGAGACAAAACATCCTGTCTCAACTGTTATAAAGCCATGAACCAGGGGCTGACAAAGCTGCTAAGGAGCTAAAGTGACTACTGTACAAACTTGAGGACCAGAGTTTGATTCCCCAGCACACATACAAAAAGCTGGTGTGACAACTCAAACCTGCAATCTCAGCACTAGGAGACAGAGACAGGTGGATCCCAGTCTAGTCAGGTTTCCTGTGAGACCCTGTTTCAAAGAAAATAAAGTGGAGAGTGACAGAGAAAGACCTCAACATTGACATGTGGCTTCTCCACACACACGTGCAAGAGAATGCATGCGAGCACACACACACACACGCACACACACACACACACACACACGAAGCACGCATACATATGTCTCATGAAATAAAATAAAAAACAAATAGAATGGCATAAGATGAAATAAAGTCAAGTCTCTATGAATAAAATAAAAAGCAAATAGAATAGAATAAGACAAAATAAAGTCAAGGTTTCTGTGAAGATCGTCCTTATGTTCTCCTTGAACCGTACCAGACAACGATCTCACCTACATACTCCATAGCTAAATTAATTTTCAATGTTCACAGTTGCGAATAACTTTTAACAATAGTTTTGGTGGAGATGTTCGTATCACAGCAATCTGTTTCTGGTGACTGAGAGAAAAAACTGAGACTTATTCCCCACTAGGGATCAAGCAGTTCCTCAAGCACTCTCTGAAGGTATTTCCATCTGAAATCAGTTTAGAAGAATAGCTTATATAAAATGTCCATTCCAAGCCAAACAAATCAAAACCCTCACTTGACCATTCTGCGCGTGTCAGACATCACAATGCTTGAAATGGTTAGGAATGCCTGTGTGGTGTGAAATTACCTTGAAAGAAATCTCCCCCAAGCCCCTGGCTGGATCATGAATTTGAGGGTTACCTGTTATCTTTTGCATAACCGTTGTATCTAAGTATAAGGGCCCATTATTGGCACTTCAACACTGAACATGCATTGGCACTTGGATGCAAATATGTCAGCCAGATCCAGTTCACTTGAGTATCTTGGCCCTGTCACCTGGAAATGGTCACAGCTTCCGGAGTTAGGAATCAGGTCTCCTAACCTCTCCTCAGACAGGAGCTTCCCTCCTGGGATCAAGCCTCCCCACTGCATATATCAAAGTACTTTTACGTCCAGTAAAACTAGGGTATTTAGTTTATAAGCAAATCCTGCATCAAAAATGGAATTCAAAATGTTCACACACTGAATTGACAAAGACCACTAAAGCAGAATCTCCTGCCACACCCAGTGGGCTGCTATGCCCAGCTGGAAATCCCAGGGACCACCAGAAGTAAGGCCTGGCAGGTTAAAGAACAGTTTACAGCTTCTCTCTTTGGGGACAACATCTGCGAGATAACCCTGCACAGAACTGAACCAAGTCTTCGCTTAGTAGGAAGCACACAGAACGTTAACCCGTGGGCTGCCACTGTTTTACTTTCCTTCTCCATCCTCCCACCAAAAGAATGTTCTGGAAGATTGCTATTAGAATCATTTGCTCTGCCTGGGGGCTAATTACTCTATTTGGTTCATTTTTTGAAAATATTATGTTCCATCCAAAGGCAAGAAATTGATGGCGGCTTGTTTCCGGGCTTGCTTATGTAATTTCAGAGAGATTAAATTAGTTAATCAGAAATTATGCGTGCTAAAATAGATCCGTCGGTTTCTAAATCTACAGTAGAAAATTGCTTTTTAAAAAATAATTTGAGTGGTGTGCTGTTTAAATATATTTTAGTCAATTCCCTCAAATAGGAGACTTGAGTTTTAATGATTCAATAGGAAAAGGGGAAGGAAGGAAGGAAGCCACAGAGATTGGAAAGGGTACTCAGGCGTGACCTCCTGGAGCTGAACAACACAATAAGACCCTCAAAGATGTGGACAAATGGACTTCTCAGGAGATGCAAGGTGAGAGACACCTAGAGAATTCTGGGTAAAAAGTAAGGAGCCTATAGGAACCCCTTAGTTTCAAGACCATCCTATCTGCCCTCTATGGTCTTAGGAGAAAAGAAAAGTAACATGAACACTGTTGTCTCAATGGCTGGCAATGCTAAGTGCTCAGTATAATGAGGTTCCAACAGATTACGTTCACGTGACCTCTGAGCATGGCTAGCTGCCTATTTGTCCTATACAGTCTGGCGAGTGGAATATCATGGTTCAGTAGAATTTGGGAAGCTGAGACCACTTTAGCAACACTTTGTGTATGGTTAGTGAAAGGCTCATAGTTACTGATAAGTCCTGAAGGTACCAAAACACAAAGATATTAACACTCTCATCTTCATAACCTATAGAAACTAGCTCAGCAGTTGATGCCGTGCTTCTCAGTCCTTGGTATCTCATGGCACATCTTAAAAATGTGGACACCAAAGTCCCGCACCCCTTCTTCACCCAGATAAGGTCCAGCCCAGGTGATTCTAAAAGTGTCCAGTACTGAGCGAGGTGGGCTCAGCTGACAGGCAAGTCCAGCAGGTCCAGTAATATCTCTGCACTAGGGAGGCAGAGAAATAAGGACCTGAGGTTTGAGACCAGTGCAGTCTACACAGCAAGACCCTTGTGTCCCAGATACCACAACTATAAAAGGAATAAAATAATGCATGATAAAGTTGTTCAATTTTTGCTTTTACAGGTGAGCAGTGCCAACATACATAAAAGTGAAAGAAAAAAACAGTGAAATCACTATGTAGCCATTACCTAGATTTGATCATTATTAAACATTGCCACAGATATTCATACGTGTGTATGTGTGTGTAAGACTGAAAGCTCAGTGTAGACCACAGACATCTTGGTCGTCCACTATTCACTATCTTAGTACCCATCTCTTTGTAAAGGACATGTTCATCACTGAATTATTGTCCTAACCACACATCAAAATATCACACTGATTCCTTAGTGGGTTTTCTCATTTTGTTTTTCCAGGGATTGATTTGTTTGTTCATTTGTTTGCTAGTTTTGAAAAGAGGTCTCACGTTGCTGGGCTGGCCAGGTATTCACTATGTAGCTAAGAATGGCCTTGAACTCCTGATCCACATCTCTACACTCAAGAGCTGAGATTACAGGTGTGTGCCTCTGTGCCCAGAATAAAAGAATGACTGTTTTTATAGCAATTTCGGTTGACGGCAAAACTGAGCAGAAAGTAAAGAGGGGATTCACAATCCCCATCCTCATCACCCACCCCAACTTCCTCCACATCCACATCTGGCAACAGAGTTGTGCAGTTGCTAAGCGTAATGCACTGGTACTGACAAAGAAGTATCACATCCCATTTTACATTCAGGGTTTCAGAGCACAAGTGTGAACAGATATGTACAATATTGATATACCTTAAGTGTAGTTTTATGGCCTCAAAAATTCCTCTGTGCTCCATTTATTCACCCCAACCCCAAAACCTGGCAGTCATTGATCTCTATTCATTTCCCATAGATGTACCTTTTCTAAAATGTTGTACAGTTGGAATCACACACTATATAGTTTGTTTTTACTGGCTTTTTCTTCAACTCAATGATAGCATTTAAATCTGATACTGAAAACTTGGTCAGAAGCCCTTGACCTGTCATGGGTCCTGAGAGAACCAGGGCGTATCACCTTGCCATTTTGATAAAAGGATATGTTGTCAAACTGTCTCCAAAATACTTCACCAGACATGAACGCTGGAAAGGAAAGCTTCTTTCTTCAAAGGGCAGGACTGACATCAGAGACTCGTCACTGGTCATAATGCTGAGGATAAGTGACTAACTAGTGAGTGTTAAGCTTGAAATGGGACATCTATATCAGCCCCCACACCCAAGACCCAGGGGACATCACAGAAGAGGGGCCAGAAAAATGTTAATATCTAAAGGGGACGGGAGAGGGAGGGGAGGGGGAAAGAAAAGGAAGAGAGGAGGGGGGAGGAGGAGGAGGAGGAGTGTGGTAAAACACTGTGCCGCCAACAAATTGTGGCAGTTACTCTCATGAGCTCACAGCAGCCTTGGTACCAGCATGAGATGCAGCCAATCAACACTCCAGCATGGCTCAGAGAGGGGGTCAAGAGGCTGACTCACCTCTAACTAAGGAGCTGGTAGCTGTTGACGGTTGTTGGGGAAGAAAGAGGCATTGGGGGGGGGCATGGCCTCGGGTAGGTTATTGTGTCCAGTGGGCGGTGCCCACGCCCGTGTGTATGGAGGCAACAGTCATGAGACTTAGTGGGTTATTGCAAAAATAACATGACAGTGAGAAGGGGAAAAGACTTTAGGGGGGGCTTAGGGAAAGTGGGTACAGATATGATCCAGATTGTAGAGGCAAATGAAACTGCCGAAGGAAAAAGAAATTGAAGATTATTAAAATTAAAGAAATAGGGCTGTTGAGACAGTTCAGTGGCTGAGGTGCCTGCTCATTTCCTGGTAGCCTGAGCTGGATTCCCAGGAGCCTATGTGGTAGGAAGTTGTCTTCTAACCTCCACCCAAGCATCATATGGCATGCATCTATGTTCTCTCTCTCTCTCTCTCTCTCTCTCTCTCTCTCTCTCTCTCTCTCTCTCTTTCAAATAAGTAAATAATCTAAATATTTTTTTAAAAAAATAAATAAGTTTCCCTCATGGCTTCAAGTGGCTTGATCACCTCATTTATTTTTAGTACACCCAGTCCATTGTCTGGTTATACGGCGATATTCTCATTGACTTATTAAAACACTTCCTGACAGCTTCTGAGCTTGGCAGTCAGGAATGTGACTGGTTGTTCTGTTATGTTATAAGCTAAGAGCTAAAAATGTCCATGGTTCCATTTTCTTGCATGTCCATCTCCTCTCCCCCCCCCCTTTTAAGTCATCACCTCAAAGATTTTTATGAAAGTTAAGTGAGGTGCTATACATCAAATGCTCAAGCTTGGTACACAGTTAGTGTAAAAACAGGGAAAGGCCCTGAGTTCAGTGTGCTCATGAGTCTCCTAGAGGGCTGGTATGTAATTATATGTTTTAGGGCTCCCATCGCAGAGATTAGGGGATGCTGAGTCTGTACTTGTTCATGTGCATGCAGGTGGGGGTCAGAGGTTGATCCCCAATATGTCTTCCTTCGTCCTCGATCTCCCACTGCTCCCCATCATATCTGGGGACACGATCGCTCACGGACCCTGGAGCTCATTGATTGTGCTCGGCTGACTTTCCACTGATCCTCAGACTTCCGCTTGTTCTTGCCTCCTTCTTGCCCAGAACCTGGGTTAGAGATGCGTGCTACCAGGCCCGGTGTTTTCACAATGGGGGCCTGGGATCAAACTCTGGTCTTCACACTTGTGTGGCAACAAATCTCCCAGACCCTTTAGTAATCTCATGGGGAGCTGCAGGCAGCTTTCCAACATTAGATAGAAATAATAATAATAATAATCCAAAGTGAAAAGCAAGTCTTTTCAGGCGACATTGCTTCTGAGCATCACTTCATACCGCTCCTCGGAGATTGTTCAGAAGCTACTGGCTTCTGCTGAGTACTGTTTGTCTCCGCTCTGATTATCTGGCCAATACATCATAACCTGGATTCTGTCAGCTCTCCAGTGACCTTGGGTTGGTTTCTTATAAAGCCCTCTGTTTCTCTGTTTACAAACGAGAGTGGTAATCCTCCGCACCTTGAGGTTTCACTGGGGTCTTTCAAAAATTAATGAGTCGTGAACAGTTCTGAGTTCCTCTAATCAAAGTCATGATGTGACTACAAAGAGTTATTTTTATTTCCAGCCGCTGCTTTTTATTGTGTGGCTAATGAGCACTGTGGTCAGCCATAACTTACTGGAGGTAAACGTGAAAAAGGCTGTTTCTCTCCACGTTCAGAAATAATTTTAGTTCCTCTTAATTGATGGAATGCAGGCATTCTAAAAGTGAGGTGTTTGTTGAAGAATATTTTCTTAATGTAATTAAGATGAAGGATTTTCCTTATGCTTATATGATGTGCATTAAATTCACATTTCAGCAGACTTAGATTGGTCACACAATCTAATTGGTCAGTCTTCTTCATACAAACATGACAAGAAAACATAAAATTCACCTCTCTCTCTTTCTTAGGATTGGAAAACCTGAGGGTTGAATCACTGATTTTGCTGGAAATTGTCAACCATGAATATAAATCTGTGCTTGATTTCTTTTCAAACTAGCCTATCCTTGTATATTTGGACTCATTAAATACTTCGGGTGAGCCACGATATATACTCAATCCATGTTTGAAGAGATTTCACTTTCTCCAAATTGGTAAGTGGCACCAGGTCGGCATGGTACAAATGAAACATTAGATGACTGAAGAGGGTTTTATAAATATTTAGCAATCAAATCAGGAGCTTTATTTTACTTTGTTCCTTCTGTAAGGTGTGTGTCAAAATCATAGTCCATGAATATTGAGAAGCACTTTGAGTCTCTCAAAGCAAGAAGGAGACTGACCTCTCAGGGTTTAGTTGTGCATCCCACCTCTGAGCACAGCTTTCTCAGCCTGGGGCCTTGGGCCTATCCAAAGCCCTAGCCTAAAATAAACGAATCACTCAGCAAGGAAAAGCCCTTCTGATGAAACATTTGGGAAATAAGTGCATTCTTCAGGATTCAGGGTAAATGAATTTTTCATGAGCTAAGATCCGCACAGAGAAGTTTTCATGAAAATCTAGTGTTTTAGAGAAAGAATGCAATGGGCTGTCTTGGATTCCCCCTCCTCCAAAATCCATTCGCTGAAACTGTAGCGTCCTTGAAATGGTATTTGCTGTGGATCCCTTGCCAGTTCATTAGGCTTAGAGGAGGTCACAGGATGGGGCCCCAGGATGGGATTAGTGACTTTAAAGGAAGAGACATTCGAGACTGGGACCCCAGAGATGGCTCAGAGGTTAAACCTCTTCCTCCCATGAATGAAGGACCTGAGTTCGGATCCCAGATCACATGTGGGGGGAAAAAAGCCGGGTGGAAATGTTCAAACCCTGAATTTCGGACCCTGAAAGAGCATTGCAGAGCAATTGCAAAGAGGAGGGGAGCGATTTAGGCTGAATTTTGAAGTACCCTTAGGCCTTCACAGGCACTCATACAGTAAGTGCCCTCTGATACACACACACACTAAAAACTTTAAAAATGATGAATACAATTTTATAATCAGCTCAATAGATACAAGAAATAACGACTAACTCCTCCTCTTCATCTTCAGCCTCCGCCCAGCTCCCTCGAGAAGCCACTGCCATCCCGCGGGACCAGGACGCTCCTGGCGACCCTCTGGGCTGGCGTGGGCCATAGGAGCGGGTCGCCCTGGCTACCGCGCGTGGAGGAGACGCAGCCCTGCGGCGGGATGGCCAAGGGCGCCTGGTCCTTCTCGCCCAGACAAGGGCTGTCTGGGTACCTGCGGGCTGGGAGCTGCCCTTCCTGCTCCTCCCGCTGCTGCTATGCACCGAGCTGGGCAGAGGGCAGAAGAAAAAGGAGCATCTCTTGGCAGAAAAAGTAGAGCAGCTGATGGAGTGGACTCGCGGCGATCCATCTTCTGCATGAATGGGGACAGGTTCCAAAAGTCTGTCGAAGCTCCGCCCCAAACTACTGGAGGATTGTCAATGTTCACTGAGCTTCAGCCGCAGCGCCAAGTGCTACGTGCGCAGGCCAGCCGACGAAGAATCAAATCCTGCCTAATTCCTGGCGTTACTCGTCTGCATTTTGTAACAAACTGTTTATTGGTATGGTGGGCTATAATGAAGCAACAGATGTTTTTCAACAGCTGAACATGAACTCTGCTCCCACGTTCATGCGTTTTCCCTGAAAGGGCCAACAGAAGACAGCTGATTCATTTGACCTGCAAAGAATTGGATTTGCAGTTGAGCAAGTGGATCATGCCCGATACCCTATTCGGGTTTTCAGGCCCCCCTCCTGCTCTGGTAACATCGCTTTGGCCTTGTTAGTGTCATTAGTTGGTGGTCGGCTCTGCTTGAGAAGGAACCACTTGCAGTTCATCTACGATAAGATTGGTTGGGCAATTTGCTGTGATATCTGGCCAGATGCGGAATCACATCAGTGGACCTCCACATGTCCGTAAGAACCCACACAATGAACAAGTAAAACCTATGTTCATGGGAAGAGTCAGTTCTTTGCAGAGTCAGTTCCTTGCAGAGTCACGCTTTATTCTGGTAACTGAATGCTGCCATCACGGCGAGGTTGGTTCTTCTAAAGAAGGAGCAACTTCCAAAGGGGATGTTGGGGTAAGGTGGATAATCTGCCTCGTGGAATTGGGCCTGGTGGTCGTCTTCAGTTTTCTACTTTTGACATTTCATTCCAAGTACCATGGATATTCACATAGCTTTTTAATTAAAGGAAGCCAAGTGAAGTTTGTGTAAAGTGAACATTGACGATGAAGATCAACTGTTCTTGACATTATCCTATTTTGAATTACCCAGTACATTTCTTTGTTGTTTGTGATGAGCTAGCTTCTTGTACACTTTAAAAAAAAAACTGTGGATTTTTCTAGTAAATTTAATTTATTGAAATGAATTCACCATTCAGTGTTTTCATCATATTGTACTCAGTGTATGTCACAAGCTTGAAATAAATGACGCGACTATGAATTCATGTTCTAGAACTTTGTAGTCATAACAAAGGAAGCTGAAATGTTAGTAAATGAAACCCATGAAATGTATATGAAAGAATTATTAGTCCTGTATAATGGGTATACATGGAAATATGTCATGAATGGAAAATTTTTCAGCAGTTTCAGCTCTAAAGGACATTCATTGTCATAAAAAGAAATCCTATGCTTAAGGGGAACACGGGAAAGGGTTCAGGGAAATGCCACTGGGTCCTTGTACGTCACCGGAGGGAGGGAACTGGTGTACCCATTGAGTTTGTATGAGCAGAAATAATAACAAAAATGTATTAAAAAAAGAAATACTTAACAGAATCTAACATTCTTCACAATAAAAACTTTCTACAATCCGATATAAAAGAAATACATCCCCAAAACATAAAAGTTGGCATGATCCTCAATTCTGAAAGTCTGAAAACTTTTCTTTTAAGAATGAGAACAAGATAAGATGCCTATTCTCACTATTCCTTTCCACACAATGCTAGAAATGGTAACCAGAACTATAAAGTAGGAATGAAATGACATCTAACAAAAGGGCTGTCTCTATCTGATGAAGACGTTACCTTGTGTGGAGAAACCACAAAATATTTACCAAAAAGATGTCAGAACTGATGAAAGATTTCAATACAGTTTCAAAATACAAAACCAACATATAAAAAAAATCAGACTACCTCAAAAGTAAGTTAAGAAAATGACCTTCTTTACAGTAGTCCCAAAAATGTTAGCTGAATTTGTAGTTAACCTGTGGCCAAAAAAAGATCCCAAAAAACTGTGTACCAAAATTTATAAAAACTCATTGAAATAAATGAAAGAAAACACAGAGTTAACTCATGTTCGTTAATTCAAATGCCAAAATAATTCTTGTGTAAATGTCCCTACTGCATAAAGTATGCACAGATTCAATGTAATCTCTATCAAAATTCCTGTGCCATTTTCACAGTTATGATGTGTGTGTGTGTGTGTGTGTGTGTGTGTGTGTGTGTGTGTGTGTGTGCGCGCGCACGCACGCGTGTGTATGTGTGACACATATGTGTGTCCTTGCAGTGGCCCACTCCCATGTATAGGTGTCCTGCCCCATTGCTCTCTATCTTATTCTTTTGAGGCAGTCTTTTGCTGAACATGAAGCTCAGTTAATAGTCAGAAAATACCAGTTTCTTTGCCCTGCCTTTGGCACTGGGTAACAGGTGTGCATGTGACTAAATCCAGCTTTTTCACGTGTGCCACAGAGCTTTGAAATGGGGGTCCTAGAGCCTTTTTGTGTGCGCCCTAGAGATCCAAACACAAGATCTGAAGCTTTACAAAACGCACTCTTGCCCACTAACCCATCTCTCCAGTCCTTAACTTATCTTGGTCTGTGATGGGTATTTTTACATATCGAGTTGACTGAGTTACAGGATGCCAGATATCTAAAACAATGTTTTGCCCAGATGTTTCTATGAGGATGTTTTCTGAAGAGATTAACATTTGAATCAATGAACTAAGTTCATGGAATCCAGCACAAATATCTTGATTTTGTTTTTGAAGTATTCTTTGCTTAGTATCAAAATGTGGGGGCCCAAACACCCCAGGAAAGAGATACTCCCACCACAGGAGACGATCTCAACACCCAGACAGGATGCAGCCTAGAGCAGTGAAGAACAGTGAAATAGACAACACTGCCAACCAGAATGCAGATGACCCTGTCATGTTCACCCAGATTCAGGCCAATCAAATCTCTACCTATCCTAATGCTCAAGGAACCTTGTGGAAGAGGGTGCAATAAGATTGTAAGAGCCTAAAGATAGGGATATCCACGACTGGACAAGGCATTCCACTCAAGATAAGGCTGCTGCATCCAGGAACTCACTGCAATGAGACTTGTCCTTGCCAGGTCTGCATAATGACTGTCATATCAATATGCCCTCATAGATTAGTGAGGATCTTAGGAAAGATCATTACAGGCAGTGGAAACCTTGGGGGCTGGGGCTAGACAGGTGAAGGGAAGTGCCCCTATCAGTGGGTCTGCCCAAGTGGTCTGCTGCAGAGGCCTGAGCCTCCACTAGCGAGGATGATCCAGAGGGAATTCTAGGACCCATAGAAGCAGACAGGAGGGTGGGAGTGAGTGAGATGGATTGATGAAGGGAGGGAAGGATGAGGGGGAAGGAGAAGGGCGGGGATAATTACTCATTATTTTCACAAAACTAGTACAAAATTTAAAAGTGTAAAAAAAATTAAGATCGCTATCTGCACAAAAATATCAAATATGGGGATTCTTTATTTGCAAAAGAAATATTCTCATTTCTGTTATGTTTAGCCCTCATTTTCAGTTAGAGATTCATAAATCCAGTGCTGATCTATACAGAAAAGCTAAGATGAAAGAAGATAGATTGTGCCAGCAACTTTAGAAGGGAATGAGAGTAAATGAACATAAAAAGGAATAGAATTATTAAACCACTTGTGAAACAGATGGTGTTTGATTTTATAATTAATACATAAAAAATCACATTGAGTGCAGCTTACTCAATTTGATGCAATTTTAGGGAGATGCCACAAAGTCACATATGTTATTAAAAAAAACAGAAAACTCTTTCAATTAATATTTTCATTGAAGAAATGTTGATTTTGGGTAAAGGCAAGATCTGCACCCACAAGGCCCACGGATGGCCGGCTGCATCAGCCTTGAACCTGAGGAAAACATCGAGATTGACGCTGATAATGGACGTCTGCAAACAGAAGTTGAAGTCAGAACACCTAAGTTGAGTGTGCTGACTCAGTGGATGGAACCTCGAGGATCAGGTTCAAGGTCACCTCAGACATAGAGATACCAAGAAGCAGCCTGGCCTAGGAAATACCCCATCGAAAACAAAAGAGCTACATGTAAGTTGGAGTTTAGTATAATTTTATCAGGTAGCTAATCTATCTATTATCTATCTATCTATCTATCTATTTATCTATCTATCTATCTATATGTGGTATGTGCATGCATGTGCATTATGTGAACACATATGTGTGGGCATGTGGGTGCACACACATGTATACATGGCTCACACATGGGCACATGGTTGTGTGTGCGCACATGCATGTGCGTGCCCATATGTGTGCCTGTGTGTGTGTGCACATGGGCACGTGCGTATGCATGTGCTTGCATATGCACATGCACACATGTGCGTGTGTGTGCGCGCACGTGTGCGCATGTTCGGAGAAGAGAAATGAGCATTATGTGTCTTCCTCAACCTTTCTTCACCTTTAATCGTGAGCCAGAATCTCTCATGTGAACCCAGAGTTGGTCAGTTCAGCTGGTCCACCAGCCACTTTGCTCTGGGATCCCTTCTTCCACCTTCTGGGTGTTGAGACTGTAGTTGGTTTTCTATGCCCGCACGGTGTTTACATGGTTGCCGGGGACACAAACGTCAATCCTCGTGCTTGTGTAGCAAGATTAACCCAGTGAGCCCCTCCCCCAGCCTGCTGTACTGGAATTTTACACAGGAGTTTCAGAATGAGAACTTAAAGCTTAAGTGAGCCAACAAGTCAACTGGACAGTTTTCAGTTTTCCTGCTCTGTCTTGCCACACACCGAAGCCCATAAATAAATACACAATACCAATGGCTACTTTCCTTCTCTGGTCATTCTGGCAACATGTCTTCTTAGGTTTGTTGATTTTCATATAACACCTGAACTAAATGCGTCCTATGATTGACATGATTAATGAAGCAAATGTAAATAATATTATTTGCTGCACATAATCATATGGCATGTGAAAGACATCTTAATGGGAACAGTTATAACCACCTTTTTCTAATGAAACAAACACTTTTTACATAAAGGTGCTTATAAAATATGGTCTGGCATCAAATGCACAAGGTGATGCTAAAGACATTTAAAAAAGATATGCCATTAAAATATGGTTACTATGTTCTATTTGTTTGTTTTTGAAGCAGAGTCTTACGTATCCCAGGCTGGCATCAAACTCACGATCCTTCAGCCCTCGTTTGTCATGTGCTGAGGTTACAGGTGCACATCCTTCTCCTGGCCACGGGTTCTTGTTAATTTTCACCAAGTTTGGCTGTGTCTGTGTCCTGTTTTCTCTTCCCGGTGTTGTTCATTATGCTTTAGGTTTGTTCTGATTGTAATACCATTAATGGGGGTACTGCATTAGCTAAAAGAAAAGAATGGAAATCTGGCCTTTGCAAACATCTCAAGTAGTATGTGTATGCTTGCATGTTTACGTGTCTATGTGTATTTGTGGGTGTGTGCATGCGTGCACATGTGCTTGCATGTGCTTGCATGCTTATGTGTCTGTGTATATGCGCCTATGTGTGTGTGCGTACATTTGTGCATATGTGCCTGTGTGCATTTGTGTGTGTGTGTGTGTGTGTGGACATATAGAGGTCTGAGGTCAACTTTGGATGGCATTCCTCTGGAACCATCCACCATGTTATTTGAGACAGGGTCTGTCATTAGGACTTTGAACTTGCTGATTGGGGCAGGTTGACTAGCTAGCAAACCTCCAGGATCCACTTGTCTTGCCTTTCCAACACAGGAATTATAAGCATGTGTCACCAACTTGGCTCTATAGGTACGTTCTGGAGAGCTAACTCAGGTCCTTATACTTGTGTAGTATGTACTTTATTGACTAAGACCTTTCTCCAAACCCTGTCTCATGAAATCTTTTTTTATTAACTGTATGTGAATAAAGTACATGAATACTGTGGTACATGCATGTGGATGTATGTGCATGTGTGTGGAGGTCAGAGATTAAGATCAAGTTTCTTCTTTTCTTGCTTTCCAATTTGTTTATTTGTTTTCTTTTTGAGACAGGGTCTCAGATTGGATCCAGAGCTTACCAATTTGCTAATCTAGCTGGCCAGCAAAAAAAATCCACGTTTGCTCCTCCCCACACTGTGCTGACAGGTACACATCACTCCAATTGAGTTGTGTACTGTTGATCTAAACTCAAATTCTCATGTTTGGCTAATGAAAACCTTATTGACTGAACCATCTCCTGAGTTTTCAAGAAACCTTGAAAAGTCAAATTTTACTCCAAAGCATTGTTCCCTTAATTCCAGAGTAGACTGTGTATTTCTGGTTTATGGGAATTACATTGGTGAATTCGCTAATGAATCTTAGGAAACCCATACTTAATCTATGAAGAGCCTATTCTTCCTCTTATATTTTCACGTTGTCTCCTAGTTGGTATCAGACCCTTGCTCACTTCACCAGGCTAACTTTGACTCATGATCATTACCAGACAGTTTGGAACTTGGAAATATAGGGATAGTTTTCAATAGACACTCTTGCTTTTCAAGGAGATGTTTAGTTATAACTAACAGAGATTTCATCAGCACCCCAAAATGCTGCATTTACACTTTGAAATCAACACACACACACACACACACACACACACACCACACTTAATGCATGTATTCCTAATTGAATAGGCTGAGCACATGGATTGTTTGCAATTACAATTCAATGGAAATCTCCATTCTCTGAGACTCTTTAGGAGCAGACCCCTGGCATATACTAAACATTAGGAATGTCCTAGGAAATGCTTCCTCCTGGTTGTCAAAATGTGAAATGAAATGATTTTCTTTGTAATTCACTATATATTTGAAAAACCATGTATTATGACTTCCCTAGACTTCGTTTGCAAGTACATTTGTAAACACCAAGCACATCATTGATTCATCTTATTCTTTTTTTTTCTTTTTTTTTAAATTTTTTTTATTTATTCAACTGTGAGCATGTGTGTGTGTACGTGTGCGTGCGCGCGTGTGTGTGTCTCTGTGTGTGTGTGTCTGTGTATGTGTAGAACCACGGACGAATTCGCGAACCGCCATGGACGCCTCCACCTCCTTCTGCCCCGGGATTCACAGGCTCCGCCCTATCAGGACCAGAAACGCAGGCTGCCCCCGCTTCCTCCTGGTGTCTATACGTGGGATCTGGGATCCGAACTCAGGACCTTCCGCCTGCAAGGCGGAGGCTTAACCCCTGAGCCACCTCTCCAGCCCCCTGATTCATCTTATTCTTTACCATGTCACAGACCTAAGTAACTTTATGATGGTCTGTTCCACATCAGCTTTCCAACCTCACAGAGAAGTCATCCCAAGATGACTTGGGGATGATTTGGAAAGAAACTTTATCTACTTAGGCAACTAAATTGCCCTGTGATTGAAATATAAGTAGAAGACCAAAATAATGTCTTGCTATTCACATAGCCCTTCAGATGTGATCCTTTCCTACAACCCGTCCTTCCTTTGGGTCTGTCTCTCCTGCTCTGAGATTCTCTGCTGCCTCAACTACCTTAGACTTGAACCATCAACTATAGCACCTGCCACGAGGACTAAGGCGCCGGCCCAACCCACGTGTCCTCATGTGTGTGGCCTACAGAAATAGGTCACAGGAGTGATCACATGACGCAGGTTCTAAGATCTGACCTCTGTCCTGAAACACCAGTCCACCGCAAGGGTCCAAGCACTTCCGGGTATTTGCAAGAGAGAAACTTGTGTGAGCCAACATGCCGGTGCTCCCAGCTGCTTCCGGTGTGTTTGTATCACCGCTAGTGTGGTGGTCACCCTGCCAGCTGTAGACTGAGTCCAGGAGTTAAATCCTCAGTCCCTGTCAGATCATCCAGAAATGAGCAATGCCTGTCTCTCTGGGACCTGGGACACTGTGCCTGCATGCACAGTAATCTCTCTCAATCTCTCTCTCTCTCTCTCTCTCTCTCTCTCTCTCTTTCCTTTCCCTCTCCCTTTCTCTTTCCCTTCCTTTCCTTCTTAATCTTCCATTTCTCCCCCTCTACATCTCCCTTTCTCTCTTCTTCAGACACACACACACACACACACACACACACACACACACACACACACATACACACACACTGCTTTTGCAAAGCGAGAAGGCAAATGCTTCCTCCCCCTTGTTCTGCAATAACTGGAATAGAAAAAGTCAGTCCACAGTCAATGTGCTTGACTGAGTAACTAAGTTTGACTAAGCTTGACTAAGCTATTTTCTTTCTCCATGCATGGGAACTTTTTATTTTCTCTTTCCTTTTCTCCAAGGTGCACATCAACTGTCAGGATGTCTAGTCGTGATGAGCTACGAAGCAGTCATCTCCATGCTAGTCAGTTCCCATCCCAGGTCCCTGACAACATCCAAGCAAAAACTTTCCATCTCTTTTCACAACCTGGATATTCTTGTCACACCGCTTCTGACACTGCTTCTAACACACTGTCTCTGTAAAGTCAGAGCTAGAATGACTCACTGCTGTCTTCAACACACCAGTAGTTACAGGGAATTCACTAATCTTCACCATAGCCAAGATTCCATCCCACTGCGCCATTACAATAAAAACTCAGAGTAGGACCTGCTTACACCAAATGTAAAGGAAAACAAGCCCAGGTACTTAGGTGTCTTTCATTTGTCCCCCACCACAGACATAAGATATTCTGATTCCAGAGTCCTGCTTTATGTAACTATCAGAACCAGAGTGAGAAAGCTTAATGGGTAAGGTACCTGCTTGCAAACCTGGAGACCTGCGTTCAGTCCCTGGAAGCCCACATGGTCTCTCTCTCTTTTTCTCAATCTCTCTCTCTCTCTCTCTCTCAAAGCCATTGATGAAACCAAATCAGAAACTTCTTCCCTCACATAATGCTGCTCTGAGCTCTTGTGGAGCCTCCTTAAAAACAAACACATAATAAACAACAACAACAAAAACGGGAAAACGGAAGCCCAGGAGCATTTTGTCTACTGGCCTGCGAACACACCGTGCAATCCATAGTGCCTGCTGACATTTTAAGCAGAACCTCCAAAGCACTTGATTCTTCACACGGCTGACTCACCTCACACACACAAGACAGATTCCCTCTGGCTTCCCAACAAGGACACTGAGATCAGGGAAAAGTGACTCATGGACAGTGCAACACCCAGGTGAGTGGTCAGGTCATGGTTCATCTGCAAAGCCCCCCGCCCCCTTGCAGCAATTCGTCTACACGTCTTCACAGCAATGCTTCACCTTCACAGTTACCCAAGCAACCGTCTAGGCTGATTTCCATAATTTTTTTTGGAGATAGGGTCTCGTGTAGCCCACTGTGGCCTCAAAGTCCCCACGTGGGTGAGGTGGCCTTCTTGATCCCCATACCTCTACCTCCGGATGCTGGGGTTACAGGTGTGCGGGGCCACGCCTGGTGCTTACCTGTAATTGACGGCACGTGGAATAAGAAAGGAAAGAGATGGCGAGTTTCGCTGGTAGAAGGGAAGCGAGTCACAGCTAGGAGCTTGAGTTTTTGGAATGTGTTCATGCCTTCCTGATGCTGACAGGTAGAAACGATGCGGGCATGGGTTGTGTCCTTACTGGATTCTAGGCATCGGGCTGGCACTTGGTAGAACATCAGGTGACAGCAGAGCAGGTGGGCATTCTGCTCCTCAGTTTACCTTTTACCGATCGAGAATGTTCAGAGTACCCCCAAGGTCCCACCCTCGTGTTGCGCTGGCCCGGCTCTGTTGCCCATTCATGACCAAATTCATGACCAAATAGCTTATGGAGAACATGGGATTTTATTTCGACTTAACGATTGTCCAGTTACAGTTCTTACTTTAGCTTTGCAGGAGAGCTCACACCAACATCAGGGGCTGAGAAAACTGACCACGCCACATCCATATATCCACAGGACTCTGAGAGAGGGACAGTCCTCACTTTCCAGGCCAGCATGTCTGGCCAAGGATACCTAAAGATGCCAGGCTTCTCAACCAGTTCCCTTCATCTTATTCACCTGCCCAGGAACTAGTCCTACCTACCATGGCCTGGGCCTTCCCCCTCAATCAGACAATCTCCTATAGCCTCGCTCAGGGTTTGATTCAACTACTAATTCTCTACAAATGTGCCCAGAGCTTAAATCTTCAACCATCAAATAGACACCTGGATCTATGACAATCTGCCACCTCAGTTGTTAAACTAAATGATGTATGTATGACTGCCTTAAAACATTATCGCAAACTCAGTCACTTGGAGCAACAGAAATTTCTGGTCTGCTCTAATGGGCAGAGAGATGTGAATCAAGGCACCACAAGGGTTGGTCTCTTCTTGAGATTCCAAGGAACGATCCGTTGTCCATACCTCTCTTAGCTTCTGGTGGTCATGTCATCCTGGGATCCATTCTCTCCCTCCATCTTGACCTGGTTTTACCTCTCTGTCTGGATATCAGCTCTCTCCCCTCTCTCTTTTGAATGGTTACTGGTCATTGAGTCAAGAACTCACCCCAAATGCAGAATGATCTGATCTGAATTCACAAGCACAAATCCTGGGAGTTGCGATTGAAATATGTATTTTAGAGCACACAATTGAGCAGGTTACTGTTGCAAACTGTGGCCAAACTTGTTAATTTGGTCACTTTCACGAGAAAGCCCAAAACAGATATCACCTTAATGTGGTCAAATATTCAGATCTCAGTGACAGGAAGGAAGGATTTCAAGAGTCATAGAACTTCCATCCTTCCAATGACAGAATTTGACACTAGCCCACCACGGTGAAGCTGTTATTTTCACTTTAAGGGGTTGGGAATGGTATTTCAGCTCATGAGCTATTATTAGAAAGCATATTTAGAACAGCCTTTTTCACTCGGTGACATTTTTGAATCAGCATATATTGTATAACACACACACACACACACACACACACACACAATGTTCCCTACAGAGACACCTGTGATATTCTCATGTGATATTCTCATGTCTTCATTTATACTGATGAGGTGACTAAATAGAAGCAATATGTATTGCCCACCCTCACATACTTGTATAACCTGTCTATACAATTCTTTTAAAGATGTATATTCTTCTCCTCTCCTTAGTGACCCTAATATCACATCATGCTAGACAAAGAAACAGAAAGCACAGGACTGGAAAACCGAACAGGTGTCTCTGAAGTCACAGCAATTAGAATGCCCCAAGTTAAATCCCTTCCATGGTGATGTCACAGGTACTGAAACATTGCCATCATGATCCAGGGCTGTGCAAACAAATCTGAGTTGTCCTAATTGCATCCAAATAAGTTTATTCTGGCTCAGGATTTATTATAGGTACTCGAGAGTCGGCTAGAAATGAGTGCAATTAGCACAAAATAAAACCAGACGAAGTGAAATTAAATCATGGGGAGGCCACAGGAGACACTGAGGACAGAGTCTGCCTGGCAAAATGTGTATGGAAAATACAAGAAAAGGAGGTGGGGCTAGAAGTCCAAGGGTTAACGCCTTTGCCTTGCAAGCAAAAGACCTGGGTTTGGATCCCAAATCACATGAAAAAATTCCAGGAAATAATGATGGCAACCTGTAATTCCAGCTCTGGAAAGCAGAGCTTGGGAAACACATAGCAAAGCAATGAAGTAGAAAAGGTAGAACACTCCAGGATATCTCCTGATATCACCTTTGGGCCTCCACAGGCACACACACACACACACACACACACACGCACATACACACACATACACACACACACACACACACACACACACACACACACGCACCCACGCGCGCATGCACGCATGCACACGCAAATAAGGAAAACGGCTCAGTAAAGTCCCAAGTCATGTGCTCTGGGAAGCAAAATCAGTAGACGGGCCAGTATAAGACCGACACTGCACTTTGTAGTTTTAAGGACATCATCTTACAGTTTGTGTCTCTGTCATGGCTGACCTGCTCCGGTGGAGAACCTGCGAGCACAATGACAGCTGTCCGCGCTTGCCTGTCAAAGTCTGCAGTGTCAGTGGCGTTGATGGCTTCCTCAGCCACATCCCGGCTGTCCTGGATCTTCCTGCGACTCCTGAGTGCTTCGGAATCCACCATCTCTTTAGTCCTTTTGCCTGCTGACCAAAATCACACGGAATATCACTCACTTTTGTCATTTCAAAGCTGACTAAATAACTGTAAACCAACCTCTTTGTTTCTTTCTGATATGGAGTCAACAGGGTTATCATTATTATTATTATTATTATTATTATTATTATTATTATTATTATCTACAATTTTAGCTACTTGTTTTCATCTTATTATTCTGAGAAACCACCTGAAGTCCCAGGTCTTAAAGATTAAACAACACCCATCACCTTTGTGCATCCCATAAGGCTTATAACATGAGCCCAGAGTAACTGTGCTGATTTCAGCTTTCCAAATACAATACTGAAATGTATTTATTGGGCTTTCGGGTGTGTTATTGCATGTTATTTACTTCAACGTCTTACCAGTTACTGTGATACTAAAAGCAGCCAGGAATAGGACCACACCTAGAAGCAAGAGTTCTTTGGTTCATTTCCCCAAGTTCAGGTCCCTGGGACCAGTTCCGAAGCTCCGCACACAGAGCCACTTCATTTGGGCTACCTTGTTTGTTTGCACAGAGACGCTGGATTTGTGTACATGGTACACATGCTTGACCTCTGAACCACCTGAAAACAGCATTGCCCACAGAGCATCGATTCAGCTAGTGCAGAGGCATGCCGCAAACAGAACATGCTCTTCTGTCTCCTAATTTAGAAAAAAAAAATGCTGGAAAGTGTAATATAGAAATTTCCACATCTCCTGTGCTTAGCATTTCCACAAGAACCAGAGGACGTGAGCTGATTTGCATAGGGCAACGAGGGTGGAGCCAACAGGAGCATCAGTTCCTTGTGTGCTGCCTTGTGTGCTGATGCATCATAAGTCCATAAATGGTGCAAGAAGCCCTATTAGTTACTGTTGGTAAATGCATGACTTAGGTGGTTTCAAAGTTACGGGAGTTGTCAGGATGCACAAGGAAAAAGGAAAAAAAAAAGCGCAGGCAGAAAAGGGAACTGCTCCTTATGGATGAAACCCAAGGATATTGTTAAGTGAAACAAAAGGCACATTAAAAACAGAGAGGGAGGGAGAGAGAGAGAGAGAGAAAGAGAGAGAGAGAGAGAGAGAAACTGTGCCTTATCTAGCACAGTAAGTATTCCAGATGCAATTGTTCCAAAGTGTGATGGGAACAGCTGGGGAGATGACTCGGGTTACAGCACTTGCTGAGCAAGCAAGACAGCAGGCGATGAGGTACACAGATGCCAGGTGGGTACGGGAGCCCACCTTTAGACGCTAGTCCTGGAAGGCAGAGGCTGGACATCTCCAGAGGAAGCTGACAAGCCTAACTAGTCCTACGAGTAAGCTCTAGGTTTCAGTAGTGAACCAACCTCAAAAGAACAAGGTGGAAGATTGAGGATTCCTTATGACAGCTTAGGCCTCTTCATGTCTGCATACATGCAAACACATATGCACTTACCCCCACACAAGAGAGCACACATACATGCATACATGCACCTGATACACACCTGTGTGCATGTGCACGCACACACGTGCACACGCACGCACGCACGCACACACACACACAAAAAATGGGCGTGGATACCTGGAGATGGGCCTTAAGCATGACTATGTCAGTTTCATAGTATGTCATCAAACACTGGTTTGCATGAATTTATTTCCTTCAAACTAAAAATTTATAACTGGGTTTTGAAATGATTGCTTTGAAATTTTCAGCTTAATATATGCATCACAATGTCTTACTCATTGAAAGAATATAACATGAGCAAGTATGGATTTCCATGCCAAGGTCCAGATAATAAACTGTTTGACATCATAAAGCATTTTGCTTAAATTCTAATTTTTTCAATTAGAATATGAGCTTATTAATTGTTTAATCCAGTGTGTGAAAAGCCACTGTAGGATTCCCAAAATGAAGTCTGATATCACTTTTGGTCATTTAGGGTAACAAGTTGCATGCAATTATGAGACCATGGTCACTTTCCCCAAAACCTTTAGCTGCATTTAAACATTTGGAATCATGAAAAGCTCATATAGTTCATAGACAAACTGTTGTATTTAGAAAAAATAGATTAGTCAATCAATTTGCAGCTAATATAAAAATAAAAATTTGCAAGTAATTGGTCTCTTGTTTTGAAATGCTTCATGTCTACTGTTATCAAACAGCTTCATTAATCAATTATAGAGAATTTTGTCATCACCTTACAGAAGTGCTAAGAGAACATATGCCTGATAATGTTCTCATCAAAAAGAAATCATATCACCATGGCTATTTAGCTTTATTATAGGTTATGGATACAAAATCTACTTACTAGCCCAACCTGCTCTGGAAACAATTCTTTCAAAAACCATTCAGAAATTGGAGTAATAATGTTTAAGTATATACTGCAAGATAGGCAAAGCACAATTCTCCAACATCAACAACAAAAATCCTCATATTCAGTAGATTGTTACATAGGTTATTATAAATTCCTTCAGAATAAGTCATTGTGGTTTGCCAAACCTATGATATTTCAGTGTTGGTTCAAATGAATGAATGTTTTCCATTAGTTACTCCTTGCTTACATATTTTTATCATGTACATGCAAAAAAAAAACAAAAAATCTTGGTAGTTTGCACTCTCTGACATAGTTATTACACTGCAATGGCAATAGACTAGCAGATGTTAAAGAGAAAAAGTCTTTACAGTGGCCTACATGAAAGAGTGCAATGGTCCTCAAGGATTTTCTTTTTGGTGAAGCTAAAGCAACCAGTTACTTCCATGCAAAAAAAAAATAAAAACGTATTTCTTGGGTTAGAGAGACGACTCAGTGATTAAAGTCTTTCATAAGCATAAGGACCTGGATTCCAGTCCTCCAGTTCCCACATAAAAAATACTGGGTGAAGATGGCAATGACCTGTAATTCTAGACTTGGAAGATGGGGGCTTAGGAATCCCCAAAGCAAAGAAATAAAGTGGAAGAGCAATCTAGTGGAAAACAATCCCCATTTTCATAGTTAGGCACAGGTGTCAACTTGACAGTTGAGGGTTTGAGCTCTGGGCACATTTGTAGAGAATTGGTGGTTGAGTAAAGCCCAGAGCAAACCTTCAGGAAATTGTGTAGCTGATGGGGAAGGCCCAGCCCATGATGGGTGGGACTAGGCCCTGGAATAAAATACAGGGAGCTAGTTGAGAGAGCTGGCATCCTTGTGTACACCTGTGGCCAGACATGCTGGTCTGGCAAGTAAGGATCATCCCTCTCTCAGTCATTATGTAGAGAAATGGTATGACCAGTGCCCTGGACACTGGTGTTGGTATTATCTCTCCTGCCAAGCTGGACTGAGAACTGTAACCAGACAATCATAAGAGAAAATAAACCTCTTGTTCCCTTAAGTCATTTGATGGTGATTTATCATCAACCATGCAGGCAAACTGCTACACCCATGTTCTTTGAACCTCCATAGGCACAAACACTTAAGAGTCCTCTTCTACGCATGCACCCAATCCCATACAAAACACACACATACACAGTGTCCAGCAGATGGAATGTTTGAATGTTTTATAGATAGATGATTGATGGATGGATGGATGAATGGATGGATGGATGGGTGGATGGATGGATGGATGGATGGATGGATGGATGGATGGGGAGAGAGAAAGAGAGAGAGAGAGACAGATGGATAGATAGAATATATATGGTATATACACATTAAAGGATGCTTCAGAGATGGGGGAGGGGCACTGGGACAAAAGGAGGGAGGGGGAAAGGAAAGGGAAAAGGGGGAAGGGAGCAGGGAGGTGCAGGGACGGGTGGAAGGAGGGAGGGGACAGGGGTACCTATTACATTTGTATGAGTGAAAAAATAAAAAAAGAATATATATGGTATATATATTCCATATACATATATATATATCATGAGTGTGTGTCTGTGTATCTTAAAAAGTGATTAAAGCATCATGTAGATGAATCTCCTGTTTCCCCTAGATAACGCCAAATAAAAATAACTTAAATGGTTTCCCAGTCTTAGAAACAAAACACATACATATGTGCATGTGCACACATACATACATCAATATAGCAAATATATCTCTTCCCCTGAAAGATGAATAAACTAGATTCACAATTTATTTGCTTTTCCCATGGGTCTTACATTTCTGCTGCTTACCACTTTATGAACTAATACTGAAGATGATACTTAATTTTGAAACTCCCACATGCAGTGCCACCAAGCATTCTAGAAGAGCCTTCTGGGTCCTCACTGTCCTCATTAAGCAGGGGGAATATCCTGAGACTCTAGTTCTCCCCTTTCTGTTCCCACCTGAGATTCTCAGCGGGGCTTGGGGCATCCAGGTAGACTATAATCATAGACTATCAAGTTGGGGCCAATGGAATACCTATAACATAATGAAAGCATACAAAGTTAGTAGCATCTGGTCAGTGCATATTCCACAAGGCTTTTTCAAGAACACATTGACCTGCAAGTTTTCTCTTCTTGTCAACAGCCAGCCCAGACCTTCTAAATCTCCCAACACTCAAGACAGAGGGAGACAGGCCAATCTGTAGATTACATATTAGAAAAGCATGCCTTTGTTGCAGCATTGCCTGAAGCTTTATAATACTTGGTGGAACAGCAGCAAAACGTATAAAGCTTATATAGGACTCATAAAAGAATCTTATTTGGAAGTTAACAGTGAACAGCATCAGAGGTATAGACAAGGAATTCTAAGCCAATGTAGTAAAAGTCCCAGTGAAATTAATGCAGAGTCGCCATATTCAGAAGACAGTGTATCACAGACTTAGAAACAGCAAAATCTCCATATTCAGAAGACAAACAGTGTATCACAGACTTAGAAACAGCAAAATCTCTCATCAAAATCCAGGAGCCTGAGAGATGGTTCAGGGAGCTTGCCACCAAGCCTGATGATCTGAGTTCTAGCCCTAAAACTCACAGGAGAAGGAGAGCACAGACTTCCAAAAGTTATTCTCTGGCTACACATGTGTGCTAGGACATGTACACACCTACAATCCACACATATGCACACAGATGCATACCCACATACATATACACGAGGCATAAATAAATATTAAAAAATCTATGTATAAATCCTAGCACTGCCTCTTTTTAGCCCAGTATATTTAAAGTTGATTTATTTTATTTCATTTCATTTCATTTTATTTTATTTTGTGTGTGTGTGTGACACGCATCTGTGTATATATCAGAAGGCAGGCACTGTGTGTGTCTGCGAAGGTCCAAGAATTACTTCGGAAATATCCTGGATTACCTTGCCTACTATTTGCGCTGCTCTGGGAATTCCCAGACTCTGTCTTCCAGGGCCGGAAGTGCAGCCACCACCATTTCTGCTTGGCATTTTTGTGTGAGATCTGGGTTTTGAACTCGGGTCCTTCTGCTTGAGAGGCAGCAGTTGAATCCGAGCCATCTCTCTAGGCCTAGAGTTGGCTTCATAAGTAAAGTCCCTCAACATCAGCCTTCTGTTCATGAAGCAGGACAGCACTGAGGATTAACATGGTAGCAGACACAGAACCCCATTTCCTGCCCAGTGTGCTGAAGTCACTTGGCAAATGGTGTCTCTGACTTATTTAAGCCGCTAACTACTTAGTAGTGATATGATGAGTATGGGAAGTGCTAAGACCATACATGTGAGATTTCAAAGATTTTATTTTGTATTGGAAAATAAACATTGAAAATCATGAGTAAGCTACATGCTGTTTCAGATTCAAAGGAAATGTAAGGTCCAATGAAAGATAAAACCACTAAGGAAATAATTAGAGTGATCAATATGCAACTAATAATTGGTCGTGCCAAAGAGGAAAGAAACATGGTGATAATAAGAACAGGCACCAATGTCAAACATTAAGCCTGTGAAATCAACGGGCTTTCATATCCAATAAAATATTATTATAAATAAATGAATTATTAAATGAGACTCCTGATGGTTGAATTTATGTGCTGCTTGACTTTACTGTGGTATGTGATTGCTTGGCCAAACTGGTGTATTTGCTGTGTGTGTGTGTGTGTGTGTGTGTGTGTGTGTGTGTCTGTGTATGTGATACAGTCCAGTTTGATTAAAGTTTAACATTAAAAAAATCAATGACTAAACAGAGCAGATGACTTGGCAGGAAAAGCTAAAGAAGGAATTCTCAAATCTCAAGACAAAAATCGTACCTCACCTTCCAGCATTTTCTTCTGCAGAAATCAAAGCCAAGAGAGCAACATCAGTTCTTAACCTGATGTTAATCTCATACCAACTCTCTACTGGATTTCCAGCCTGCCAGCTCATATTCCAAATAGACTTTCCATCTGCCACAACTGACTGAACCAATTCTTCATAAACAGCCAATCAATCAATCATCCATCTATCCATCTCTCAGATACAAATACTATCAAAATATATGTTAGAGAGAGTGTAATCCTATTGCTTGCACCTCTTGGGAAAAGCTGACAAATCCACAAATAATATCACTCACATCAACTCATGTGTAGTCAGTTCAAATCTGTTTCTGCTCATTGATTTAGGAGCAAACATAGACCTCATAGTTTTTAGACCCAAGACACTAAGAGTTGAAGGTGGAACAGCGAACTCATAGGACACGAGGCTCCTTTCCACATGGGGCCTCCATTATTCTTCCTGTTACCATAGGGATAGCAGTGTATATATTAAGAATTATGCAGCATCATGAAATGTGGACCTCTGGTCAACCATGGAGAGGGGCAATGATAGTGATTAGTAAGGGTGACCAATGATCCAGGTGGTGGGGATGTCGCAGTTACTGCTGCTGTGAGACAACACTCACACTCAGGCAACTTGAAGGAAGAAAGTGAGATTTATTTAGTTTACAGTTCCAAAGGGAAAATACAGGCTATCGTGGTAGAAAAGACATAGTGGATGGCAGAAGCCAGAGGCAGCTCAGATCACCACAGCCATTATAGAAGCAGAGAGAACAAGTAGACGACTACAGATTCTAGAGGAAGCAAGGCAAGGCTACCTCAAGGCCCAGCCCCTGCGATGCGCCTTCCTCCAGCGAGGCTCCAACTTCCACAAGTATCCCGGCTTTTCCAAACATAAACATCGGCTAAAAATACAAACATCGGAGCTTATGGGAGGAACTCATATTCACACCATCACAGCAAAACTAATCTGATAATCTAAATTCCTGACTGCTCCAAAATTCTGGCTGTCAACATGACAGCACAACTACTTGAAACTCACGAGCAAAATTAATAAAAGAACCGTGCATGCTATGTTTAAGCTGGGAGCATAGAATATATATGGGACAATGAACTGCTGAACTTGTTCATCCCAACATAACCCATCATATATATGCAAATATTCCAAAATCAGAACCACTTCTGGATAAGGAATGCTTACCCTGAATTTTGTTTTATGAAAGCTGACTGTCTACAGTTATCTATTGTATATCACTTTATGGATACCCACTTCCTAAATCAGAGCACCCTGGTATTACCAAATTCTACCAAGGGATATCTACATAGTGCAGTCTTTAAGAGCTAGCCCCCGTCATAATTCACAGAGGTATTCTCTGACCACTCAAATATAAAAGATGGGGGCTGAGAGCTGCACATTCAGACGTACAGGTTTTTTTTTAAATGAATGCTTTAAGTTAATGCACAAGGTAGCAGGTTTCCTGTGGTGTTTTCATGATTATGAGACATTAGGCTTTTTCCTAACCCATCACCCTGGCTCGAGAAGTACAAGTGTAAAGCAGCTCTGACCCTAAGTCCTGTGAAGTCAATCTTTGATGTTATCAGCGAGCTCTGCACTCTGCATCGATGTAAAAATAGTTTACATTCACTTGGAACTATTCTGTCAAGTAATCTTTGTGCTGTGTTTCAGCCCTCTGGTTTGTGAGAGGTTTGCCCAGTCTTCCATCAAAAACTACACAACATCTGGAACTTGTAGGGAATGAGACCTTCCAAATGGAGAATGACCTTTGGGATTGTGTGAGTGACCTAGAACTGTGTGGGTTATCTCAGCACTGTGTGTATCTCATTGGTGATCGCTATTCGGTCCAGATTGTCCCGATCATTTTAGAATCTGTTAAGGGACATATAGCTAAGGGACAATTTTGAGCTGCTATTTTTTACAATTGCAACTAGAATCATATTATAGAAGAGAAATCGAGAGAGCAGAGGATCAGCCTGGTAAACAAAACAAGTCAGATCCAGAGAGACAAATATCACATATCTTCATTTCTCTTGCATGAGGAATTAATGTAGATAGGTAGGTAGGTAGATAGATAGATAGATAGATAGATAGATAGATAGATAGATAGATAGATAGATGATAGATGTAGGAGGAAACTACAAGAATGGAGAAAAATGTCTGAAGAAACGGGGAAGGGAAGCAAGGGAAAGTAATGAGACAATATCACACTTTCTCTCACATGTGGAATCTAGATTTAACTCGTGTGTGCGTGTGTGTGTGTGTGTGTGTGTGTGTGTGCGTGCGCACGCGGGTGCAAGCACTCACACACTTGCCTATGTGAATAAAGCAGAAGACATACCAACCTGCCCACATAGTCTATGAGGAACTTAAGAGAGATAAGAGCACACAGTGGAAACCTTAGGGACTTGAGCTGGATGAGTGAAGGGAAATGCCCCTATCAGTAGGGTGGCCCGAGGAGGGGCCACTTGGTATGCCCCAGAAGCCTAAACCCCCACAAAAGGAGACAAGCCAGAGAGAACCCTGGGGTCCATAGAAGCAGTCAGGCAGAAGGGTGGGAGCAAGTGGGATGGATTGAGGAAAGGAAGGGAGGGAGATGGGAAGGAGGGGGGATGGAAGAAAGCTTGTAAAACTAAAAAATAAATAAATTGAAAAAATAAATACATGTTAAAAATATAAAAAACTCTATTGTGGCAAAAAAAAAACCAGAACAACGATTTGGAAGTAGGAAAGAGACGAAGAAGAGGAGAGAAAGAGGGAAAGGAGGACAGCGAGGGAGGTGAGGGTGAATATTAGCAGCGAATAAACGACATGTAGCTAAGCATCACCATAAACCCCATTATTCACTAACTGAAACAAAGACCAAGGAAGAGCAGATCCTTCTTACATCTGACCACCTACTGGCATGAAAACTTACTGGTGGGTTTCTGCAGTGGATGACAAAACTCAGTCACTGCGTGTGGAAACCTCATGCGCGGAGCGAGCATGCTCCTGAGGATGCTCCTTTGAAATTCCCAGAGCAGAGAGCCTCCGAACAAGGACGGCGCCCCTCCGACCCATCACACGGGCCTTGGAGGGGCGCCAAGCGCTGGCGCGGGGCTCAGATGGAAGGGGCGGCCGATTCTCTCCCACCAGCTTGCTGCCCTGTCCTTCACTGGAATTCTCTCCTCCACCCAGCGCATCCTAAGTGGCCGGTGCTCGTCGTTTGAGTCGTAAGTGGCAAAACCTAAACCCAACGGCGTGTGTGATCTCTGTCACCTCATTTTCATAAATGGAGAAGAGTATTCCGACACAAAAATTACATACTTAATTCCGGCTCACCCTCTCTGCTGACCTCCATCCCACACTGCCTTCGCTTTATTTCCTCTTCCATCAGCGGGTCAAAGTAATTTCTGCTGTATTCATTTCCTGTGGAAACTCCACGAGGTAAGGGTCAGTGATTATTTTAGAAGCACGTGAACCAAAATGTTAATTTTGAAATCGACATCAGCACTGAAGGACTATTTCAGCTCTTTTATAAGCTTAAATTTTTTTTTACAAATTTTCTAGTTCTAGGTCTTCCCCTTTCTCTCTCTCTCTCTCTCTCACACACACACACACTCACTCTCTCCTTGTAATTATCATCTTCCAGTAGGTCAGGAAAAGTAATTCGAGAAACAAGTTCATACTATTCGTCTGCTGCTAGAATGTTAATGAGAAAATTATCAAATGGAGGTGTTAAAACAATAATAATTAAAAAGAAAAAAAGACAGGTTGAAATATTTCCTGAATATACTCAAGAAATGAGCATTGTTGAACAGTAGTGGTGTGCAGCATACAGATGTACTTATATTTATGGACTTGCTTTTCATTAAATGTTCTATGTGTTGTCCAGAATTTTGTGGACCTACTGAGAAGTATCTTGTATATGACAAATTCTCAAAAGAAAAAGAGGAAAGAAATTTAAAGGAAGAGGGCAGAAAAAGGGGAGGGAAGAAGGAGGAAGAGAAGCAGGAAAGAAGAGAGAATGAGAGAGGAAGAAGGGAAGGAAGAAAAGAGGAAAATGGCTCAGTCAGTAAGGTAATTGCCCCAAAATCGTGACGACCTGAGCTCAGATCTCCAAATCACATGGAAGAAAGCCTGCAATTCTGGCCTTGGAAGGTGGAGCCTGGGAAACCCCAGAGCAAAGCAATAAGGAAGAATGATTTCAGATGTCACCCTTGGGCCTTCACAGGTACACACACTCAAATGTCCTGTTGTTCTTGTACACACACACACACACACACACACACACGATTAAAAATGTTCAGATTTACAGCCACGTATCTGAGAGAGGCCCTTGATCTCTGCACAAGTATCTGAGATGGGTGGGTGGGTGGGTGGGTGAGCACATGCAGATTATAAAATGTCACACCTGCAGTGGGTGATTCCCTTGGGAGTTCCCATTCTGCAATAGCCCAGCTAGCCTCTCAGGACAGAATTCTGAGTTTTCTTCCATATGTATTTCTACATTATATAACATATTTATAGAGCTCATATGCTTTTATAATTTATAGAAACTCCATATCCTATACTATAAAATGCATTAATCTTTATGGAAAGTGCACATATTATATGCATGTATTGTCTGTCTCTCCTCATGAGGACAAGCCTGTAAGGGCGAAGACGTGACCTGTTTGCAGCACTCTCAGCACCTAGAAGGAGCCTGCGTGGGGTCTGGATTCATACATGTAATTAACTTACCTTGCATATCTACCTTGAAATCCTGATCCTTTTTTGTGGCTAGTTTGATTAAGATGAGCAGCAAGTGTGAACCCCCCGCCCCTTACCTTTTATTCCTCCCTTTCTTTCTAACCCCCTGTCCCCACTGCTTTCCTTAACCACCCCACTCACTCCTACCACCTCTTCTGTAATGCAATACTGTCCAGGAACTAAACACTATGTCTAGATTTAAGAAACAAAAAGTTAAGACTCTATATCCTCTATCTGCAAGTCTAGGACTTCTACCTTCAGAACAGGGAGCTGGGCATAAGCAATCTGGTCTAGTTGCACAGAGCTCGTGGGAGCCGGAGCACCAACTACTACTAGAAGCTTCCAAGAAGGCTTCCCAGAAAAGCTGAAATGATCCTGTGGTTAGGAAATTGACAAAACAAACAAAACAAAACAAAAAAAAAAAAACAATGAAGGGAAGGAATGTTTGACGGACCGGGGAAGCCTGGCCAGGAGCGGAAGGCATGAAGACACATATGCACAGTGAGCACATTTCCTTAACATGCTCAATTTTTCTGGGCCTCCTAAAATCTCATTTTGCAAAGTCAGCAATAGAATCTGAACTTCTTCATGCTTAGTATCAGAATCAAGATTAAATATTTTTTAAACACAAATCAGTCTGATGTAAGGTTCCCATCCCATCTTTCATACAGCCAATATACATTGCTCATGGCTTGACTAGATCTATAGTGCATTCTTCTTGCATAGAGTCAATTCTTGCCAGCTTAAGGGAGGAAAGGTCATTTGTTGACTTACTATTTATTCCAGAGGAAAGACAGTTTGCCATGGCAGGAACTGCGTAGCAGAAGGCACAGATGAAGACAGAAACAGGAAACTGGTTCACATCACCGCAGATATCAGGAGAATATGAAGACCAAGAGAGCCAGAGAAAGCAGGAAACAGAGCCAGGCTACCAAACCTCAAGCCCCACCCTCTGTAATGTGTCTTTCTCCAGCAAGACTCCACCTCTTAAAGGTGCCACAACCTTCTCAAACATTGACAGCAGCTAAGGACATAAGCACATGAGCCTGTTGGAGTCGATTCACATTCAAATCATGACACTCCGCAAGGCAAAAACTCTCTAATTCCTCCCCTCACAGTGCTGAATATTTTGCGAGTATGAGATAAATACAGTAAATGTGCAAACTTTGTAATTTTGTCAATGATTATAAGTGACATGGAGAAAAGTAGAACCAGATATAGGTAACCAAGTAAACAAGAGGAGGGGGACACAATCTTCAAACACAGGGTGACATTCAGGAATAGACCACTGTACGTTCAAGTCAGATTTACATTTATTTAAAACTTAGTATTAAGAACTTAACATTTTTAATTTATTTACTTATCTACTTATATCAGAAAGACAAAAAGAAAGGAAGAACAGATGTGCACAAGCTGGCACACATTTAGAAAGTAGAAGACAATTTTCACAAGTCAGTTCTCTCCTCCACCATGTGGGCTCCAGGGATCAATCTCAGGCCACCAGGATTGCGCACAGACACACTCACCCACGTAACCAGCTCCCCAGCCCCACGACTTATTTTGCCAGTTGCTTGCTATAAGTCAGTCTACATATCAAATAAGAACAAGCTGTCAAATATTAAAATACTTTGTCCCTCCCACTAACTTATCCTAATGAGTCAAAAATTCCACCCCAGCAGGCAGAGGGTGGTTAAGGGTGGCAAAGTTTACAGAACCTGTTATAAAATGGAAACAGTGGACAAGTCTAAACTCTAGCTCTCTCATTTCTGGTCCATTCACTGAGTGGCACCAGGATTTTAGCAGGGTGGGGGCTGTTTTAAGATAGGGTGTATATCACCAGAAGCTAAATTACTAATAGGACAAATTCCTCCACACGTGCTCATCATTCAGAATGTGCTTTTGGATATAACACAATCATCTTACAGGAAAATGAACAGACCCACTGAGAAATTCAAAGTAGGCCATTTAGAAATACAAATACAGTAGGCTGCTCTGGCGTTTAACTCTGTGAGACTCAAATGAGTTAGAAGACAACTGTGTGTGCATGCGTGCAAATCTGTACACACCCATCTGTCTTTTGAGTATGTGCATGTGTGCTTTGCATGTGAGTGGTTGCATGTTTGTGCAGGCATGCATATACAACATGCGTGCACAAGTGTGTGTGCCTGTGGAAGCCCAAAGGTGACATCAGGAATGGTCCTGGATTGTTCTTCCACCTCATTACTTTGCTCTGGTATTCACCAGGCTCCACCTTGCAAGACAAGGAATGCAGGCCATCGTCGTATCTGCCTGGCATTTTCGAGTGGTATCTGGGAATGCAAACTCAGACCCTTTTACTTCTGAGACAAAGGCTTAAACCACTGACTCAATCCAGAACCCATAACCCACACATTCGTCTGTCTTGAAGAATGTTTCAACCCTGAAGCATGGATAGGACATGTACAGTAACGACCCTGAACGCGGTCCTTGTTATTAACACTCTTCACCTTCCAGTGAGTGTTGCTTCTATCGGCAGAGCATCAGTCAGCCATGCAGCACTCGGCATCTGCCTGCATCAGTGCATTTCTTGGGCTACTCTTCCGAGCTGGGGAGGGGAACACCCACGCTGGCCTCTTGGCATCTCAAGTGTCCCTGTCATTTAACCGAGTGTCCCCAGAAGGTCATCAGGGCACCACACACATTAGCTGTGGCCAGGAAACCTTCCCATGCATACCCAAGCAACCCCTAGGGGGCCATAAGAAAGAACAAATAGTGTTCCTGAAAACAGCTACCTGCTGTTCCAGAGGTTTCCATGGACTTCACACTTTTCCCATCAACCCACCTGCCTCAGTTTTCTAAACTATATTATACATTAAGTACAGGTAGGGTTGCATGTAGATTGCCTACTTAAACAACTTTTATTCCATGATGAGAGCCACGTCCTAACATTTTACGGACTGGAACGTTCTTTTGAGCATTGAAGGCATGAAACCTAGAAAACTGAAACTCCACTTGATTCCTGTGAACATCCTAAAAAAAATTTGATATCATACTTTTGTGCCACATTCTTTCACCTTGAAGAATCTAATACAAAGATCTCACTTCAAATGTCCACGGGGTCGAGCGGGTTACATGAATCTGTGAAATGGGAGTTTGGAAATGAGGAGCCTAGTGGGACGTCCATGAAACCCAAATAGTGCTCACGTATTAAATCCACTCAACGCTCCTCAGAAGACTGAAGCACAATGTCTTATAAATGAGAGGTTATTAAAGGGAAAGACTATCTCTTACCCTCCATTCCGCATTCATTCCTTGGACTGCCTTGTGCCTTTTCTTTCCTTCTTTCTCTCCCTCCTTTCTTCCTCCCCCAACCCCATCTTCCTCCCTCCTTTCTACCCTCACTCCTTTGTGCTTCCTTGTTCCCTCCTTCCTCTCTCCCTTCTTCCTGTGCTTCCTCCTTCCCTCCTTTCTTTCCCTCTCTCCTTTCTTCCTTTCCTCCCTTCCTTTTTTTCTTTATTCTCCCTCTCCCTTCCTTCCTCCTTCCTTCCTTTCTTCTCCCTCCCCTTTCCTTCCTTCTTCCCTTCCTTCCTTCCTCCTTTCCATCCTTTCTTTCTTCTCCTCTCTCTTCCTTCCTTCCTTCTTTCCTTCCTTCTCCCTCTCCCTCCCTTCCTTCCTTTATTCTCCCTCTATTTTCCTTCCTTCCTTCCTTCCTTCCTTCCTTCCTTCCTTCCATCTTTCTTTCCTTCCTTCCTTCCATCATTCCTTTCCTCCCTTTCTCTCCCATCTCTTCGTTCCTGTGTTGAACACATAGCCCAGGGCCTCCCACAATCCAAGCAAATACTCTCGCATTGACATCAACCTCACAACTGAAAATATCATTGCTTAGTAAAATCACTATTTTTAAACCAAATCCTTATCATACCTAGGTGTCAAATCAAAACAATTTGAAGAAGCAAACAAAAAAATCATGACAAAAACTTAAACTCTGTAGAAGTTTACTATTGAGATGACTATCTAGCATTCGCTTAGAAATCTTGGTGAAAGTGTTTGGGACAACCATCAGGGCTATGTGAGATAAAATTGTTGTAACAGTATATATTGTATAATTATAATTTGATTACAGTATGGTTCCATGCCATGACAACATTACACATTACAGGATCTATCTGAAATAAGTTTCAAATAGGACAGATGATATTTGAATAGTGTCTTGACAATCCATAATTATGAATACTTATTAATGTTTTTAAATACCAACCCCAGCCACATTTCAGGTATGGTAACCAATAGCAAGCCAGCATCTCTATTAAAGTTCCAGATAAGCTTTGATAATTTTCTCATAAACATTAGTCTTTTGTGAATTAGGCAGTGCATTTCAAGACTATTAATCTTATCAAGAAACTCAAAATCAAAGTACACACAAGTAATGGGGTTTATAAACTGCAAGGGAGAAACTGAGAAATTTGCCTCCATTTCCTTTCCTTTGGAGATAAGCTCATCTGCGAAAATCAGTCTGTCACTCACATTGCACCAAAAAACTACAGCCACATTGGACAAATTAGCTTTCTCAACTGTTTAGTCTTACTTCCTTTACAAACCATGTGGGTATTTCATATATCCGTGATTTGAAAACCTAAATAGGGTAATAGTTGGAGTTTCCTAATAAGTTCTAATTAATTGAGCTGTATTCTTCCTCCCCCTAAGGCCCTCCCTCATGGTAAATTACCACTTGTAACCCACTGGAGTGCTGTGCAGCTCATAACCACCGTAGGACTTACTCCTGAGGCCCCAAGGCAAACGGGCATCTGGGCTCCATGGACCTGATATCATCACAGAGCACAAATGTCCCCCAAAGTTCCTAAAGCCTGAACTGGACGATACTGTCTATGTGTAAATAACAGTCATGACTCAAAGATCAAGTATAAATACACTTTTCTCCCTGCATATATCCAAAAGTCCTAGAGCCAAGAAGGTTTTGCTCTCGTTCTAGTTTGAAACTTAGTAATATTACCCTGTAAGCAAGTCAATTCATGTCACAGTACAGGATACACATCTCAGATTCTGAAACGTCTGGCTGCCTGTCATTAGACTTTCTCACACCCTTGTTCCTTCCGGTTATGACTTCATTAATTTCATATAGGATCTCCTTGTGCATCTAGGATTGCTTATTTGGGATTGATGTACACTTTAAGTCTGTTGTTGTGTAATAATTCTTTATATTACGTGGAAACGCACTTCAACCAGAAAACAAATGATAGGCTGTATCATTAGATTTAGTGTAGACATGATCAACCTGATTTGAACAAGTCTGGTGGACAAAGCTTTTCATTTTATGGAGCAAAAAGGCCAGGAGATTCCCATCCTTTTCATAGGTTTTTGGTTAATTAATGAGTCTAATGACAATTGAGAAATTTTTATTTTCCAGTAATTCTTTCTAACAAAAGATATCCCCCCCAAAGGAAAAAACCCTCTTTGAAATTATCTGGAGATTAAGGACTAATGTCTACTGAAAACAAACAACTAAGGTGACAAAAAGTGAGTTGAGTAAATTTTTCCTTAAAAATTCAGCTGTTGAACACTAGTGAAAATTCTGACCTACCAGAGTCTGAAATTTACATGGTGTTGCACTAATAAAGGGAAACTTCCAATTTGGTAGCAAAATTTCCTCTTAAATTTTCACCAAATAATTCAGAGGGAGTAGGTGTATAATTTGGTGGCTTGTCCAATGGCTAATTCATTGTTATACCAGTGATACGCGTTAGGAAGTGATGAACTATTTCTACGCTTGTTTCTCCTGCATCCTGAGTCTGTGTTAGGAAAGAAACTGAATTTTCAGCATCTGTGGTTAGCTCCCTGCAGCTCTGACATTTCTGTTTCTAAAATTTTTCTGTATTCTTTTTCCACCAAGTCTTATGCTCACAATTTCAAAGATCCATGAATTCTACTGGCAAATAAATGCAGCAATTTAATTTACTCATCTGCCATCCTTGAATTGAAATAATCAAGTAACGCGCTCAAAGTGAAAACAATCCTCTCAAAGATTCTTTCTTTGACCAATAATATACAACAGATTTGTAAAACACTATTTTCACTATTTTCAAAGTCACCCATTAGAGTTCCACAAGCATCAATCTGAAGAGAAGGTATAGAACTGGCTACAATTTAATCAGCTGTTACCCAAAGCCGTGATTTTTACACCTAAAGATGCCCAAATAGACAATAGTTTCTTGTGTGAACACCTAAAGAAAAGGGATTCCCTCTGAGAAGAAAATAAATCGAGGTTTTGTTATTTTATTGACATTCCTAAAATTCAAATGCTTGGCTAAAATATTTTTTCCAAGCAGAAATTTTTCTAGAATTCTATGGTTCCTTTCAGCACATGTCATTTACACTAATCCAGATGGGACTTTAGCAAGTCACACGTGGACAGAAGGATGAGGGAAAGGAAGGGAAAATGGGGGTTGAGATTGAGTAAGAAGGGGTGAAGATAACATGAATGCATGCAAAGAACCCTAAAAGAATGTAAATAATAATCCATAAATGGTTGAAAATAGACAAATAAATGAATAAGTAGGATTATTGAAAAGTCAAAATAAGAAAGGGACACTTGGCTAGGGAGATGACTCAGATGAAAAGAGCCAAGTTCAAATCCCCCAAACCCACCTAAAAGGTGGCTATATGGTACAATCAACTGCAATGCCAAAGCTCCCTAAAGTCGTCTTTTGGCATTTACATCCACATTATGACAGCTATACTCACATTTACAAACACACACACACACACACACACACACACACACACACACCATAGCACGCAGATAACTAAATTATTTATGTGAGTGGACCAAATATTTATGTAGATGCTAGTTATATAAAAACAAGTGGGTTAGAAATATCAGCGTATGTTATCCATCTGCATCAAGAATTTCTGTATTTCAGGAACTGTCCTGAGTGTTTATTTTTAGCCTTCCAAATCAATAAAAAAGATGAACATCACTACAGTTTCTGAAGACAGAAATCCAGGTAAGTTCAATAACCCTGAAGCAAATGAGCTTCATACGCACTTGCTTTTCCTGATTAATAGTTGAAATGTCCCAAAGCAAATATATATATATATATTAATTTCTATGAATTTTTATAAATTTTATGTAACACCTGTTTTCCATCTTAAGGGAAAAGCAGCTGTCAATGAGAGCAATGTAAACAATTTTATACAAAATCATTCCTAAAATAATCTTGCCTACTTGCACTATGGGGAAAAACAATTCCCTTCACATATTGGCTTGGTTTTAAGTTGTGCACGTATCATTAGTATTTATATACTATTTTATCACACACAGTCAAGCATGTGTGTTTCTACTGGCAACACAGGATGGAATGCATTGTAGATCACAGTCCTGAATCTAATCCAGAATATTCTAACCCAGATACAATCCTTATGGATTCCCTGTCTTTAATTCAAATGGCTTCTCACTTCTAGAATGATCTGGGATGACCACACATGGTTGTCCACTTTTGTGGACACCTGCCATTTCCTGCCTCTGCCAGGAGTCTCTCTGTCCTGCTGCCTGGTCTCAAAGATCCCATGTGTTCAGCAGAGTTCTCCAGACCACACAATCTATCTCAGAACCCTGGTCACATAGGAAGTATCACTATCACTTCTGGAGCCAGAGTCCAGCTAGAGGATAGCTTCCCACATCGACTCCTGCTGATACCCACCACACTGCCTCCAGCATCTTCTAGTACTTTCTCTGGTTTGAATCACACCTTTGTCCATGTCTGATCCACAGTTTCACCAAGTGAAGGTCTGACCATTACACCACCTGGCCACGTGCTATTGCGCTGCCCAGGCCCTGGTTACCAAAGAGGATCATGGTCTTTACTCCAGGCTTCTCTTCTTAAGACTTGGGAATATGGCTGAGAGCAGATCTGGCCAAAGTGGCTGGTAAACAGCATTAGAATCCAAATGACCCCATGTCTCTGACTCACAGATACTGACGTAAGATCAAGCTCATGCACCTCATGCACCTGACTCTCCCAAGGGATGTCATGTGTTTCCTGTAAGGTAATGCCAAGAGGTTATGGTGGAGGTTGATTTCACTATCATTTTCCACCAATACCACGTGGCTCTCTAGTAGCCAATGACTATTTCTGAGGTCTTCATCGAATTCTAGAGGAAAGTGTTACTGGTTTTTTTAATTTTTTTTAAATTTTAATTTTTTAATTTTTAACTTTTAACTTAATTTTAAAATTTGAAATTTAATTTAATTTAATTTTTTAATTTAATTTTTTAATTTTTTAAATTTCTGCTTAATTGCTTTGATACCAACCAACCAGAGCATTAATGTATGAGAAAACTTACAATCTGCTGGCAGCTTAAACATTTTGGATTTTGAAGCACTTCAGCCATTTTCAGAATCTATATCATGGTCCATACACACACACACACACACACAGACCCACACACATAAACACACATGCACACACACATGCTCACACACACATACATACATGCACATACATGAACACTGATACACACATGTACACTTATGCATACTTATGCACACATACATGCACACACACGCATACAATTCTTCCCATTTTATTCATAATTTTATGATTTTTCTGCCTTCTCTCTCCCTGAAGTCTCCCTAAAGTGGTCCCTTCCCACACCCTCTCCAGATTACACCACACTGCCACCAGGTTCCACACTCATCACATGGAAGATGTCCTTTCTAGTCTCAGGCCTTGTTGGCCTAGGAGCCTAAGGCAATTCCTGACTCTCTCTAAAATGCCAATCAGTTTGCAGCTTTTCATCCTCTGCCCCTTTCCAGCATCTGTGGTTCTCAACCTCCCTTCCTCAGATGCCTAGGCAACATGGGGGGGGCATCTTCCAAATTAGCAATGAGAAGAGATGCTAGGGCCAGAAACCAGCGTGCACACACAATGCCCAGGTCCCCAGCAAGGTGGGGCCAAAGACATACAGCCCAAAACAATGTCCATATGTGAATCGCTCTGGGAACTTGCTGGTGGGCCAATAAGTCTGCATTCTGCCTGCAAATGAGAGGCCGTGTGAATGGCAAGAGCCTGCAACCATCCTCCCTTGGAGACCAATATGCAAATGTGTAGCAGCTATAGATGCAGGGAAAGGAAAGAGTGGAGTCTGAGTTCCCTCTTCTCTTGCGCCATTTTACTCCCTACTCACACGGTGCCACTAAGCAGAGAAGACCGATAGCAGCCTATGCTGTCAGCTGCATGGTGCCGTTGTCTTACCTTGAGAAGATCCAGACATGCAAGCTTGTAAAGATGCCCTCATCTTAGAGTGCCCAAGTACATGTGAAACACATCCAAGCTAGCTTAACCTCACCCGCTCTGCGCGTTTCTAAAGATTCTTCTGTACCGTGGGACTCAAGCCATGATAAATAATGAGATCTTTTCTTATTCCAAGTCTGTGCTTAGAAAACCTTTCTTCTAGATATTCCCCTGCTAGAAACTGTCTTTTATCAATTTCACATTTTGATGAACAAATAAAATATTGGAATTCTGCCATTCCTGCAAAAAGCGTCTTTAAATAGAAACATACTGATACTGACTTAAAGTGATCATTACCACGGAGGAAACATGTGGCTCTTCTATTTTGTCTAAGCATCGCCTTGCAGATAGACATAACTATTCTGTCATATTTATTAATGAGAGGGGGAGCGATGAAAGGACAACTTTCGGAAATCAGTTCTCTTCTTCCACAGTGTAAGCTTCCAGAAACTGAGCCCAGAACATCAGGTTTGTAAGTGGGCCCTTTCCTTTCTAAATCTTTAGAAAATTGCTTTCACAAGGAAGCACCCTGTTCTGGGATACTTAGCAGTTTCTAAATTCACATATTTAAAATACTCCTCCTTGTTCACAGACTGTAAAATTAAGCATCTCGTTTGCAGTTAAATCTGGGAGACCCCCCCCCCAAAGGGAAACAGATGCTTCGAGTGTACTTTTGTTTTAAAATTGGCTGTTTCAGAAGAGATGCAGTTTGTCCCCTTTTTATCTCAATGTCTGACAGTCGTATTGGTGAGGATGATACACATCGGCTCGGCTGTTCCATCCAAAACATTTTGTCTTTGACTTCCTCTGCCTAACTCTACTTTGTGGTTACAACCTGTCTCTCAGTTTTTCAGAAGGGAGCCAACTACCAATCTTGAAAATTATTGCTTCCCTAATCCATGTTCAGGATTAAATCCATGGAGCATTCCCAGAGAACATGAAGCGGAGTTGGTAGGTAGGGAGAGCTGCAGTTCTATATGTTAGACACCAAAAATGTCTTGCAAAAAATTCATAAAATATCCATATATTTTTACCTTATTTTAGACTGCAATTATATTTAGGAGCTGTGGGTCTAAATAAAATTTCATAAATCAGTTCCTTTGTCATTTTGTTAATTTAAAATTTAAAATTACTTGTGGGATTCATGCTTTTTCTTTAGCAGAATTTAATTATTGCTGCTGCCGTTGTTGTCTGTTGTGTGATTGTGGCTGGGACGATATGCCACAGCATGCGTGCATGCGGAAGTCAGAGGAAAATCCTTCAGAAGCAAATCTGGAGATAGCTCGATCCTTCCACTGCCATGTGCATCCCAGGGATGACACTCAAGTATTCAAGCTTGTACGAAGTTCCTGTACTACTAAGCCATCACACTCGCCTGTGTGTTTAAGTCTATTGGTCAAAACGTGCCTGGGCCTCCCATGTACCCGGGACTTGGCTGCCAATCTGAGGCCCAGGTGAGAGGTGGTAGAACCTTTAGGAGGAGGGGCGTGGTGTCAGGAAGCTGGAATAAGTTAAATCATTGGAGCATTCTCTTTCTCTCTCTCTCTCTCTCTCTTTCTCTCTCTCTCTCCCCTCTCTCATTTATTTATTTATTTATTTGTTTGTTTGTTTGTTTGAGAAGAGAGCAAGCGAGCACATACACATGCCATGGTGCACAAGTAGAAGAAAGACAGAAGACAACCTTCTTCCCACCGTGGGATCTCCAAGTTCGCAAGTATGCGGCTCATCCTCTGAGCTCCCTCTCCCCTTGCCCTCTTTCTTTCTCGTCTCTCCTTCCCTTCTTTACTCCCATTCCCTCTGTCTCTGCCTCCCCCAAACCATGAAGAATCAGACCCTTTCTGCCACCTGCCCTGTCTCACTGTGCTGTCACAGGCTCAAGGCAGTAAAGCCACACGCTTGACCGTGGACAGGCACATCTGAGACTGGAGACTAAGAGGAGCCTGTTCCTTCTTATCCATAATGAGGACGATGACCCGTGACACCTGGGATGATGTCTACTCGTGGACCCCAATATGCCTCCTGCTCTCCTTTAGCAGTAGACTCCCTTCCATGTTGGCATGAAGCTGGGCTCCTAACTAAAGGCAACACTCTACAGCCTTGAGTGCAGCTGCCTGCAGCGTGGCGACCGGTCTCTTGTGCCAGGAAGTGATCTGTGTGTGCACGACATTCTTTTTCCCTGTGCTTGAAACACAGAGGTGACAGCCACTGAGCTTTGACCACTGGATGCAAATACCAGTGCAGGAGCTGCAAAGTAGCAAAGAGGGAGGGCAGGAGCAGCTACGGCGGCCTTTGTCACGGAGCTGAACCTGTTGTTTGATACAACTCCGAAGATGTGAAAGATGCCAGTGTGGTTGTAGGTTACGAGGAGTCGGGGCACATCAAGTGCTGTCGTGGTCTGAAATGTGAGTTGTCCCACTCAGGCTCATGTATGTGAATCTCCAGTTGTTGGGGAAAACTATGGCACTTTAGGTGGAGCCTTGCTGGAGAAAGGCAGTCGCAGGGGGTGGGCCTTGAGGGTTGCTGAGCCCCACCCTGCTGGAGTGAGCGAGTCTGCTCTTGAGCCTGCAGCAGCTCTCAGCCTCCACGGTGATTGCAGTGACTTAGGTACTTCTAGCTTGTGCCCGCCAGCCATGTCTTTTCCACCTTGAAGGACTGAATCTCCCTTCTGGAATCATAAGCTGAATAACTCTCCCTTTCTCCCCTCAAGTTGTCTGAGCCCGAGTGGTCTCTTACAGCAATGGGTAAGAGTACCTGGTACAAGTGCCTAGCGCAGAGCTCAGGGATGGAAGCTGTGATGGGTAGCTCTCCATCTGACACAGACTTTCAAGCAAAACATGCCACGCACCAAAATCCAAGCTAAACGGATGTGGCATCCCGACATCAGCAGGCATGTGCGACATGGGGCAGAGTACAGCAGCCTGTCTGGCCACATTTCCCCCGCATCTAGAGAATTAAAATCCGCAAACAAAGCCATTGGGATGCGCTGGCCTTGTTTGGTACAGGTGTGAATTTGGAAGATGCTGCTGTGCAGGACCAGCAGAGAGCACATCTGCCCCGGCTCATGCTCCATTACTTCTATGGCTCCGCGTCAAAAAGCTGTCTGGTCACTGCAGGTGGATATCTGCCATCTTGGGTAGTGATAGAGAGACGCACAATGACAGCAAGTTTAATGACTGCTTTCCGTAGGTACAGAGTCGTCAGAGCATATAACTCTCTAGAGAAGGAGATGCCAGCCACCAAGCATGGCTATGGGGCAGAGATGCCTTTGCCGGGGGTCAGGCGATGCCTAAGTGAACCATCAGAGATACCCCAAAGTCCTAGCCTTCCAAGGAACTTGCTTCAAGGAAGTTCTCAATATTAAAATACGCTATAAGCAGTATTTGTGTGTGTGTGTGTGCATATACGTGTGTGTGTACATGAGAGTGCCCTTGGGTGTGTGTGCCTGTGCAGGCCCATGGGCTCATCCTGGATTGCTCTTCTACTTCATTGTTTTGCTCTGGAGTTTCCCAGGCTCTGATTTCCAGGGCCAGATGATAGGCTGCTGCTATATCTGCCTGGCATTTTTCCCGTGGATCTGAGGATCCAAACTCAGATTCTTTTGCTTGGGAGACAAAGGCTTTAGCCACTGAGCCATCTCCCCAACTCCCCTGAGCTTATTTTTAAACTCTTACATGTGTGTCTAACCTATAGAGAATTATTGGTTTCCTGTAAAGGAAAGACTCATCCATCTGAAGTCAAAAATAGGTGGCCAGCATAGACCTTCAATAAGTTACGGGGAGAAAAATGAGACAGACCATCTTTTTATCAAAAGATGAGAGCAAAGATAGAGAGGACTTCACTTTCAAAACAGCACCATTTGATAAGAAGTCCCTCATGAGCCAACAGGTTCTGAAGTATCAATGTAATCCCATGTGGGAAAATTATTGTGCCCTGTACACAGTTGTTCATTCTTTCCAAAATGTCCTGCTAAAACTGTAATTGTTCCTCCACTTGTGCATCATTTATGAATCAGTTAATCTTGTTAGAGTGTGAGGCCAAGCTCTTATTAAACAGGGCAAGGCACAGGGTCCTGGCATTAGGATATAAACTTGGTAGACTACCACTGTTCGCTAATGTTTACCTAAACTGTGACACTGCCCCCTTCTGTAGAAGCCAAGCTGTGCTGCAACCACATACTGTGGATGGTGTGTTCATTCCTGAGACCCCAGACTCATCTCACATTAGTGAGGTGACATTCTATCATCGGGAGTGTCAGCCTTCAAGCTCCTACCTGCAAATGACCCCAGAGAGCTGAATGCCTGAACTGCTAAACTACGCCAATAAAAGTAAATTCATATAACATCATCCTTCGCCCATGAGTTTGTGTCTGACCTGCCCAGAAATAACAGAGTGGATACTCCCATCTCCCCACTGAACCCCGTGCGAGAGCCTCCCCCCCTCCAGGGAGCTGTGTGGGCATGCAGAATGGAATGCCAGGTGCCCACTCCAGGATGCAGGTCAGCACGGAAGAACCACAACTGTCACCAAGGGTGAAGTTAATCACGGCTGAAGTCGTTCGTGTACCTCTGGGTTCTGCGTGGTCTGGCAACCTGGAGTTTTGTTGGTGAGCGGCGAGGGTGTGATCCCGCATGTCACATCTAATAAGACCATCTTTCGAAGTGTGGTGTGCCAAGAGGTCTGGGCTGTTGACGTTAAAAGCTAGATTGCAGAGGCCTTCGGTGGCGTCTCTGTCTTCTGTAACTGGAATAAAAAACAAAGAGGTCAGAAGACCATTTGATAGCAAAATAGATTCCAATGACAAGCCAAAAATCCCTTCCAGTCATTCTTGTGCAAAAAGACTCAAGTGTATCGTCCTCAAATGTCACCAAAACAGAATTAGGTTAAAATTAACTCTTAAAAAAAGAATAAATGATTAAAATAATTACAAATTGCACCCTGACAAGCAAGAGCAAAATTTCGCCCTCAGCCATTTGTCTGTAATTAGTTAATTAATCCTTACACAAATTATGAGCAATAACTCATCAAGCAAAGCTCACCCATCAGAAATTCAGCCGACTTGGATTTCTTCTGCTTAGTTTGCTTCAGAGCCTTCTGCCGAAACTTCTGGAGGGAAATTGTTAAATGAATAAATTAGCTAAAGAATGAAGATCATCATTTATGATCCCCAACTAACACAGTATTTTAAATACGGGATGGCATTGGAATGTCATTTAATTTACATCTCTCCTAAAGGGGTCAAACACTAATTGAACATCAGAAGTAGAAGAAATACATAAAATAGGTTAAGAAAAGTTAATACAGACACCAAAGGAAGGTCACATTAGAATACTTTGTTTTATCATTTTTAATTAACACAAAGAGCCCTCAACAAATTAAGAGTCTTGGAAAGCTTGCAGTGTTTGGCTTGTATTTGTTTCGACTGAGCTGTGAAAAATAGGATTCTCTTGAAGAAGAATGGCATGCAGGCTGGAAGATGGCACGGAGGGCAAATGGCTGTCGTGTAAGCATGAGGACCTGAGTTCAGATCCTCAGAACCCACAGGAAGCCAGATGCAATAGCACACATCTGTAGTCCCAGCGCCCCCACGATGAGTTGGGAGGTAGAGCCAGGAGATTCCCTAGATGACCATAAGTAAGTCAGCCTGATATGCACGGTGCTGAACAAGAGACCTGGTCTCAAATAAGATGGACGGTGACGACCTATGCCCGAGGCCGACCTCCGACCTCCACATACTCCATGGCATCTGCAAACACAAAAACTCACATGCACGCAAACATGCACACACCATACCTATGCAAGCATGCACCTGTCATTCACACACTATATACACACAAACACATACATGCTATATATACACAAACATGCACATCCCATACACATAAACATGTATATAACATCCACATACAAACATGTACGTCACATACACAAGCATTCACACATTGCATACACACAAACATGTACACCACATACACACGAACATGCACACATAGACTATATATACAAACATGCACACACAAACCCACACTCACCCAAATACATATGCATACACACTACACATACACAAATATTCGCAAGCCATGCATGTGCATAAAAATGCACAAATTACATATACATATATGTACCACAGAGATAACTGTGCATATGCTATACATATGCAAATCTTTCATACACACTAATATGTACACACCAAACACACAAACACTATAAACCACATGCACACTCACACACACACACACACACACGGAAACAAGAAAGAAAACTTCTGTGTGCTGTCTGTCTGCTCCTGGCTGCATCCACGTTTGCTGCAAATGTTGGAGTGCAGTAAGTGTATCAATTATTTATTTAGATGCATTCAGGAACATACATGATCCAACCATCTTAAATTTCAGGAGTCGGCAAAATAATGTGAAATGACAAGAGAATCTATGGGATTCACAAAGATTTCATAAGGTGCCACACCATGGAAAACCAGAATCCATTACATGACTGAACACCCCATTAATTATGAGGCTGCATAATAAATGATCGGGAATGAAAATGAATCACGAGAAATATTATTAGAGTTCCCAGACTCTTAGAAGTTCCAAGCGAATATTTGGTAAATGTCAGATTAGAATAAAAGAAAGATAAAACTAGAAATACCCAGGCTCAAACCCAAGCTTCCTTTAAGCAGCAAAAGGGCAAGAAAAACAAACTGTAGAAATGGGTCAATCACGGTTACATGGAAAAGATAGCTCCACATAAGGCAACCATATAACTATGTCTCTGGAGATAAAATTAAAACTAAAAATGCCTCACCCACTTTGTGGGAGCTTCTAATATTCTCATTTCTAGTTAAAATGTTTATAATAAGCCTGACTTCTTTCAAAAAAAACTTTTATTATTCTTATAATGTCACTAAGCAATCGAACCACAATACAGTCAAGTCTCACAAGCAAGGGCATGTCATGAAAGCGTGATAAAAATTAATAACATGTCCTTAGCCAATTAAAATGCAGGGCCTTGTTTTCTAAGAATCTATTCTTTCAAACAAAGTTTAGGGAGCATATGTTAAAAAAGTTATTTCCCACTGTCAACAAAATTAAGAGGAAAAGTCTAATCAAACAATGTTTGGAGACCAGGCGTGGCGGAGCACACCAGTAATCGCAGAGCTAGGAGACTGAGGCAAGTATATGTTCTTCAAGTTTAAGGACAGCCTTGGTTACTCGGCCAGACCTTGTCTCCAAAGTAAAAATTAAAAATATCCTTGTAGCAAGGCATGGTGGTGTATGCCTGTAATTCAGCATGCACCTGAAACAGAAGAATTTCTAATCCAAGGCCAAATGGAAAAATCTAGTGAGTTCCAGGCAAGCTTGGAACAGCTAGTGAGACCTTGTCTCAAAAGTCTTCAAAACTTTGAACTAATATATCAAAGTCTCCCTTTAAAAATGCAGAACAAGTCTTATTGACAGAAAGAACCAATAATTTTTTTAAATGTTTCTTTTTTCTTCAGTTAAAGAATCTTCTGTTTTGGGGTGTGTGTGTGTGTGTGTGTGTGTGTGTGTGTGTGTGCACGCGTGTGTGCACAGGAAGACACTTGAACATGTGTGCCTGTGAAAACCCAAGGGAGACATCAGAGTCATCCTGAATTGCTCTACCTCTTTATTGTTTGGCTCTGGAGTTTCCTAGGCTCCTCCTTCCAGGGTTCAAAGTGCAGGCTGAAGCCATCACTACCCCGTGTTTTTAGGTGGGATCTGGGGATTCCGACTCAGGTCCATTTGCTTGGGAGACAAAGGTTTTAACCCCGGAGTCATCTCTCCAACCTAGAATCCTACTTTCTGTATTTCATCTTACATGCAGTGCGATGACTTCCCAGCAGCCCCTGTGGAATCGCTACAAACCCAAAGCATTGTTCTTCTGCAGCAGAGACATGGGTTACCCTAGCATCTCTGAAAAAAGAATTTCACTGCAAATACAGACATAGAAGAAAAGGTAAGTTATACTTAGCAGGAGAAGCTAGGTACCACGATTTACACATTCTCCCTTTTAATTTAAAAACATGAGAATGCATTCATTAGAAACCTGACAGGTTTGTTGGAAACAGCCGTTCACCACGGCCCTCCATGCTCGACATTTTATTAAGGGAGAGACGGCCTGCAACTGAATCTCTCTCAGTCTGCATCTGAGATCACAGCAGATAGTGGCTTCTGTGTTACGGTTCAGTGCATTTTGCACCTCGCTCCCTCCCTTCCAATTGAGTTAAGCATGCTTTTAAGTAGATGGATGTGGCCAGTTCATAGACCCCTTTCCTTATGGGGGACCTCAAATGAAATTACACACTCGCTCTCTGCTGTCACAAGGTCGTGAAGAATTTTTGCCAGCTTGTGTGTTTTAAAGGGATGCAATGTCTGCTTGCACACACCCCAGCCAAGTCCACCAAGGAGGCCACAGACCCACGTTTTGAACACTGTGACCTCTTTACTGCTAACACATGCTCAGGAGGAAATGAGAGTGATTTCCAACTTCTCTCCTTCACCAGTTTCCACATACTTTTTTCTCCTTTACACATGGGCGCCTTTAAACAGTGCAAATTACTTTTTTTTTCTCCTCTCCTTTCTCAATTCAGACCTCTCTTTCCTGGTGAGATTTTTATCTGTTCAATTCACAGAACATAACCCTTCACTCACTTTTTTTTTTACATCATCCCCTTCGTTACCATTTATGCAAATGTTATCGTTTGTAATAAATGCACATTCATTTATTAAATGATGTGTAGGACGTTTCAAACATTAAAATGAAGGCACAAAATTTGATCGCCTTTATCCTCCATAATTCTCACTGTCGCGTACTCCGTTTCAAAGATAAGCAAACTATCTAGAAATCTGAGCCAAATCTACAATAGATCTGGCACCCTGGCTTTTTCTTTTTTCATGTTTCTATTAATCAGATGGATTATCACAAGATAACTCTAAATGAAATCAAAATAAGCAGTTTGTGGTATTATGGCTTATGCTTTATTTTTTATTGTGATACAGACAGAAAACATGAGATCCATCCATTTTCATGCCAAAATGGACACATGGTGTTGGTCTGAACACTAAACACTAAGTCGTACAAGAGCTCTCCAAATTTTCCTCATCTTGGAACACATTTCTTTTCTGGTAGAGCCAGATCAGTGCTTTTTAATTTTGAAGTTAAAAACAGATTTTCCTGTTAAAGATGAACATATTGCATAATGCGGAATAAAACAATCATTTGATATTCTGAGCAGAGAAAAGCAAAGCGCCAGAAATTTGTGTGACGTGACAGGTGTTTTCTGTGCTATTTTCCTTTTCACTGAAAAGCAGGGAATGTTTTAGGATGACCACACTGTCAACTGGCAATGAATCTCTGATAGAATAAGCGAATAGAAGCCACGACCAACTCATTATAATCAGTGACAACCAAAACCCAGGAAATTGGTGACAGAATGTGATCATTGTCAGAAGGGATCAGACCCAGGTTGTGGCTGGTCAGCCCCGATTGAACTCAGCCCAGGCTGAGGGTACGGAGAGGTCCCTCCCTTGGACACTGGTGGGCACAAACCAGCCAGAGAGTGAATTCTGAATACTGTACAGATCGTCGCTCACTGCGGCAGTCACATTGCATCTGGGATCAGCCAGTGTACTCTGTGAAACTGTCGGCCCTCATTTGTGTCTCTCTGTGCTTCTGTCTAATAGGAAGCAAGGTTGGCTCAAGTTGTCTCTCTAGCCTTATTCACTGTGGGCAAATCCCACAGTCAGACTGAGGCAGAGGTCTCAGAGCTCCTGTGGAATGTTCTCTGCAGACATTGCCAGTACCGTCCTGTAGTCACCCCGAGAAGCCACTTGAAAATGACAGGGGTTCAGTCACTTTTCCTGAAATGCATACCTTAGATTCCTACCGAGGCTAGTATGCCATGTCTTTTCCATGAAATGAAATTAGGTATACCTAAAGTCAGCAACTGTTTTGCTTCCACTCCCCTACCCCCCCCCACCACCCGCCTACCCTGCAGAGCTGAGCAGCTTCATCTAGTTGGGAGTGGGGTGTGCTGATGAAGTTGAATCAGGCTGTTCCTGGATCAGTCAGAAGAAGGCTGGAAACACTGTCTGTCCACCTGCGTCTGGCTGCAGGAAGCTCAGGTTGCCTGAATTGTTCATGTGTAGTAATGGCAAAGAGGGACGTGTTGGATGCTGGCCTCTCTGTCACTCACAGGAGCCGCAGGCTGCCTTTCAGATGCAGTAGAACACATTTCAGAAGAGAGAGAAGATGCCGGGTTCCCTCCCTGGGAATGCTAAGCTGGCACTTCTGAGCAGCCACTGCGCTGACTCTGCCAGCCACCGGGTCCCTCTGCAGACTCTCATTCTCGAAGAAGCTTTAGCGGGAATCTTCTTTTGTCCTTGCTGTCTATTGAGGGCTGAGCCGGAGTGCAAAGCTTGAAATCTACACCTGTCTGATCAGAGCATTCCATGTCCCATCGCATTCTTCCCAACTAATGAGCCCGCAGAGGAAGGTGTATGAGTTGTTTGGAGAACTTACAGGTCATTTTTAGCATTTTATTTTTCATAACTGATGCCGATAAGAATCTGTCTATTTTCACATGTTAAGAATACCTAGGTTAGGGCTGAAGAGATGGCTCAGGGTTTAAGACTCTGCCTTGCAAGCAGAATTCCAGAGTTTGGATTCCAGGTCTCAGGTAAAAAAAAGCCAGGCCTGCCCTGGAGGGTGGAACCTGGGAAATCCCAGAGTGAAGCAAAAAGGAGGTAGAAGCAATCCAGGCTGATTCCCAAAGTCACCCTTGGTCCTCCACATACACATACACATACACACACACACACACACACACACACACACACACACACACACACACGTCCAAAATAAGTAAATAAATAAAGTTACAAAAAAAAGAATACCTAAGTTAAAATAATGTCATTTTTAAAAAGTTATTTACTCTTTAAAGAAACATTTTAATGTCATTATTGCATTAATAGATACTTGGCCTGGATTGCTTCTGATAGGAAACTAATAATTTCTGATGAAGTTATTTCCAAGCGGTAACACTCATAAAGCACCTGTGGAAAATTTCACTTGTAACACTGGCAACAAAAGGGGATATCAAAGAAGTTCTAAAGGTATCAAAGAAGTTCTAAAAGCAGAACTCATTTTGGAAACAATGTCAAGAGTTTAGACCCAAAGTCTGAGTTCTCTGCTTACTGTGCCTTGGACAATTTGAGTTTGCCGGGGGCAAAAGAAAATTTCACACACAGGACTACAAAGTTCTCCCTAGAGTAACAAGAAATGTTTATCCAACTTGTCACCGTGCAAATCACACACTAGGAGCTCTCGATCATTGCAAAGGTATCCACAGCAATGACTCTCTGCCACTGCTTTCTTAAAGTCCTGTCTCTGTCATTGTTAACTTGTGTGTTGCCAATAAATGCACAATAGAACAGCTTATAGGGAACAAGGGATTTTAGTTTGGATTAAGATAATCTGATTACACTTCCTTGTTCAGTTTGGCAGGAGAGTGCATATCAATACCAAGGCTGAGGGAACTTGTCACACGATATCCACAGGACTGCTGAGAGGGACAATCCTCACTTACCAGACCAGCATGTCTGGCCAAGTATATAGAAGAATGCCAATGGCTTTAACCAGTTCCCTCCATTTTCTCCTCTTCCCAGGGACTAGCCACACCCAGAGTTGTCCTCTGACCTCCACGGGCATGCGCACGCACATAAATACAAAAATAAATAAATACATTCAAATGCACTCTACCCTCAAAGAATGCAGGCTGCAACCTTTGGATTCCCCAGTCTCCCTCTTTGGCACACCCTGCTGAAATAGCTAACACTACAGAGGGTTAAATGAAACGGAGGTGGCAGCCAATGAGCTTCACTGGAATGGATATAATTGAACAGGGTCTTTGGCCCGCCTTTCTCCTGACAGATGACGTTTCCAGCTCGCTCAGCGATGACCTGTTCTCAGCAACTTTAGGAGCTGCACCAGCCAGGGCCCGGCCCGCTCAGGTCAAAGGTTTGAGCCATGTGTAATTCAGAACAGAGGAGGTCCCACGTCCCCTCCACAAAAACAATTACACTACTTATTTCGCTCCAGCCCTTGCCCAAAACTCACAAGCCTCCCAGTTGCAGCTCGGTCAATCTAATTCTGCCCCTGGGCAATAAGCCACATAAAAATGTGTGGCTCTGTGTTTATAAATCTAATCAAAAATAGAAACAGTTGGACAGGCGCAGTGAGGTCTTCTCGTGGATCATGGGAATCCCTTGAAATTCTGAAGGCACTTTTGTTTAACTTCTGAAGTCTCTCTTTGGCTTCTGCATTCTTTGCCATACTCATTAATCACCCTCTTTCCTCGTGAGTACTGCAAAAGAGGCTAAATTTCGACTCACTTCTGTACTTTGGATCCATGGATAACATTATGAAAAATAAAGCTAAAAAAAAAAAAAGGCTGCTTTTAAAGGGGAGAAAAAAATCAAAGTAGGGACTACCGTTAGCATTCTTCATCTTACCTCTCTGTCCATGCCGTCTGCTCCTCGCCCTGGGCGACGCACAGATCTAAATCAAGCTCCTCTAAGAAAGAAAAATAATACACCAGAATAAATTGCTCTGATCATAAGATATCCGAAGCAGCGCCACAAATGCCCCTTAATGGTTTGAAATTCCAAGTTCGAAGTCAATAGAATTTCATGTGCTCTCTTCCCGCTGCGTCTGTGGCTTTGTTTGTTCAGTCAGATGCAAAAAGTAAAAACTTCTATCAGTAACTCCAGCGTGTACAATTGCTAGGGAAATTTCAGACTTGATTTAAATAGCCCAGTTTCCTATCACGGCCCCAAAAGGCAACCAATTCAAATTCTTCTGACATCAAGATGACACCTATAAGTGCCTTATGAAGCAGCCCTGTTGTCTTTTTAAAAATTATGTCCAGTATTTCAGCTGCCAAAAATACACAGTATCTGATGAAGTCAAGGAAGAATATGATGTATACTTGGGGCCAAGCAGAGATTAAATTCTGCAAACATTATCTAGCCAAGATATAGAATATAAAAATCTTAATGAGAGGAAATGAGATTTTAACACTCTTGAACCTCCTTGGAGTTGTGCAATAAATTATCACGTTCAATCTGCAAGCTCTTGTATTTGATATTATTTCAACTGACAGAAATACTGCACTAGAATACAGTCTGGAGCCTAGATGATTATAAGAAATGGGAAATGTAAAAAAAGAACAATGGTCTCAGCATTTATTAAATTACTACAAACATTGGCCAAAAAGAGACTGTTCTTAGAATTTGCCCTTCTGAAATGATCACCATTTGACAGTAAGGCAAAGCAAATTGCGTTTCACTGCTATGTGTGACACCTCTTTTTTTTTTTTTCAGAGCAACTAATTATAGTTTTCAAAGTCACTTTTCAAGCACGTCTGAGCTCTTGAAGACTTATTGGTGTTGAGGGGAAAAAGAAGGACTTTAATCCTTCTAAAGCTAATTTTAAGTCTCATACTCTTTTGTGTAAGAGCAACGTGAGGAACAGGGCAATGATCAGGTAAGAATGCTTGCTGTTTAAGCATGGGGAAAGAGTTCAAATCCCCATCAGACATGTAAAAAACATGGTGTGATCACTTGTGCACCTGCAACCGTGGTGCTGTACAAGGTATAAACAGGGGGATTGACAGGGTTTGTTGACCACCAGCCTAGTTCCAGTTTCAGTGAAGGACCCTGTCTCAAGGCAATAAGGCAAACAGTGATAAATCAGGATCCTTAACATCCTCCTCTGGCCTGTGCGCACGAGCATGCATACACACACACTGTACACATACGCACATCACATCACATATATGCATACACATCTCTCTCTCTCACACACACACACACAAGCAATGTGACAGAGTCAAAGTTTACAATGAAATGAGTATTTCCTAAGAAGAGCAAAATATGGGGAAAATTGACTAAAAAGAAAAAATCAAAAGAGAATGTGAAAGAGCACAGGTGGTAAGAAGGTGGAGAGGGAGTAATGGAAGGAATATTAAGAGGAGAAGGAGAGTAGGAGATAGGATACAGGAAGGTATAAGTTACAGAGAACACTAAGATTATAAGACCTAACCACACAGAAACCTTCTATATGATAACATTATTTTTTAATTTATTTTTTATTTTTTCACCTCTCCCCATCCCACCCCCCTGATCCTCCAGTGCCTCCCCCCACCCCAATCCCCAGAGCATCCTTTACTGTGCATGCCAAACTCTCCTCTGGGTCCTCCTCTCCAATGAGGTGCAAGGACCCAGGGGCAGTGATAACATTATTTTGAAAGTGCTTTCACGGACATATTCTACACAGGGGTACACAAGACAATAAGATATAATAGAAAATCTTCCACGAGGCTGTTATCAGAAGCCACATGCAAGTTAACAAAATTCCCAGTACAGGGTATGTGACACCTCTTAATAAGCTGTTGGTCAGAAAAGTCTCAAAGACTCTCCCCTCCCAAATAGTGTAAGTTTTTCCCATGGCTCTTGTTGCCTTCCGGGAACTGAGACTAAGAGTCTGATGTGAAGATACTATGCACGTTGGTCACAACGTGGATTAAACAACTGAGAACTGGCCTGGCATGGTCATCCCTTGCTGGCCAGCGTCCACAGAGCCAGAAATCACTGGACAAAGTGCTGCAGAGAAAAGGGATCGACAGTCTCACCCAGCAGTGAAACCTGCAAGCTACAGTAGCGGCCACCTTGACCCAAGGCGACCATCAGTACAATGAAGCATGAATGCTAAGGAGGTAACCGGCTTCTTTCTTGTTGTATGTAGGTCCTGCTTTCCAATGGGAACACGTTTCTGGTCCTGTAAACCAGGCTAAGAGCCTGTAGAGGAGGAGGACACACTCCAGACAAGCAAACTACTGAGGTTTAGCGATGAGGACTCGATGTCAAACTGCCTTTTAAACATTTATCATTCTACCTACAGAACAGAGGAGCACTCAGAACTCTGCCTGGAAGCTTCCTTTCGAAATGGCAAGTACTTATTTAGTACAGAGAAACACAACTGGCCAAAGTACAGAAAGTAAGTGACTGTACACTCCACTTGACCTAAGTCCCCCCCTCACCCTAAGGGTCGCAGTTTGCCTGCATGATTGCTGACAAAATCATCAAATGGCTTAAAGGAACAAGGGGTTTATTTTCTCTTATGACTGTCCAGTTATAGTTCTAGGTCCAGCTTGACAGGAGAGCTCACACCACACCAGGGCAGAGGGAACTGGCCACACTATCTCTACATAATGTCTGAGAGATGGACAATCCTTACTTGCCAGACCAACATGTCTGGACAAGTGTACACAAAGATGCCAACTCTCTCAACCAGCTCTCTATATTTCATTCCAGAGCCTAATCCCACCATAGGCTGGGCCTTCCTCATCAGCTAGACAATCTCTTTCAGGTTTGCTCTGGGCTTAATTCAACCACTAATTCTCTACAATGTACCCAGAACTCAAACGCTCAACTGTCAAGTTAACACCTGTTCCTAACTGTGACCCCAAGGCTCAGGGAACATTGAGGAAGAGGGGGCAGAAAGTAAAACGCTTCTGCGCCCTCTTACTCCGTGAAGTGGATGGGGGTGCAGAAAAACGGTATCTTCTAGAAATAACAGAGCTGCTTCATCCATGAATTCACTGTACTTCCACAAGATTTGGCCTATCACCATTGCACCACAAAAGATGAAAGAGCCCAAGAGGCTCAACACCTTTCTAAGAGACTATTGAAGGTTAAGTGCTAGATGAGGTGGAGGGAGATGTTTCCTCAATGGAATCCCCACTGCATGATTCATACTCCAGCAAGTCCTTAGGAACATGCCATCTAGGACAACTGGGATGAAGCATACTGGACCACACACTTGAAAAGACATGAAAATAAGGAGACTGGTAGGAAAGAAGAGAGTTTGTAGTAGAAAAAAGAAAGGGGATGGAATTGACTAGTAAGGGGAGAAAATAGCATAAATTTATTGTATCAACTCTAAAGGATTGTATAAAACTCTAAAGGAATAAAACTATATTTACAAAAGAAACCTAGTAGAGAAGAGGGCAGTAGAACTAAGAAAGTAGGCTTAGTTGTGGGCTTAATGACCACCTATAATTCTGAAATTTCTACCTTTTCTGACTGCAGATAGGTACTCGTCAAAGTCTTGCCTGGATTCTTAGTGAAAACTGAGTTCGGTTCCGGCTCTTAGAGCATCCCACTCTCATCCTCTCTACACGGCCAGCCTGAAGTCACATTATTCAATGAGATGCGTTTTTAAGAGGAAAGAAGTCAGTGGCAATACCTCACGGTATCTAGTATAAGGGCCTCTTCGCGAGAATTTTGCCTACCAGCCTTACCTCATAGCTTTAAATACTATAGAATCATACAATGAAATGATATAGAGATTCAAATCCAGATTGGCAATAAGTATGTAAAAAGTATGAATTGCTATTAAATCTAAGGCTGACATTTGGAAGAAAAATACTCGAGCCAATTTGCAGATGTTGAAGTTGCTCTTGTCAGTGGTACAGTGACTGAGGGGGAATTTAAGTGCATATGTTTTACAGAAACCTAAGGCAGATATCTATTTCCTTGATTTTGGTCTTAATCTACTGGTACATGTTTGTCTTTTGAAATATTTTCAATGGAAGAAACTCAACCAAAGTGACAACGGAAATGAGAATATGTAGCACACAGTGAGTGTATAAAAGCATGATCTGTTTTAGAGAACAAGATTTATTCAAATTAAAGTAGTAAGAAGACTATGGAGTCATCTTGAAAAACTATGTGATAGCTTTCATTGGAGAAATAGCTGTCTTCTGAGGTATCAGTCTTGGTCACGTTTACTTTATGCTCTCTGATTTGATTTACAACTCTATTAATTTGCAAAAACTAAAAGTAATGCAAATTAATTATGTCTACTGAAAAGCAAAATGGCTGGGTCCAGTATGCGATGATTGTTCTGCAAATAAGCCTGTGGGTATGCAATGTGTGATATTGTAATTTTCATTTTCATCCAAAGTTGTATGAATTGTCTTGCTAGTTTTGAGTTTAGTAAAATCTCTCACATGAATTTATCTTTAAGAATACCAACATCCAGGTAGGATTATTTCAGTCCATTTGCAGAAGCTGAAGTTGCTTTTGTCAATGGTACACTGACTGGGGAGGAATTTAAATGCGTAGATTTTAGGTTTTACGGAAACCTAGGACAGATATCCATTTCCTTGAATTTGGTCTAATCTGCTGGTTCATGTTTGTCTTTGAAATATTTTAATGGAAGAAACTCAAGCAAAGTGACAACGGAAATGAGAATGATGTCATAAGATAAGATAATCAACAATAATTTAGTGATGATCTCATAGTCACTACCTTCAAAACCAATCCTTAGCATAAAGTTTGCAGCCAATCAGAGAGCAGTGTCTTTGCAATTCTCTCTAGAAAATTGACCTCATTCGACTGATCTTCCTGGTTCAATGAAAAAAGACCAAGTTCAATTTAAACACCCAAATCAAAAACGCAAAGTTAGTCTGGACATTTTCAACAGCAGTTCCTCAAGCCACTAATGAGTTCCACTGCAAAACTCACAATGTGGAAACAGGTTTAGAGCGCAGCCTAGCATGTTTGTTGGAATGCACACTGCTTGCTCCCTTGCTTGTTTTCAGAGCCAGTCACAGACTTGCCAGCAGGTTGGCCATGACAGTGCAAACAGCAGGTCATTTGCTTGCCAGGTTGAAATCAGCAGCTGATTCACGTAGTCACTTTTTTTGAGTCTTAAGTCTGATTTTTGAACTATTGCTCGCTGAAACCGTCTATTGCAAATCAAACCTTGGCATGGCCAGATCTCTGACAACTGACCCCTCGCTTCCAGAGAAGGGAGCAAGCGTGGTGACAGCTGCCACTCCACAGCATGTTTCTTCTCACGCAGACCAGCAAGGTTGAAGAGAGTGTAAGACAGCTGTCACTCGCTGAAACCTGCAGATGTGTTTTGTCTAGTCTCCAAGGTGATTTTTAAAATGTTGAAACATTATTTTTAAATGAGCAAAACCACAGCTTAAAAAATTAACTTCTGGACTTGGAGAGATGGCTCAGGGGTTAAGACCCTGCCTCATAGGCAGAAGGTACTGAGTTCGGATCCCAGGTCCCATGTAAAAACTCCAGGCAGAAATAGTTACCTGCCTTCTAGCCCTGGTGGTAGGAGCCTGGAAAATCCCAGAGCAAAGCAAAGGGAGGTAGAAGCAATCAAGGGTGATTCCTGAAGTCACCCTTGGTCTTCCACAGGGACATACAGTGCGTTCGCTCTCTCTCTCTCTCTCTCTCTCTCTCTCTCTCTCTCTCACACACACACACACACACACACACACACACACACACACACACACACACAGAGTAAAGAAATAAATTTTAAAAATTTAACTGCTTGCCTCTTCTGGTGAAATTGCAAATGAGGCCGACATCAGCTCCAGAGCTGTGGAAATGCCGGCTGAAAGGGCACAACACATAGGGTGAACCAGGATCTCAATATTGATCCAAGCTAAAGCCTAAGGACGGGAGGGTTGTTGTACTCATGGATACATCCTAAAAGCCTAGAACAGAGCTGGGGTGGGGGTCTCAGGACTTGATGTGTATTTACTGTGGAATGAAATTTTCTTAGGACGAGCAGGCACTCCTCACGGGTGACTTTAAAGCAACATAACATGCCTTGGAACTGCCACAAGGCAGACCTTATTTTATACACACCAAGCTGTGCACTCCAAACTATGTACAATTTAGAGGCACAGATTTTTTTATAAGCCAGGAAATAGAATTCAACCAAAATTTGTTAAATTATGCCAGAGTTTAGATGAAGAGACACAAAGAAAGAGGGAGAGAGAGAGAGAGAGACAAAGAGAGGGAAGAAAAAGACAGTCAGAGACAGAAAGACAGATAGAAAAAAGAGACAGAGGCAGAGAGAGACAGAAAGATTTCATGTCAAGAAAGATTTCTCTCTATCCCTCCCATTCTCAGTAGCAGACTACAAATGTTAAGTAAAGCTGACCCAGCACACAGCGCTCACTTCTATTTCTTGCCTAGACCCCACAAGCAGCTGAACTTGAAACTTCAGAGAGAGCAAGAAAAGTCAGGCTGGTGTCTACGATGACAGACTTCTCCTTGTTTCCCATCTAAATCTGTTCTGCGGAGTATCTGAAAAGAGTTACATAAAGCGTGTCTTGGAAGCTAAAACCCAGTCACGATCCACAGCGTCAGAAGAGCAATGTGAAAGGCACCAGTGTTGCAGTCACCTGCATGGTTGCTATCGAATCACCATCAAACGGCTTAAGGGAACGAGGGGTTTATTTTGTCTTATGATTGTCCAGTTACAGTTCTCGGTCCAGCTTGGCAGGAGAGATCACACCACCACCAGTGTCCAGGGCACTGGCCTACACCATCTCTCTATGTAACGGCTGAGAGAGGGATGATCCATCCTTGCCAGACCATCATGTCTGACCAAGTGTTCACAAGGATGCCAACTTTCTCAACCAGCTGTCTGTGTTTTATTCCAGGGCCTAGTCCCACCCACCATGGACTGGGCCTTCCCCATCAGCTAGACAATCTCCTGCAGGTTTGTTCTGGGCTGAACTCAACCACTAATTCTCTACAAATGTGCCCAGAGCTCAAACCCTCAACTGTCAAGTTGACACCTGTGCCTCACTAAGACAACTGGTGAGAATGGTCAGAAAGGCTTTGGTTCTCCCTGCCCTGCACAAGGCAAAGCTGCTTGACTTATGAATGCTTCCAACTGTTGCTGGGGAAAAAGAACTTAAGATTGTCCACGTTGCACTTGAAGTGCATACAGCTGCAAAGGGTGTAGTTCTCCAATGTAGAGGAGGATGATCATAAATAAATTCAAATTCTTTTTGTTAGAGAGAATTATTTTATTTTGCATGTTTATTAATGCTTCATCTTGTTCTTTTTTTATAAATTCAAATTCTCAATGGCTACTGTGGCAGTTTCTCTTCATGTTGCCAATAAACTTATGACCAAAAGCCTGAGAGAACAAGAGCTTCATTCTGATTCATGATAGCTTGATTATAGTTTCTTGTCCAGATTGGCAGAAAAATCCACAGCAACACCAGGGGCCAAGAAAACTTTTCATTCATAGCCAAACATCCACAGGACTACTAAGAGAGGGACGATCCTTACTTGTCAGACTAGTATGCCTGCCTGCGTCTGCCAACTTCCCTAACCATTCCCTCCATCTTATTCACTTGGCCAGGAACTAGCTCCACCCACCATGGGCTGGGTCTTCCCCATCAGCCAGACAGTCTCCTGCAGGCTCATTTGGGGCTTCACTTGACTACTAATTCTCTACAAGTGTGTCCAGAACTCAAAGTTTCAACCATCAACTTAACACGTGTAGCTAACTCTACCAGCTGCTAAATTCTTACCATGGCACAAAGCAATTAGTTAACCTCAAAGCTAGAGACACTAAGAACTGTACGAGGAGTAACACTGCTTGCTTAGTAGGAGACGCAGAGTCTTTGAAAGCCAGCAAGATGAACTCAACCCAACTTGTTAATAAATGTTTGAGCCCCAATGTGGCTGCAGTGGGTCAGAGCTTGTTTCCTGACCCATGGCAATCATGGGAGGTGGTGGAACTTTAAACACATGGAACCTTCTGGAAGCTAGGTAACTGGACGCATGCCTCTGAAAGGAATATTGGCAGATTATTTCTTCCTCTCTCTTTCCCAGCAAGCACAAAGTGAGTGTTTTCCTCTCCACGCATGCCTATGATTGTCCTGCTGCCTACCCAAAAACTTGAAGCCCGCTGAGCTAATGTAACCGTGAGCCGAGATGAACCTGGCCTCTTTCACATGTATTCTTTCTAACATTTTGTCACCGTGCACAGCCAACACAGTGACCCAGCATAAGAGGGAAGATCAGCGTGATCCTCAGACACAAGCAGAATCCACACTCATTCCTTCCCTCCTGTCCACTGACCTAAGGACACAAAAGAGAGACAGAACAGGACAAGAATCTAGGGCAGACGTTCCAATCAAAGGGCATCTTTGCTTCCAAATTTGGGATGTCCAGAAATACTTTTATTGCAGTAGCTGGGGCGATACTACTGGTATTTAGTGGTTAGAGGTCAGGAATGTTGCTAAACACCCTGCCATGCATACACTATTTCCTTACTGTAAGAATTGCCCAACGCAAAATACCAGTAGAGCTATAGAAGAGATGCACCAGTGAAATTTGCATAAAGGTACAGGTTTTGAGAACAGGACCAGAAGCAGCCCAAGGTGAATTACAGAGTCCCACCTGGACCTCTGGATCCACTAAGGAACACAAGTCTGAGGGTTGTGGTGAAAGGACAGTGAGTGAACATTGTTGTCGGTCACACATTATACCTGGAGAAAGTATGGCTCCGGAGCGGGGACAAGCAAATATTCTGACCCAAACTATTAACAATTTCCTGTCTAAGAAGGAAGGGTATGATCATGAAGACACGCTGATCCTTGGGACCCAGCGATACACCCTTGCCCAATCCTGAGGGAAATGTCCACCCCCCTTACATTAGGCTACGTGGCACCGGATTGAAGACACTGGAATGTTCTAGTGGCAGGAGGAGGAAAAGAGAGTGATGCTGACTGGTTGTAACGTCACTAAAAAGCCTGAGGCTTTGCAGACCTTGGGGGAAGCTCTCTAACAAGCAGTTACACTCTGAGCTCTTGTTAAGACCGGAAGTATTGAGCCTGGGATGGACGGAGAAGAACTTAGAGAGCAGAAGGGAAATGCAGCTCCAGTCCGACCAGCTTCTACACTGATAAAACCAACAGAGGAGAAGGCACACCATTTCTGAGCATAAATAGTGTTTATCTCAATCTTGACAATCCTTTCCAAGAAAAAATCAGTTTCTAGCAAAGTCAGATGACAAATAAAACAGTAAACAGGCAAAGTACAGGGAAGTCACCCAATCAACTATAATGACCACGTGCAAAGAATCAGAACTGACTTCCCGGTAAAATGGAAGACGCTTCTTTCATGTAACTGGGTCAAGGAGAAGAGTCTAGAAAATAAAGAATAAACTGTGATTCAAAGAGAGAAAGAAGGGCTGGAGAGGTGGCTCAGGGGTTAAGCCTCCGCCTTGCAGGCGGAAGGTGCTGAGTTCTGATCCCAGATCCCACATATAGACACCAGGCGGAAGCGGGGCGGCCTGCGCTTCTGGTCCTGGTAGGGCGGAGCCTGTGAATCCCGGGGCTGAAGGAGGTGGAGGCGTCCATGGTGGTTCGCGAATTCGTCCGTGGTTCTACACACACACAGACACACATTGCACGCACATACATACGCACATGCACACAGTTGAATTAATAATAAAAAAAATTTTAAAAATTAAAAAAAAAAGAGAGAGAAAGAAAAAGAGCTTTGGAGAATCATGAATATGAATGAATATGATAGCAGAAAAGCTGAAAAGTGCAAAGAAAGAGACGAGCAATGCACCAAAAAACCAAAGTAAGCTGTCACAGTTTGAGGGTGATTGTCCCCCTTGGGCTCATGTGCTTGCATCCATAGCTGATGTTAATGTTTGGGAGGAGGTGGAGCCTTGCTGAAGGAAGGCATGTCCCAGGGGGCAGACCTTGAGGATGGCAGCTCCACCTTGCTTCTGCTGGAGGTCTGCTATAGCAGTGTGAAGCTTGCTGTCTGCCTCCAACATGGGGTCTGCTGTGACCTCCAGCTTCTGCCACACCTTCTGCTATGGGAGCCCCACCTCAATACACTATGCCTCCCCTCTGGAACTGTAACCAAAAAAAAAAAAAAAAAACCTCCTTTCTCCCTCCTTAGGCTGGTGGTTCAAGCATCATCTCCCAGCAGCAGAAGACACATTGACCGAGACATCCAAGGGTACTTGGCAGAGTTGGGGAAGCGAAGGCTCATCCAAAAGCTGAGCCTGTAAAAAGAGATGACAGTGCTGTCCTGACACAAGCAAACAGAACCTACAAGTCCAAATCCAGCAACAGGTGTTGACAGCAGCTCTTCTGGTAGATGGTGAACAGACAAGAGGGATTCCTTCTCACCACTTCGAACAACTCTGGGGATGGTGTCCAGTAGAGAAAAAACCTGCTGCTTAAAGCTGAGCCACCTTGGGGACCTCAGAACAGGGAACGAGCATGCTACAGTCTGCCTGCATGGTACTGATAAATTCATCAAACAGCTTAGAGGAATTAGGGGTTTTATTCTGTCTTACGATTGTCCAGTTACGTTTCCCAGTCCAGCTTGACAGGAAAGCCAAAACTGTAACGGTTACTCTTAACTATTGCTGTGAGAGAGCATTCAAAGTCAACTTAAAGAAGAAAGGGAGATTTACTTAGCTTGTGGTTCCAGAAGGGAGAAATAGTCTTTCATGGTGGAGGTGACATGGCTGGTGGCAGGCTACATTTCTGCAAACATCCAGTAGGCTAGTAGGTGACGGCTGAAGGCTGAAGGCTGGAGGATTCCTGGAGAGTCTCTCTTCTTCCCAGTCTCCTGTTCTATGGTTCCTTTTATCTGGTCCACTACTGGGAGGTTCCAATGAGATCTAGGGAGGTTCTAATCAGATCTAGGGCTGGTCTTCGTATTGTAAATGCATTCATCCAGATACACTCTTCAGGTAGTCTCAGCTGATCCTAGTTAATGTCAGGTGTGGTCAAGATGACACCCAGGATTAACTATCACACACGCCAACACCAGGAGTGGAAGGAACCAGACATACTGTATCCCTAAGGACTGCTGAGAGAGGGGCAAACCTCACTCTCCAGACAGCAAGACTTCTGAAGTATTCTGAAGAATGCCAGCTTCCTGAACCAGCTCCCTCCATCTTATCTACCTGCCCAGGAAATAGTCCCACCCACCACAGGCTGGGTCTTTTCCCATCTATTAGACAGCATCTTACAGGATTGCTAGGATGTGCCTTGACTATCAGTCAGGCATATATCAGGACAGATATGTCTAAAGCTCTGCTTGTAATTGTCAAGTGGACATCTGTGTCTAAGGATCACAAAGCAGAAGTCAGGGAACTTGAATTGGGCCTGTGTGATAGGTAACTATTGGTGTCAATGTGTCAACTGAAGTCTAGGGCTCTGGGCACATTTGTAAGGAAACAGTAATTGAGGTGACCCTTGAGCAAGTCTGCAGGAGATGACCTGGTTGATGCAAGGGCCCAATCTATGGTGGGTAAAACCATTTCCTGGGCAGATGAATAAAACAGAGAGAGATGGTTAAGTAAATTGACATTCTTCAACATACTTAGACAAACATGCTGTCTGAAAGAGAAGTTTGTCCCTCTCTCGGCCGTCTTGTAGATATGTTGTGGTCAGTTCCCCGGCCCCTGGTGTTAGTGTAGACTCTCCTGCCGAGCTGGATTAAGAACAATCATAAGCCAAAAGAAAACCTGTTGCTCCCATAAGCAATGTGGCCATAAATTTATCAGCAACCATTCAACTGTGACTCAGCCTCCGCACCTGAGTGAGAAATAGTCCAGGAAGGCAACTGTGGAGAACAGAACAAGATAGCCAGAAATAGTTGGCCAATAGAATAAGCTGGCCGAAAACACAACAACATAGGGAATGTGTCGTCTGCTCTCAGTGGCCAGGAGCAGGTCTCAGTGAGGATGAACTTGGAGTTCCATCCCCATGAGATCTGTGGGTGCATCTGGCTCCAAGGCCACCTGCCTGCTGCTCGCTGCCAGTGGGACCGGAGAATCCTGCAGCTCCAACAGCCTGCTTGACATCCGCAGCTGCACCCCTCAAGCTGGGCCTTCCGTGTCTAGGGGTGCGCCAAAGACCAAGACAGGCACCCTGCGATGGAGATCTCAGGGCTGGGGCTGATTCACACACTTCCCAAAACCCTGGAGAACACCCCAGCTGGATCGTCCCACCCCAGGTGCTCCATACTCTCTGGGGAGAATCATATGGGGAGGGCAACTACCAAGTCCCCTGACTAAGCACCACCAAAGAGGGCCTTGGGATGCGAAGAAGGGAAACCACTGAAGCAAGGGCAGCTCTGGGGTCTTGTCTAACACAGACTCCAAACCATAGGAAAGATGCCAGGTCAGATGTTCAGTGATCACAGTTCCCCAAGCAGACAGGAAACTGCTCCAACACAAGATGCCATTTTTTTTCTTTTCTCTTTTTTTTGGGAGGTGTGTGTGTGTTGCTTCTCTATCCTCTCTCCTTTTACTACACTTTGACAAATACTTTCACTTTATCATACTTTTTAATTTAAAAGTTCAAAAATACTGAAACTTCAAAATTTTCAAACTTGCACTCTTTTATTTTTCATTGATTTTCATACACTTGTCTAATTTTGCTTAAGCATTTTTCACTACTGAGCAACCATTTTTCTCATTTCCTCTCCTTTTTTCCTGTTATATGTTTTGCCCTTATAGCCTTCCCAACTCCCAGTTTTTTTTCCCTTCATCACACTTTTAATTGCATTTATGCTTTGTTGCTTTAAAATAGCTTCTATGTTCTTGGTTTTTATTCCCTTTTATATATTTGAATCATTTGATTTTGAACTTTCTCATGATTGGGAACTCTCTGTTGCTATAGTTTTTCCTTTTTTCTCATTTCCCCTAATCCCTTGCGCCTTTCCTTCTATATTTTATATTCTCCTTTACTCTTCATCTTTTGTCCTTCATTTATTGAACATTGATTCTCTTCTGTCATCTTGCTCTCCATGTCTCCTTCCTTTTACTCATTCATGTAGGATTTCTGCATTCATATTAAATAATCTTTAACTTCATTGTCATTCTGTATTAGATTTGACATGCTCTGTGTTACAGATGTTGGTGAAATGTAAGGTTTTTTTTATGGTTTTCAGTTTTCTTTTTTTTTTATTTCCACTCATACAAACTTAACAGGTACACCAGTCCCCTCCCTCCCTCCAACCTCCCACCGCCCTGTGCTCCCCTCCCCTCCTTCCTCCCTCCCCGTGCCCCAGTGCCTCCCCCTCCCATCCCCGGAGAATCCTTTAATGTGCATGCCAAACTCTCCTCTGGGTCCTCCTCTCCGATGACATACAAGGACCCAGTGGCATTTCCCTGAACCCTTTCCTGTGTTCCTCTTAAGCATAGGAGCACTACTGTGGCTGTCAATCCCTTGCCTTCAAGGATCCTAGTGCCTTTAGTTCATGCTAGACTTTGTGGGGTCAATAATGTGTTGGACATTGCGCAGGACATGCTAAGTCCAATTATGATTGCTTCGGCCCTAACTTGTGTGGAGTATCTTGCATATAATTGCTCCTCCCATCCTTGTGCTCTTACAATCTTACCGCCCCCTCTTCTGCAAATTTCCCTGAGTTTCAGGATGAGGAGAGATTAGGCTGGCCTAGTTCCAGGTGGTTGATATAGTCTCTGAAGTTCTAGATTATGGTTTGTTGATTTTTTTTTTCAGTTTTGCTGCTCCTGCAATGCCCTTCACTCCATCCTGATGGGTATTGGATGTCACCCCCTGGCCAGAGATAAAAAGCTGTTAAACTAGAGTCTTGTTATAAGAGTATATTCCAACCACAACCCATCAATCTGCTGCCTTCAGGAACCTCATCTCACCACAAAAGATAGGCACATCCTAAAAATGAAAGGCTGGTCCAACTTTTATTTTTAATTGTATTTTAAGTATATTTCTGTACTCTTGGACTATTTGAGGTTGTTACACTCAGAGCAGTTTGCTGTCTTCTGTCTGAGTTGTATCAGAAACTGATTCTTAAAAGAGAAATTAAGGAATGAGAAGATCTCAGATAACAGCAGAAGATTCATTCAAACCAACAGAATACAAGTAACAACACAGAAACATAACAAAGCAAAGTAATGTGATACTCCTCCAAATGATTGTAGCATCTAAACTCATTTGACTAAAACAGGTAAAATGTCGAATGAGGATTTCAAAATTCTACAATAAAAATAGTCAATAAACTCAAGGAGGATACAGACAAACAGAACTCTGCTCAGGACCTGGAGAGGAAGGTCAGTAAAAGAAAAAGATGGCCACATGGAAGAACAACTCAACAAGAAATTTGTTTTGAAGAAGAACATAAATAGAAATGTTGGAAATGAAAAATGCATTGAGTCCATTGAAAAATGCAATGGGAATCACCTGAACCAGATAGAAGAAGAAATGTCAGGGAAGGAAGACAATACTGAGGAAATACATGTGCAAACATCAATAAGGAGAAAGATGCGGCATGACCACAGTATCCAAGAACGCCGGAGCACAATCAAGAGGCCAAATTTAATAATCTGCTGGCTAATGCCAGACAAAACTATCATGTAAAACTAAAAACACAAATAATCTATTCAGTGAAGTTGTAGCAAAAAATTTTCCAAATCTAGAGAAACAAAAGAATATCAAACCCCCTCTTTCCCCTCCTGCACAGGACATCGCACAGTCCAGCCAGGACACAGTGCGACCTAGATAAGCTACCCTTGCTCACCCCCAAACCCCAAGCAACCCACTAGTCCCAGCTCCTCCCACCACCCAGCCTTAGCAGGAGCTGCTCCAGGCCAAATAATTCAGTTCAGTGAAAAACACACAGAAATTGAAAGAAGGTCTTAAGAATTAAAACAATAATGCCCAAGTCAAAGTGCAAATCCATGAGAAACAAAACCCAATAAAACAAATCTCCCACTGAAGAAATTAATCCCATAATGACAGATTCCAATCAGAATAAATCCATGGAAAATAGCCAAGAAAGCCTGACTCAGGATAACAACTTTCAAAACATGATCATTACCATGATTAATACTATGAAAGAGGAAATCTGGGAGGAATTAAATAACTCATCAACCACTTTGAAGAGGAACACAACAGACACTTGGAGGAGTTGAGAAAAACAGTTCAAGAAACAAAAATAGGCATATAGCAGTTCAAACAGACTCAAGCAGAGTTTAAAAACGAACTAAAAGACAAATTATCTTCACCCCAGAACTCAACAGTGTCTTATCAGCAGAACTAATGAAGCAGAAAATGGAATTTCAGACCTTGAAAACAAAGTGGAAGTATTGGTCTTACAAATGGTTTGAAATACATAGTTTATCTATTTAAAAAAAAGTGGAAGTATTAACCAGCTCAATGGAAGAGGTTGTTAAAGCCAAAAAGATACTCAAGAGAAGTATTTAAGAGTTATGGGACACCCTGAAGAAGCCTAACATGCAAATTCATGGAATACCAGAGCAAGAATCTCAAAATACCACACCTGAGGAAAATTTTCAAACTCTCATCAAGGAAAACTTTCCTCATCTAAAAAAAGAGAAGCCCATCCATATACAAGAGGCATCCCACACCTCAAACAGATATGACCAAAATAGAAATTCGCCATGGCAAATAATAGTTAAAACACTTCACATTCAAGACAAAGAAATGGTGCTGAGAGCTTCAAGGTGAAAAAAAAAAACAAGTCACTTTTAAAAGTAAACCTATTAAAATAACAATTGACTTCTCAATGGAAACAGTAAAAGCAAGAAGAGCTTGGAGAGACATACTTCAAGTATTGAATGAGCAAAAATGTCAACCAGGCTTATATACACCACAAAACTATCCGTCATGATCAAGGGAGAAAGAAAAATTTTCCAGCACAAAGACAACTTGAAGGGATACATGTCTACCAAACCAGGCCTTCAAAAAATACTAGAAATGATACTCAAGCTTGAAGAAAAAAACAAGCACATTCAGGAGGACAGAAGGGAAGTATAATACCACCAAAACATAAAAGCAAAACAATACACTTACTAAAGCCACTAAACATAATAAATGTCCAAAATTAAAAATAATTTCTCCATTGTAACATTAAATGTTAATGGAATTAACTCACTGATCAAGAGACACAGATTACAAACTGGAAACCCATCTCACTACAAAAGATAGGCACATCTTAAAAATTAAAGGCTGGTCCAAAATTCTGCAAGCTAATGGAACCAGGAAACAGGCAGGGGTAGTTTTTACACTATTGGACAAAGTAGACTTCAAACCAAAAAAAATCATAAGAGACACAGATGCATACTACATTTTAGTCACAGGTACAATTCACCAGGAAGAATTCACAATACTAAATATATACAGTACACCCAATACAGCCCCCCCACATTCATTAAGCAAACCCTACAACGTTTAAAGCAAGAAATCAACCGAAAACATTAATTCTTGGTGATTTCAAAACCGCCCTCTCAACATGGGATAGATCAACAGGTAAAAAACTTAACAGAGACACTTTGGAACTTAATCAAACCCTTACTGAAATGGACCTTACAGATCTCTATCGAACTTTTCATCCACACACCAAAGAATACACATTTTTCTCAGCAGCACACAGAACTTTCTCCAAAATAGATCACATATTGGGCCACAAAACAAATCTCCACATACATAAGAAAGTTGAAATTCTAGCCTGTACCCTATCAGACCGCCATGGTCTAAAGCTTGACACCAATAACATAACAAACAAGAGAAAATACACTAACTCCTGGAAACTTAACACTATGATGCTGATGGAGAATTGGATTCAGGAAGAAATTAAAAAGGAAATTCAAGATTTCCTGATAATGAAAATACAACTTACCAAAATCTCTGGGACACAATGAAAGCTGTCCTAAGAGGTAAGTTCATAGCTCTTAATACCTATATCAAAAAAATGGAAACATCAGAAACAAATAACAATGCAGCTTAAAGCTTTAGACACTAGAGCAATCTGACCCCAAAAGCAGCAGAGAGAGGAGATTAGCAAAATAAGGGGAGAAATATCCAAAATCGAGATTAGGAAAACGATACAGAAAATCAACCAGTCAAAAAGCTGGTTCTTCGAAAAAATCAATAAGATTGATACACCCCTAGCTAAATTAACCAAAAGCAAGAGAGAGAAAACCTAAGTTAACAAAATTAGAAATGAAAATGGAGTTATCACTACTGATACCCAAGAAATCCAGAGAATTGTAACGTCATATTTCAAAAACTTATATTCTATGAAATTTGACAACACAAAAGAGATGGATGAATTCCTAACTAAACACAACTTACCTAAATTGAATCAGGAAGTTGTGAATTATGTAAATAGTCCTATAACATATGAGGAAATTGAGGAAGTAATCTCGAATCTTCCCACCAAAAAAATGTCTTGGACCAGATGGATTCAGCACAGAGTTCTACCAGACATTTAAGGAGCTAATAAAACCAATACTCCTTAAACTGTTCCATCACATAGCAAAGGAAGGAACACTACCAAATTCCTTCTATGAAGCTAATATCATCTTAATCCCAAAACCTAATAAAGATGCACTTAAAAAAGAAAGCTAAAGGCCAGTCTCTTTGATGAACACAGATGCAAAGATTCTCAATCGGATTCAAAAACATATCAAAAAGATCATTCACGGAGATCAAGTAGGCTTAATCCCAGGCACACAAGGTTGGTTCAACATACGCAAATCTATAAATGTAATTCACCATATAAACCAGTCCAAAATCCAAAATCACATGATACTCTCGATAGATGCAGAAAACGCTTTTGACAAAATCCAACAGCCTTCAGATCAAAACCCTAGAGACAGTTGGAATGGAAGGAACCTTTATCAATATAATAAAAGCTGTATACAACAAGCCAACAGCAAGGATTCTACTCAATGGGGAAAAACTTGAAGCATTCCTGCTTCAATCAGGAACTAAACAAGGCTGTCCACTTTCACCACTTCTATTCAATATTGTACTTGAAGTCTTAGCTGAAGCCATAAGACAAGAAAGGGACATAAAAGGGATTCAAATTGGCAAGAAAGAAGTCAAGTTATCTCTATTTGCAGATGACATGAATTTATACCTGAGTGATCCCAAAAAACTCCACCAAGAAGCTCCTGGAACTAATACAGAAGTTCAGCAGGGTGGCAGGATACAAAATAAATGTACAAAAATCAGTGGCCTTCCTATATGCCCAGAATGAAAGAAGTGAAAAAGCCCTGAGAGAAACAATCCCATTTACTATAGCCCCTAAAAAAATGAAATACCGCTTAAGGGGAACATGAGAAAGGGTTCAGGGAAATGCCACTGGGTCCTTTTATGTCATCGGAAAGGAGGACCAAGAGGAGAGTTAGGCATACACAATAAAGGACTCTCTGGGAATTGGGAGGGGGGAGGCACTGGGAGATGGGGAGGGAGGGAGGAGGAGCAAGGGGTTCGGGGGGAGGAGGGGGGGGGAGGGAACTGGTCTACCTATTAAGTTTGTATGAGCGGAAATAATAATAAAAAATGTTAAAAAAAAATGAAATACCTTGGTATAAACCTAACCAAGGAAGTAAAAGACCTTTATAATGAAAACTTTAAAACCCTAAAGAAAGAAATTGCAGAAGACACCAGAAGATGGAAAGACCTCCCATGTTCCTGGATTGGCAAAATCAGTATCGTAAAAATGACCATCCTACCAAAGGCAATATACAGATTCAAAGCTATGCCAATTAAAATCCCAAAACAAGTCTTTAAAGAAGTTGACCAAAAAAAATCTCAAAATTCATATGGAGGCACAAAAGACCCAGAATAGCAAAAACAATCCTGAGTAACAAAAAACACTGCTGGAGGTATAACCATACCAAACCTTAGTCTATACTATAAATCCATAGTTGTAAAAACAGCCTGGTATTAGCTCCAAAATAGACACACAGATCAATGGATAAGGGTTGAAGATCTAGATATAAGCCCACACAACTACAGCCATTTGATCTTTGACAAAGGGGCCCAAAAAATACAATGGAAAAAGAATAGCATCTTCAACAAATGGTGCTGGCAAAACTGGATATCCACATGCAGAAGATTAAAACTGGACCCGTACTTGTCACCATGTACAAGAATTAATTCCAAATAGATCAAGGAACTCAATATAAGACCAGAGACTATAAAAACCATAGTTGAAAGGGTAGGGAACTCCCTCGAGCTGATTGGGCTAGGCCAATAGTTCCTAAATGGACATCCTACAACCATCTGGTGAAATTAAAGAGCTTCTGTTCAGATAAAGAGATTGTAACTCCAGCAAAAAGGCAACCCACAGAATGGGAGAAAATCTTCACTAACAACATATCTGATAGAACTCTATTATCCAGAGTACACAAATAACTTACAAAACTAAACACCAAGGAAACAAATGGGCCAATTAAAAAATGGGCCTTGGAACTTAAAAGAAACTTTACCAGGGATGAAATTAAAAGCTCTAACAAATATCTTAAAAAATGCTCCACATCCTTAGCCATCAGGGAAATGCAAATCAAAACTTCCCTGAGATATCATCTCACCCCAGTCAGGACGGCAAAAATCCACAATACAAACAACACCAAATGCTGCAGAGAATGTGGAGAGAGGGGAAGGAACTCTTCTACATTGCTGGGGGAATGCAGGCTCATACAACCACTCTGGCGAGCCGTCTAGCAATTCTTCAGAAATTAAAGATTGAAATGTCATATGACCCTGCTATTCCACTTTTGGGAATAACCCCCAATACAGCAAAAATTCACTTTGATAGCACAACCACGACCATGTTCGTAGCAGCACTGTTTACAATAGTAAAGTGATGGAATTAACACAAATGTCCAACAGTTGATGAATGGATAAGGAAAATGTGGTACATTTAAACAATGGAATACTACTCTACCATCAAAAATGATGAATTAATGGAATTTGCAGGGAAATAGATGGAATTAGAAACAATTATATTGCATGAAGTATCCCAGACACAGAAAATTAAGCACTGTATGTACTCCCTAATAGGTGGATCCTAGTACCAAACCCACTTAGAGACACTCAAAGATAAATCTCTGTAATACCTACAGTAATTGCAAAAATTATAAACAGGAGGGATGGGGAAGGAGGGCCCCACCAGAAACAAGGAAAGAGGGGACCATGTTACAGCAGAAAAAAATAGGCCACCATCAAGACTGCAAGTAAGTAATGAGATATCTGGTTAAGTTCACAGACTTTCCTTTCTGATCATTTGCAAGTAATGGGGAATGATCTCACCAGAAGAAGAGGGCATATAGTCTAGCAGATAGAAAGCAACCATTTTGTAAATGGGAGACTGACCCCTCCCTCACCACGGTCTCCTACTTTTATTCCATCTACTTTTTATTCCATAACAAGACTCTAATCTAACAGGTTTTTATCTCTGGCCAGGGGGTGACATCCAATACCCATCAGGATGGAATGAAGGGCATTGCAGGAGCAGCAAAACTGAAAAAAAAATCAACAAACCATAATTCAGAACATCAGAGACTCTATATCAACCACATGGAACTGGGCCAACCTAATCTCTCCCATCCTGAACTTCAGGGAAATTTGTGAAAGAGGGGGCGGTAAGATTGTAAAAGCACAAGGATGGGAGGAGTAATGATATGCAAGATACTCCACACAAGTTAGGGCCGAAGCAATCATAATAGGACTTTGCATGACCTGCACAATGTCCAACACATTATTGACCCCACAAAGTCTAGCATGGACTAAAGACACTAGGATCCTTGGAGGCAAGGGATTGACAGCCACAGTAGTGTTCCTGTGCTTAAGGGGAACACAGGAAAGCGTTCTGGGAAATGCCGCTGGGTCCTTGCACCTCATCGGAAAGGAGGACCCAGAGGAGAGTTTGGCATACACATTAAAGGATGCTCTGAGGACTGGGGGGGAGGCACTGGAGAATGGGGAGGAAGGGGGGAGCGAAGGGGGATACTAGGGGGTCGGTGGAGTGGAGGAAAGGAGGGGACCAGTGTACCTGTTAAGTTTGCATGATCAGAAATAAAAAAAAAAGGTTAAAAAAAAAATCAGAACCCAACAGTCATTTAAAACTCCAAATAGACCTGACTAGAGAAGAAACTCTGCTAACATTTCATGATGAGGAAGTCATAACTACAATATCTAGAAACCATGCTGGAAATTTGCTACATTGCCTTCAAAGGCACAAACAAAGCAGCATCAAATTTCACCTCAGAAATCTTAGGGGCCACAAGGCATTGAACAATATATTTCAGGACATGAACATAAATAACCAATCAAGAGTACTATCTCCAGAAAACTATTTTAAAGTTTTAAGAGAAATAAGGATACTTGAATACAAGCACTAACTAAGGCACTTCATAAACACCAAGCCAACATTTTAAACAATACTTAAAAGAATACACAAAAGAAAAAGAATGATTGTCTCAGTCTCAAGAGCTCAAGAAAAATAAATGCTACAAAAAGATGGGCAAAGGAGAACTAGGACAGAATCCATCACATCCAACACAGTAATCCAACAACCCCTAATACAAATAGGGAGAAAGGAAAGAATAAACAATAATCCAACCAACCAGAAAAACAACCAACAAAAAATTAGCAAACATCTCTTAGTCTTAAATAAAAACAGTTTCAAGTTACCAATAAAGAGACACAGATTACCTGGCTGGATCTTAAAAATAGAAAAAACAAGCTCCAAGTACCAACTTTCTTCAGGGACACAGCTCACTGGCAAAGACATCCTCAGACTAGGTGTCACAGGATGGAAGTCAACCTATCAAGTAAACTATCTTAATATCTGATAAAAGTAGACTTTATGAAACTTAAATTAGGTAAAAGAGATAAAGAAGGCCACTATTATAAATAAAGTAAATTATCATCAAGAAGAAAAACAATTGTAAATTCATGCACCAAAAATGTTGGGGCTCCAAGTACCATACACTAATGTGCATTAGAAATTACATAAGTTCTAACACAGTGATAGTGGGGGACTGCATACCCCACCTTCATCTTTAACTATGTCATCCAAACCAAAATTCAATAAGAAACATTGTTGGGCCTCATGGAGCCTGGGCCTGACTTGAGGCCTGCTGGAAATTCCTGAGCCTGACTTGAGGCCTGCTGGAAATTCCTGAGCCTGACTAAAGTTTGGCGGCCTGTCTCTGGCCTGTGAATTCCACATCAGAGTGATTCAGCTTCTGACACCCTGATGAGGAGTAGCCCCTGCCTAGTTATTGCTTTCATGGTGACCCTTTATTGGCCCTTACACCTCAACCTCCATCCCTATACCCCCACCCCTTCCCCCAACTCTATATAAGTGCCTGCCTGATACGGTAAAGAGAGATCCTGCTTCGACAGGTCTCCCGGTGTGTTTCTCCCCGGTGGTGAGGGGGGTCAGGGCCATCAACACTCATCATCTCTCTCAGCCCCAGGGCTTGCCCAGCTGGTCTGTGCAGCCCTTACGCATCCCTTGTCGAGGAGTCCGACAAAACATCAAAGTTCAACTATACCATATATCAAATGTATAGAAGCATGTATCTATAGAATATTATATCCAACAGACAAGGACTACACATTCTTCTCAAAACACCATAAGACTATCCCTAAAATATATCCCAGGCCACAAATTAATTAAGTCTAAGCAAATATTTTTGCTATTTTTTAATATTGTGTGTGTGTGTGTGTGTGTGTGATCAAAAGGCACTGTGTATGCCTGTGTAAACCTAAGTGTGACTTCAGGAACCACCCTGAATTGCTTCTACCTCCTCTTTGCTTTGCTCTAGAGTTTCCCAGGCTTTGCCTTCCAGGACCAGAAGTACAGGCTGCCACCATTTCCGCCTGGCATTTTTACATGGGATCCAGGATCCAAACTCAGGATCTTCTGCCTGCAAGGCAGAATCTTAACCCCTAAGGTATCTCTCCAGTCCTTTTTTGCTATTTTTTTTTATACTTTATCAGATCATAGTGGGACAAAACTAGAAATCAAGAACAAGAGAGACAACAGAAACTACAAATACCTGGAGCCTGAATAATACACACTTTAATGGTCATTAAGTCCTTGAAGAAATCAGAGAGGAAAATAAGGAAAGTACAACTTATCAGAACCTTTTGTACACAGCTATGACAGTTCCAGGAGGAAGGTTTATGTAAACACTCACATGAGACGATCATAGGGATCTCAGGTAAATAGCATGATGATGACACCCTAAGTCTTAGAAAATCAAACACTCTACCAAACAAAAGGCAACAGATAGCAAGAGATAAGAGAAAGTCGCATTGAAATTAATGAAATGGAGACTGAAAGAACAATACACAGAGTTGATCAAACAGTAAGTTTGTCCTTTGAAAAAAGATAGAGGACTGGCTAATGTGTAGCCAAAATAACCAGAAATAAAGTTACAGATGTAATGGGGACTGTACCAACAGATTCCTATGACATATAGAGGAACTATCACAGGGTTAATTGAAAGCCGATATTCTCGAGTGGAAAATTAAAAAGAAATTGATAAATTCTTTTTACACACATGACTACTGAGGTTAAATTAAGAAGCTATAAACAACTGCTATACCACTCCTGTAAGACTTCAAGTCTTACATAACAGAAATACTTTGTACACCCGTGTTCATTCACTATAACTAAGAAATGGAACCAGAGGTCAGAGAGATGGCTCAGGGATAAATGTGTTTGTGGCATAAGCCTCATAACCTGAGTTCGATTCCCCCCAAATTATGCATAAAGCCAGATGTGATGATGTGCACTTCTTTGGAGACAGGAGAAGAGACTAGAAGTTTGCAAGCCGCTCACCGTGGGATAGTCTGTGCAACTGGAATAGCAAGAAAGATAATGTCAGAGACAAGAGAACTGACTCCTGAAAATTGTCCTCAGACCTCCACATGCCTTTTGAGGCACGTACACTCTGTTTGCACACCCTCCATACACACACAAAATATGAAACAACTGACTAATTGATAAATCTTAAAATATATAGACCTAGATTACTTGCCTGTCAGGGAGAAATGTGAAACCATGGAGCCTATACATAATAGAAACATTTTTAGCCTTCAGGAAAATGAAACATGGCATTTGCAGGCCATCATGCATGATGCCAGAGAAATTAAATCAGATTCAGAAAGACAAATACCACATGCATTCATCTGCATGTGGAATCTGGATTTAAGCTCGTGTGTGTGTGTGTGTGTGTGTGTGTGTGTATGTGTGTGTGTGTGTGTGTGTGCTTCTGTGTGTGCTTCTGTGTGTGCTTCTGTGTGTATTGGTAGAGAGCATAAATGTAGAAATGATATCAGGATAGAAAAGGAAGAGATTTTTAAAGGAGGAGGGGGAGGAAAGAGGATGATGGGATGTATGTGAAATAAAGTAGAACAGAAAACTCTTTGGGAAGGAGAAGGGGGCTGGAAAGAGTGTGGAAGGGTGAGGGGGACAGAGTGAGGGAAGCAGATGACAAAGTGTCAAATACAATGCCACGTATGTGTGAAAACATCATGACAAAATACATTGCTTTGAATGTGTTCAAACGTTGAGAGGAAACATTGTTTTGCATGCCAACTTAGAACATTAATAAAAACACACAAATAAATGAATAAGCAAATAATAAACACATAAATGAAGAACACGTTATCTAAGGACAGTGCTAGGACGTCAAATGGTCTCACACAGCTGCAATTATAATGCCGAAAGAGGGCAGAGTAAGCACAGAATATAAGCACCATGAAGGACCATTGACCGAGACGTCGCTTAGATGAATGTCAGACACTAAAGCACACGTGGAAGGAGCTCAGAGAACATCGGTTAGGATCAAACTTACCTAAGTGTGTTGCCAAAAAATTACTAAAAGTCAGCAGAAAGAAAAAGAACTGTAAGGTAGCCATGGAAAAGAGGAATATCACATACAGAAGAAAAAGCAAAAGAATTATGATAGACCTCTCAACAAAGATTAATCAAGCAAAGACAGTGCTGAGCATCTTTAAATACAGGGGGAAAAATGCTTGTGGACACAAAAATCTTACATGCAACCAAATCCCAGCTCAATGATGAAAGCAGGGAAGATGGATAAGGTGGAATGAAGAGATGCACCAAATCCTACATTCCTCACCCCAAAAAGTAGAGTAAGAAAAGAAAAACTCTAAACAGCCATCTGACTGCCCCGATGAACAATCAGAAGCCAAGATCAAATGGAGGAAGATTTCATTTCATAAAATAGCTAAAATGAAGGTAAAAGCATGTGAGCGCAGGTGTTTGTTGCATCTGGTCAGGATGGTTCCAGAATCTTCAGTCACACTCGCCTCCTTTGCAATACATGGCTGGGGTACCCACTCTGAGCCCGTAAGTCAAATAATAAACCTGAAGGTTCATGAGTCAGAATATTTATCGTGGAGCAAAAGAGCAACAGCAGCCATCTGCAGCCTGATTCTTCAATGGTTTCTCCAGCCTCGCTGGGACCCAGCTGTGGAGTCTGTCTGGTCGAGACGGAGGTTTCAGCCTGTCCCCGCCCATAAGCACTGGTTGATCGCTAAGCTCTGCAGACCCAAAAGAGCCAAAAGGCTGAAATCTACACCTTACAAAAATCCACACATTAAAAAAATAAACCGGGGCTGGAGAGATGGCTCAGGGGTTAAGAGTCTGTCTTATAAGCAGAAGGTCCTGAGTTCAGATCCCAGGTCCTACCTTAAAAATGCAGAACCAGTGATAGCCTGCACTTCTGGCCCTAGTGGATGGAGCCTGAGAAATCCCAAAGGGAAGCAAAAAGGAGATAGAATCAATACAGGATGATTCCCAAAGTCACTTAGCCCTCCACAAGGACACACACACACACACAAACACACGCACATACACACACATATAAATTAAAATAAATAAATTATTTTTAAAAATCTAAAGCTACCCACCATGGGAAAGACAGATTTCACTGAAAATGACACAAGTAAGAAAAGAACATGAAAGCAGAGATGATAAAGGCCCTCGAAGAAAGCATTTGGCATCTGACTAGCTACAACATGCTACCTAAGATGTCCCATTTTCAAAAGAAACGTACAGGCAACAGCAAGAAGAGTGTGACCTACATTCAGCAAACGGAGCTGTCAGCAGAGATTACCTCTGAGCAGGAGAGGTTCTGCTCCGACCGCACACTCGCTACGGCCATGTTCAAGTGAAAAAGAACAAGGCTGGAAGAAGTAAAAGAAAAGGCAAGAGAGAATTTTAAGGAAAGCATCGTGATACAGAAAACCAAATTTTGAAAATAGGAGTTTCCAAAAGCTGGTCCCTTTCTAAGGCTGCTCAATGTGAGCAAACCATGAGAACGAAAGCTTTTTAAATTGCTGGGAAAAAAAAAATTTTAAGACCTTGAGGATTCTATTCATAATGAGTACTACAGCGTAAGAATAATCTGAAGAAAATGACACTATGGGGCTGAGAGTTGGCTTGGTAGGTAAGAGTGCTTGCTGCACAAGCATGGGAACCGAAGTTCAAATCCCCAGTGCCTACCAAAAAAACCCATGCATGATTGCGCAGGTGCTTGTTTTCTTAGCACTGCAGGGGAGGGGCAACAGGAGGACCACGTGACCCTTCTGGCTGCCAATCTAGGCCCAGGTTCTCTGAGAGGTCCTGTCTCAGAAGAACGAGTGGAAAGTGATAGAATCGGACACCTGAGGTCCCCCTCTGGCCTGTGCACATACGCAGACTCACACGCCCACATACACAGCAAACAGATACTCACATACACACACAAATAAAAAGTTTTGAAAAAACAATGCACCTGATGCTTCAGATTTTTAAAAGATTCATCTTAAAAAGACATACGCACTGATTTCTACTTGCTACATAATGCAGCCTCACAAAACTCTCAACCTGTAATGCCCGTCTATCACCTTGGAGCTCTGTAGTTTAAAACATACTTTCGAACACTGGCGTAACATGGCTGGTCTCAGCTCAGAGGCCAACACCATCAGCTGCAGCCTGGGACTTTTTCCTGTAACTGACTCAGCACAGCACCCCCGCATCAACAGGACTGAGTCCCTGAGCTGCTTTCCAGCTGTCTAATGAGACGGGCTTTCTGCTCCCTGAGCCATTGCATTTTGCATCGTGTGACTGGCTCCGTCTTCGCCAGCCACAGTACACTTGTCACAGATCTCACATCACCCACCAGGCAAACCTTTCTGTGAAGAGCCAGAGTGACCTTTCAGAGATAAGTTGACGAAGCAACCCAGTATCACAGCAGGCAAAAGACGTGAGCAGAGACACGCGTGTGGTTTGGCTTCCCTCCTTATCACATAGTATCCGGCATAGGCAGGTTCAGAAAGGAAGGACTGATCCAGGCTCATGATTCTAGAAGGGTCGGCCGTGGTCCTTGGATGTTTCACAGCAGGGGTGAGGCAGAGCCAACTGTGGTGAAAAGGGGCTCCCTGACTGTCATAAGTAAACACATAGATAGAAAAATGAATATTTTAACAAATAAAATGCAGCGGAAGAGCTAATTCAAGTCAGCAGCCCAAGCGGTACTGAGTTGTAACCAACAGAGGTGAATTTGTTTACTTCAGTTTTTGCATGACAAATTAGTTAGTTCTATAACTGAAGTTAGCATAATCATAGATGTATCTCTTTTAATTGAGATATTCATATATATTCATATGCATTCATGTCATATTAGAATAATAAAATGGAATGTTTCAATTTCTTGTTTCTTTCTTAATCTTACCATGCCCTATCCATCAGCTGAATGATATCCCCCAAACATTGCTGAAGCTGTAAACTCTAGAACTTGTGAATGTGACCTTACTTGAAATAGTCTACACAGCTGCTTAAGGGTGTGAAGATGGACCTGTTTCGTTACACACGATGGAAGAACGGACAAAGAGACAGACATTCACACGGAAAAACACCTTGTAAACAAGAAGCAAGCAATTGGGAAAGATGCTTCCTTGAGCCATAGATTGCTCGTCGAGAGAACTGAAGCATACAGCCCTGAGAATGAACCAGCTCAGCCGACACCTTGGTTTGAGACCCCTGAGTTCTGGAGTTGACACAGAAGCGATGATACTTCTGTACACTGAGACGCAAGTGAGGGACAGTCCTGCATTTTGAGATGGGATTATAGGCGATGGAATGAAAACTGACAAACCTATCTAATATCAACGAGTTTTAGAAAAGACGCCCACATGGAAAATGCACTTTTAGAAACCGATTCTTTTAAAGCCAACTGTGCTGAAGAACTTGAATGATTTTACTTGGAAAATTAAACACTATGTAGTTAGAAGTGGTGTGGATGAAATTTGATGTCTGCTTTCCTTCCTCTCTCTCTCCCTCTCTTCCTCCTTCCTTCCCTCCTTTTCTCCCTCCCTCTCTTCTTTCTTTCTTTCTCTTTCTTCCTTTCTCTTTCGTTCTTTCTCTTTCTTTCTTTCTCTTCTTTCTTTCTTTCTTTTTCTCTTTCTTTCTTTTCTTTCTTTCTTTCTTTCTCTCTCTCTCTCTCTCTCTTTTGAGACAGGGTTTTGCATTGACATGAAACCCGTGGTCCTCTTGCTTTGGACCCCCCCAGGGCTGGCATGACAGGCAGGTATCCCCTTATTCCCAGCTGCCATCTCAACCCCGAATCCTATACCTGCAGATCCACTCTGCTCTCCTTGTGAGCTCTGTACCCAACCACCTCCTCACCGCCTTCCTTCTTCCTCTCCTTCATCAGCCAGAACATTCCAGAAAGGTGTCATCAGCTCTTACCTCTTCCCTCCCATCATGGTTAATAACCTTTTAGTGAAAGCTCAAGAGAATGAAGTATACATAATCATCTTGAACCCAAACGTCCTAGACTAGATCTTCGTAGATGCCCATCCATGAGCTAGGCCACACGGAGAACTCACTTTTGCTCCACACAGGAAAACAAAGGATCTCACAGACTATGCCCAGGGCTCCCACCTCCTTCCACGCAGTCTGCCCACGTGACCTCTACAATGAGCTATCCAATAGCAGCAAGGCCAAGAAGCATGGTACCTCCCCCCGATTGTGACTGAAGTGCAGTCTGAATCTGCGGATCCAAGCCTCTCCCTGCTTTACCCCAGCAACAGTGCAGCTTGCTGTTTCCCCAGCATCTGAGAGAAGCGAACCCCAAACAGCACGAGGAGGTGGATCTTGCAGAGGAGAACAGATCGCCTTTGGCAAGCACATGGCTTCTGAAAACACACCTGTTTCTCCGTCAGAGATGGTGTGATAATCGATCCCTGGAATCTGGTGGACGTAAGTCAGACCAGGTGAACAGTCTCCGAAGCATCGCGCGCGTAATCCAAAGCATATTGCAGCCGCTCCCGGCGCGCATTTCTGGATTAGTGTCACATCCGGGCTCAGGGGAAGCCACGGGGGCTCCTTGTTTACATGTTCTCCTGGCTCCCCCTCTTTTTACTCCATATTCAGCTTGACACCAGCTGTACCTGGCAAGGTTTTTCCATTCATTCATCGGGTAGCTTGGGAGCAAAGACACCGGTTCCCAAGTACAACAGACGAATGTCCGGAAGGGATATTTTCCTTTATCTGAACATATATTTGAATGTTTGGAAGGAATACCATCGTTTAGTCAGCACGCACTAGCTATCTTGCCATCTAGATAAAAACAGTCTTCTTCAGGCAATTCGGAGCTGGGGTGTTCTGGCCTCATTGCCAAAGTCCGCCTCACTTGCCTGTTGCAAAGCTTAGTGAATAAAGGTCTCCATCCCTAGAGAAATTGCAGGCTAGGAGAGAAACTCATCACCAATGAGAAAGGCATCATGATGGGATAAAATGACCCAGCTGATCACAGGATAACATTTAGAAATCACCTTCCGAGGCTCGGGGAACATTAGAAGCGAGGGCGGAAGGAATGTAAGAGCCAGAAGATGCGGAGAGTCGCTGGGGAATGCGATCTGCTTTGACCTGGCTGTCACTTCACCAACTCAGCACAGCAGAGGCTACCAGCCAAGACAGGACAAGACTGGGACCATCCACGGCCTCAACAGGTTAGGAACCTTGAAGCTCTATCTGTCTCTGAGGCCCTGTCTGCAGTTAATGGTTGCTTAGCAGTGGAATCACACTGGCAAGTTGCTCTTGATCAAGTTACCTCCAAACCAATGTAGGCAACTTTAATTAAATGCACTGGGACACAGACACACACACGCAGAGACACACACATATACATGAAAATAGAAAGGGGGGTAATTTGTTGGGAAGAAAAAGGGTTTAGTGGAAGTAAAGGGGAACAATGAGGGGAATATAAAAATACATTACATAGTGTGTGTGTGTATATATATATATATATATATATATATATATAATTTTATATGTGAAATGTTGAAAAATAAAAAATGAGATAAAATTGACCAAAGCCTAAAGCTCTCAAAAAATTAGGTTGAGAATGGAAAAAAGAAGAAGAAATAATCATGCTTCTTGAATGTATATACATGTTAATCATATGGCCATTGCTTAGGGACTAAAGCTTCCTTTATATGATTTCAGACAGTCACACATTTTACAGATGGAGATACTGAAGGACCCAGAGGTCAAGTTGAACATCCAGTGCTTCTTTGTCAGCCTGCATGCACATTTCAAAGGTAGACAAGCATGGTACCCACAGACACTAATGACAAAGCAAATAAGTTAAATGAGGTTATAAAGTCTGTTTTTGTCATTCCCTGTCACCAAGATATACTGAAACCATCTTACACAGATTTCCAAAGAAATTTTGACTGATATGCAATATTCCAAGTCTCCCAGTAAAAGTTGTCTATTAGCCCCAAAGCAATCAGGACTATAAACTAAAAGTAGTGGCTGATAATCCCAAGGGATAAAAAGAATCTAAAGAGCTGTCCCCCATCTTTCTCACTCACATGTTCCAAGGGCAAGTGGCAAAGCCAGGGAAAGTAACCCAGAACTGTTAGGATTCTAGTTCATGCACTTCTCATAAAAGTGTAATATTTATACTGATCAAACTATTGCTTTGGCGGCCACTTTTGGCATTCCCAAGATGATGGCTATACACAAATGGATTTTTGCCCGGTTGTGGGAGTGAGCTTTTTACAGCTTGCTGCTTAAGTGTGTTCGTGAGCAAAAAGCACTCATCCTTAGTACTCTTTAAGCGCTACCTTAAGCAAGGTGTTATGGTTGCATTTTGGTGTCAGCTTGACAGTTGCAGACTGTTTGGGACACAGCTGTGGAAGGTTAATGGTTGGAATGGCCCCTGAAAGGCTGCAGGGTCTTGATTGATTGCTGTGGAGAACCCAGCCCACAGTGGGTGGTACTTTCCAGTGGTGGAGAGGATAATAGGAAGTGCAAGGAGAAGGGACTCGCTCTTCCCTTATCTTGTGTCAACTTGCTGCATGTCATTTGTTTTTAGAGCATCGTGGCCGTTTTGTTGCTGCTGCTGCTGCTGCCTCTGTTCTTGGCTGACTTAGAGCTTCACCTTTTCCATCATGTTGTTGCTGTTCCCGCTGCCTTTGGAGCCTGGTCTCTAGGCCTTGCTGCTGTTTGCTGTTCATTGCTGACGTTGGAGCCCAGCTGTTCTTCACTGATGCCGGAACCCAGCGTCTTTGACCCTCCAGAGAAGTAAAGGCTTGAGACCTTCTCAGGACCTTTTGGCTTTGTGGAACATTCCAGTCAAGAATGAGGAGTCTAGGGGCAGCTACTTTGAAGGACACTATTTTTATTATGAGTTGTTTTAATAAACTTATTTATATATAGTACATTCTATAGGTTCTGTTTCTTCAGAGAACCCTGACTAACACACAAGCCTACCATGAAGTGCTTGCCTAACTGCTTGTTTTGTTTCATCTCTATTTGTATCAGTGAATAAAACCAAGATCTTGGAGTGATCTGTAGTCTTAAATACTCCCATTTGTTGTTTATTTAATGTATTGCTAAATTTGCTTTAGTATGCAAAGTAATGGGGTTCATTCTGATAACTTAATGCCTATGTGTCATTACATGTTCTTCTGTTCAGTTCTCCTCCCTCGCTGCTCTTCCCTTGCTCCCTCCTTCTTCCAATGGCCCTGTCTTCCCCAGTTAGTCCTCTTTTGTTTTCTTCTTACATATATTGCATTACTCTCTCTATTTTTTGCATCCCTTAAGATCTCTTCATCTACTCTCATGATCTCTTTCTAGTTTCATGTCCTGGGAATATACACACATGAATGCACATCCATATATTCATGTATTCATAGTTTTAAGCTTAGGCTCCACCTCTCCAAGTCTGACTTACTTTGCTTAACATAATGATTTTCAATTGTATTTTTCCTGAAAATATCATAACATCATTTCTCCTTATGGCTGCAGAGAACTCCTTCGTGTATATATATTACATTCGTTTTATCCACTCATCTGCTGATAGATATTTAAGCTGGTTTCATTTCTTGGCTATTGTAAGTAACACACCAATGTGGGAGGATGAGTGTGCATCTCTATGGAATGAAGACTTGGAATCCTTCAGATTTTTGAACCTAAGAGCATCACAAAAATGATATAATTTTCTTTAGCTGTTTGCAATTTCTGCTGTACTTCCTACCATTGTGTCTCCCCTGGAACATGGAGATAATAGTGGTTTGTGCTTTAAGCCATTGGTTCTCAAACTTCAGTGAGTGAAGGCAAATCACTGAGAGGCAGCTTGGTGTTCCACACAGTTGTTTTGCTGAGAAGACTTGCAGGCAATGTTAATGCTGTGGTTTGGAAGTCTGACCTGTGACCTCTTGTATCACATCATCTTCATAGAAAGAGCACTGGACTCTAAGTCAAAAACTTGGTTCCAAACCTCACTTGTCTTCCTGTTTAACCTTGGGCAAACCATTTGACCTCTCTGAGACATTGTTCTGTTATTAAATGGCACGATTCAGTTGAATATTTTGTGAAATACCTTCATATCCCATCATCCCATAACTGATCCAGAAGATTGTGTCTACTCTGCCACATAAGCCAAACTCATTGAGGGATCTGTACCCCTTATTGGGATTATGGCAGCTGCAACATCATACAATACAAAATGGTATATCGAAACCAGAGGGCTCGTGGGGGAAAAAATTGAGGTTGGGACAGAAACTCCATTAATGACTCAGGAAAAAAAAAAAGACAGAAAAGTATTTTTTAAAAAACAGCAGCATAGTTTCATGTTTGTAAATCCTCCATTAAATACAATACTGAACTTTAAAATCCAGAAGTAGGCTGTGGATGTGGCGCCTCCAGTTAAATTCCAGAGTAGTGGTTACCAAAGGTAGTTGAAGATCACTGCCTCATTTTCTCTGTGTCTAAAGAACTGGGATACAAAAATTGGTTTGAAAATGGATTTATTTACAGTTTAGCCATTCGCCAAACTAGAAGGAGAAAGAAATGGAACGTCCCCTCCACTGTTGTCTGTGGCCATCTTATAATTTTTTTAAAGGATTCTTTTTTTAATTTTTTTTATTATTATTATTATTTATTCAACTGTGTGCATGTGCGTGTGTATGTGCGTGCGCGTGTGTCTGTGTGTGTGTCTGTGTGTGTGTAGAACCACGGACGAATTCGCGAACCACCATGGACGCCTCCACCTCCTTCTGCCCCAGGATTCACAGGCTCCGCCCTACCAGGACCAGAAGCACAGGCCGCCCCCGCTTCTGCTTGGCGTCTATACGTGGGATCTGGGATCCGAACTCAGGACCTTCCGCCTGCAAGGCAGAGGCTTAACCCCTGAGCCACCTCTCCAGCCCCATCTTATAATTTTTGAAAGCTGTGAGTCAGAGGTTAGAACACTGGTAAACCTAATTGTGAGATGGGTTAACTGGGCTCTTGCTGGGAAGGGCCCCATGGGACCTCCATTGTCTTCGTTTTTGTTACATAGTCTTTTATTCAAATTTTGGCCTAGGAAAAGCCAGGTCTTCAAGATCCCTCACGTTGAAACATTAAAGTATCAAGGTCTTGTCTTGCTGAGTGTGAAGCCCCAACTTCTTTTGCACCTTGCAGAATCTGGATTCTAGGTCCATGCTTTTGCTAAGTAGAAGATAAAGACCTTTTGTGCCATTTTATTGAAATCAACTTGAAGTTTGACTGAATACTGGGTCAACATACTAATTGTACAAGTGTAAAAAAGCAGCAGTCAATAGTCAGAACGAGGGAAACAGTGGCTGTCTTTGTTATGTTCTGGGTCTCTGGCATGAGATTCCAGTCATTTTGTCACGGTCACCAATCTGACTATCCTCTGAACCTTGCTTAGCTTTTCCACGATGTCCCACTATGTGGGAATAGTTAATTAAATCATTGGCTATAAGAGAAAAAAATTCAATCTCCAGCCTTTTCTCCTACAGGAGGTTAGGAGAAGGGGAAACAAAGTAACAAGTAAAAGTTGCAATCATCTACTCATTTGTTGGTCTTTCTGATGACCACTGACCACTTGCCACATTAGCATAAACTCAGATATGATTGAAAGAAGTGTTCATTCTCCCCATCACTCAATACATTAGAGACTTAGAGAGAAACTTTATGTTAGAAACCAAAGACTATTTCACTATCACACAAAATCTTGCCTTTCCAAGGTTTCCTAGTCTAATGTTAAAAAAAAAAAATCCTAAACCTACAGCATCAATATTACCTAGAAACTAGTGAGAAATATAAGGGGCCTCGTCCCATACCTGATCAATTAGACTCTGGTTGTGAGGCATACAGAACTGTGTTTCAACAACCAGCTGAGACTCTTGGAGGCTCAGACTCGAAAACCAGGAACCTAGTCATGTCTTTTGAAATCCTCCCCACTCCCTTTCTCATGTTCCTGACCAACTACTCTAAATCAATTCTTCCACCTGATCGCACATTAAAATATTGTAGGAAATCTTTATAACATGCTTATGTCCTTCCTAGAATTTCTTGGAACGGGGCCCAGCTATGAAAATATTGCTTCAAAGGTTTCCCAGCTGATTCTAGGATATGACCTAGGCTGAGATCATTGTTTTTAATATTCCCCAGGTGGTCTCTGGATATGGACTCTTTTTCTTTAGACAGACTCAGTTTCTGGGATAGAAATATCCAGAAACGCATTTTCCTAAATTATCCAATAACTCCCTGATCCCATATTGTTGAGTGACATCTGAATTTCCCAACACAGCACTAATCTTGGTAAATATCACCGGAACATGAGTTAGGAGCATGCAGAATCCTATCTACCTTTTTTGCCTAAGCCGTGGTATCATGGGAAGCCAAATTCACATAAACTCCTGGTTTGTTTCCTGAAAGCTGCATTCCATCAGATTTCCTTTTCCATTGTCTAATGAATCCTCTCCGGTTCCTTCCTAGTGCTAGCTTCATCTCATTGTCCCACTGAGTCATTTTCTTACATCTATCCTCCCACTGAGCTTGCTTAAATATTTTTATTAAGGGTGTGGAAAGATAGCTTCATATGTAGCGAGGTGCAGAAGGACCCACACACAGGAGCTTCAGTCCCCATGGAGGAGATGAAGGCCACCCATGGATAAAGTACCTGCAATGCAATCATTAGAAATACAGTCATCTTATCACTTAGAGACAGAAGTAAGAGATCCCTGGAGTGAGCTAGACAACCAGACCAACTAACTGGAAAGCTCTGAATTCAAATAAGACGCCTGTTTTTCACATAAATAAGGTGAAGAGCAATCAAGGGTGTCACAGAATGTGCCCAACATCAGTCTCCAGCCTCCACATGCAGGTGCACACCAATGTACTTGCACTCACATGCCTCAACACACGTGATCATGCATTCACACATGCATGCACACCATATATGTAAACAAGCAAAAACATAAATGCAATTGGTTTTTATTAGTGTGAATGGTTTTGCTCCCTCTTTGCTTTTGTTTCAATGTGCCCCCCAAGCATCACGGATTTGGAACTTGGTCCCCATTGTAACAGTGTTGAAAGGACTCTGTTCTTAGGAGCAGAATTAATTAGAAATGAATTAATTCATTTATTAATTTAAGTATTAAGACCCTAATGTGTGAAGACCAAAGAAATTAAATGTTTAGCTGTGTAACCCCAGGACTGAACCTTCTCTTCTCCCATCCTTACTGCCCGATTTTCCCAGCAACTCCCTGGCAAGTGCTTAGAAACCTCTGAGTTCTTAAGAGATGATAGCCACACCCAGGGGTTTTCTCTGGGCTCTAACACAGCATCTCTTTTCAGCCCTCCCTGTCCTTTCTAACTTTAAGCTATCACCTCTATTCCAATGCTCTCTCATCTTGAGGCTAAATTGTGGTCCCTTTAGCTACAAGACATTTAACTATAATAGACTCCTGCTTCCTAAGCCCTTCCTTCATGTCAGTTTCTCTGTATTCATGGACCTCCCTGTGGAGCCCTGCCCGTTGATGAGGTTGTTCTGCTTCCCTCTCCCTCTTTTAACCTAAGATTATGGAAGTGGCTTTGTTACAAAAGCAAACTCTGGCTAGCCTGACTTCACTTCACCTGTGAAGCCCTCCACTGAGTCGTATCAAAAAGGTTCTCCCCAGATGTTGACTAGATGCTGATACCTTGATCCTGGACTTGATGACAGTGATAGTTAGGTACAGTTAGTTATGAACCCGGTCATCGTGGGCTCCAACCCTGAACACATTCATACAGAAGGAGATTGTCTAATTGATGGGGAAGACCCAGACCAATGATGGGTGGGACTAGGAGGTAAGTTGGGATCAGGTGACTTAGTAAAGTTCAGCATTCTTCAACGTCAGATGAGGACTGCTAAGTGAATTCCATGAGCATGAACTCATTGCTGAGCTTCGTTAGCTGCTTTCGTGAGTTTGCGTTCTTCAGCACACTTGAGCAGACATGCTGTTGGCAGTGAGGCTCACCCCTCTCTTAGCAGTCTTGTGGAGATGGTGTGTTCAGTTCCCTCAGGTCCTAGTAATGGTAGGAGCTCTCTTACTAAGCTGGAGTAAGAACTGTAACCAAAGAATCATAAGTCAGAATAAAAACCCTTGTCTCCCCCACCCCTTAAGCCATTTGACCATGAATTTATTGACAGCATACAATAACCAACTTGCAGAACCATGAGTTAAGTAAACCTTATTCCTCATAAATTAACTGGCCCTGTATCCTTCTATAACAACAGAAAGTAAATACCTTTCCTGAGTAGAAACTATTTAAATGAACATAAGCATTTTTTCTTTGACTTAGCTTTGCAGAAATACCACAGACACTGACAAGGTTTCTGGATCCAGAGAAATGTTCCAGGGCTGAACTCACTCAATATGAAACCACTTGCCGTTAGACTCCCAAGGAGAGCCTTCACTGGTCACCTTGAGTTACCTATAACCAGGATATTTCCTCTGTTATTTTTCCATGACCCGAAGTACAAGTTCTCAAGATGGTCCCGTCTCATTTTGGAGTCTGAAAATTCCTCTACTATCTCCTGCCCATGGTTAAGTTAAAACAGGAACCCATGGTGAGGATTTGACTTGCCAAGATAGCATATTAGAAGCTGTCTCCATGCAATTCCAGGGTTGAGAGAAATCAAGGAAAGGAAGTGAAGGATAGATTCTGTACTGACGAGAAAAAGATGAGGATGAGCATAAGAAAGCACAAAAAAGAATCAGGGTAGCTGAGAAGTGGAGAGAAATAGAAAGGCTTGGGAAAGCAACCACCTTGTAAGGTAAGGAATGTGCTGAAAAGTCTCACCAATTGGCACAAGCAAATCCAGTCAGTAGCCAAGAAGAAAACACCCAGCAACCAAGATAAATACAATGGGTAGACCAACCACACCCTCCCAGACTCAGACACAGTGTGGAAAGTACAAGCCCCAAAACACCAGAGAAAAAGTTGCAATTGGGAGATGGGGCATTCTGGGGAATTCAGACTGGGGAATTCTGGAAGAATGTGACATTTCACCCAGAATTTCCAATCAGCAGAGAGGACATAGTGACTTGACTTGTGTAATTACTGACACTCTCAGCCCTCTCTCCACCTAGAGAAACTTTTACAAAAGACAATCCAACGGGTGACTGCAGTCTCATTCATCCCAGATAGGAAGAAACATTCATTGACTGAGATCATAGTACCTTCTATTGAATTTTATTTCTCAAATTTATTTTTATTTATTGTGCTTCTTTGTTGTTGTTGTTCTTGTTTTAGCTTGTATCTCACTTCCATAGACTTTTGTAACTGGTCTTTCTTTCCCTGCATCTGCTCTTACATATTTCCACTATTAATTCCCATATATCTGTCACATATGCTTTTCTGTCTTTTTCATTTTTATTTCTTTATTCTCTTTTTTCTCTTTTTCCATTCACTTTATGTTTTATTTCTTTCTTTGATTCTCTTTATTTCTTTTTCCATTCCCTCTATGTTTTATTACTCATTAATACACTTAGCATCAAAATACTGTAAACCACATTTTCCCCCACAGTGGTTATCCTAATTCTACAGATGTTGGATTTTGTGAAATATTAAAATGTCAGTATATCATCCTTATTCAAGCAACCATCCAGATACTTACCATTAACAAAACTGAGATGGGACTTAGGGGGACATATACACAAAAGGAAATGAATGTGGGGGTAGAAAGGTGAAAAGAAGAAAGTTTGTAGTGGGAAAAGGTATGGGATTGGGATTGAGTAATGAGAGATGGAAATGACACAAATTCATTGTATTCATGTATAAAGCCCTAAAAGATTATGAATGCATTAAAAACTACTAACCAAGGAAGAAGTAATAATAAAAACATGTTTTTTGAAGCCTTGGAGCTTCAAATAAAGGAATATACAAGTGTCTTTAGCTATACATAAGACTGAGATGATGGCCAAATCATTGCCTCTCTGACTGCCATCAGCTTCCTCCCTAAACAAAGGCAATGTGAATCCAAGTGAAGACTTACATCAATCGGGAAGATTTACATCAAATTAAGCAGACAAAATGAATAGGAAAGGAAAGAATAAAAATCAACAGATGCTCAAAACACATAAACAAAGACCAAAAAATGAGAAAACAAATCACTGACACCTTCATAAGCTCACACCAGCTCAGCACCAGAAGCCAGAGATCGCGAGGAGCTGAAATGGCACCAAAAGATCCAAGAATCCTACAGGACAGGTAATGAAGTGAACGAAATGAATAGTAAGAAAACTGTAGAAAAACTGAAGAAAAAAAACAGGGAGCTAGAATTCAGCAAGGAATTGGAGAATGAAAGCAGGCCAAATACAAAATGTTGGGAATGAAAACTTTAAAGACTGAAAGTAGAAAGTATTTTGAATAGATAAGAATAAGACAAGGCAGAATAATGAATTTCAGGGATGGGCAGAAGATTAAGCAAAAATAAATTCAGAAATATATTTTTAAAAAATCAATTAGTGAGCATGATTAAATGTCTAAGAATTCTGAGATATATTCACAAAACCAAAACTAAGACATGTGGCAGAAGAAGAAGATGAGTTAAAGTATACAAGAACCAATAAGAAATGAAGACAAAGTTTCCCAAGCTTTAAGAAGGAGATTTTCCAATTAAAGAGGCATTTAGAACCCCAAATAAACATGGCCAGAAAAGATCCTTTCTAAGTGAATCAGTCAAGAATTCAAACATTCAGAGCAAAGGAGAGCTATGGAAGCCTGTAAGGGAGAAGCGTCAATTCAGCTACAAAATCAAGCACATCAGAATGACATCAGATCTATAGTCAACAACACTAAAGTCCAGGAAACCATGAAATGATGTATTTCTTGCCCTGAAAGTGAATAACTACTAAACCAAGATGGATATACACAGAAAAGTAATTATCCCTGAGTCTGCATAATGGATGTGACCTAAGCCTCCTCCAGTTTCTGCCAGCCAGTCATGTCTTATTCCACCAATGGACCTGCATCTCCCCTCTAGAACTGGAGACCAAATAAATCTCCTTTTTTCTCCTTAAGTTGCTTGAGTCTGTATGTTGTCTCACAGCAGCACAGAAAGTAACTGCCGCAGTGCGTGTGCAGCAGAGGCACTGTATGTGTCTGTGGATGTCCACATCGGGAACTGTCATAGTTAGGTACAGGTGTCAACTTAATGGTTGACACCTTTGAGCATATTTGTAGATAACTGGTAGTTGAATTAAGCCCAGAGCAAACTTGCAGGACATTTTCTAGTTGATGGAATAGATCCAGCCCATAGTGAGTGGGACTAGGCTCTGGATAGATAAATAAAATACAGAGAGATGGTTGAGGAAGTGGGCATCCTGGTGTACACTTGGCCAGATATGCAAGTCTGGCAAATAAAGATTGTCTCTCTCTCAGGTGTTATGTAGAGATGATATGGCCAGTCCCCTCGGCCCCTTGATGATGGTGCAAGTTCTCCTGCCAAGCTGGACAAGCAACTGTAACTAGGAATACTAACAGAATAAACCCCTGTTACCTTACGCTGTTTGGTGGTAATTTATCAGCAACAATGCAGACTAACTGCAACAGGAATTATCCTGGATTATTCTTCCTCCTTTTTGATTTGCTCTGGGGCTTCCCAGACTCAATCTTCCAGGGCATTTTTTTACTTGGGATCCGTGATCTGAACTCAGTTCCTTCTGCTTGTAAGGCAGAGGCTTAACCCCTGAGCCATTCCTCCAGTCCCAGAAAAGCTATTACTTACAATTGAGGGACAATAGAGAACATTCCAAAAGGAACACAGAGCAAAGCAATGCTCAGCCCCCTAGACAGCACAGAGAAGAGATTTGAGGGAATACTACTCACAGAGGAAGAAACAGGGAGTTTCATTGCAAGAGCACAAGAAAAATAATCTTTATTACAGAAATGACTGAACAAAAGAGAGATAGGAGGGAATCTATCATGTTCAATACACTAAACTAAAAAACTCCTAGAATTAATAAGAGGGAAAGAAAACAGCAAATAATAATGCAACCAACCAGGAAAATCACTATCAAAATAAAAATATCAATGTCATGATGATAATCTTACACAAAAATGGCTTAAATTCCCCATTTCAAGGATTCAGACTTGCTGACTGTGTTAAAAACAAAATCCTACTCTCCATTGTCTGTAAGAAACACAACTCACTAGCAAAGATACCCACAAACTCAGCATCAAGGACGGAAATGAATACACCAAGAAAATAGAACAAGAAGCCTAAAAACACTAAAGGGATGAAAAGTCAGATAGATACTGATAAAAATAACAGTGGTAACTTTGTGCAACATTAACTTTAAATAAGATTTCCAAACTGACATCAACAAAGAAACTTCAGTATTAAGCTATGTGATAGATTAATAGGATTTAACAGTATATCTGCAAACACTCCACTTCATAGATATAGGATAAACATTCTTATGAGTGATTCAAGGAACCATTTCTAAAATTTATTGCAATATACACTGCACAGTAAGCCTTGGAAAATACCAAATGTATCTAAACAGTTTCTTGGAGAGATGGCTCAGGGGTTAAGCCTCTGCTTCATAAGCAGAAGGACTTGAATTAAATGTCAGATCCCATGTAAAAACACCAAAAAAAAATTGTAAAGACCTGCACTTCCAGCCCTAGAAGACAGAGTCTGGGAAATTACAAAGTGAAGCAAAAAGGAGATAAAGAAATCCAAGATGATCCCTGATGACACCTTTGGGCCTCCACAGATACACATAATGTCCTGTCACACCCTGTCTCACACACACACACACACACACACACACACACACACACACACACATACTCACATACACAAGAAATCAAAGGCAAGAGAAGCTGCACAAATGCACAAATATTTGAATGTTGAATGGTGCTTTTGAATGAAAAGTGGATAATTGAAGAAATAGGGAAAAAAACCTTAAAATTTTCTAAAATAAAATTAAGTGATCCCTAACACAATATACCAGAGCCTCTAGCTACGGTGTTTCTAGGAGGAATGTTCTCAGCTTCCAGTGCTTACATTAAAAATTAGAAACATCTCAACCAAATAATCTAATGATGCAGCCCAAATTCTTATAAAAATAAGAGCAATCCAAATCCAAATGTAAGTAGACAGCAATAAATATTAAAGATTGGGGCAAAAATTAGTGAAATGGAAATGTTATAGAAAATCTACAGAATGTGTTAGTTCCTAGACACATATGACCTACCAAAGGTTAATCCAGAAGATATAAACAATTTAATTAGACCTGTAATAAACAACATTGAAGTTTCCAGACAAAAGAGCTGAGATATTTCCTGCCAAACTTATCAAGCCTTTAAGAAAGAGTTAACGTTAATATGTCCCAAACTGCCCACCAAACAGAAACGGAAAGAACACTACCAAATTAACCCTATGATGTTTGTGCTACTCTGATACCAAAATCAGATAAAAATAGCAATAACAACTAAAAAAAATATACAATAATTTCCCTGGTGAACCAAGATGCAAAAATTCTGGACAAAATGCTTATAAACAGAATTCAAGAACACATTAAATCATACATCACAAAAAGGGTTGTTTCATTCCACTTCTGCTTCTTACCTAAAACCAAATGCAGTTTCAAACTTCTCCCTCCACACCATTGCCAGCAAGTTCATATGAGCAGACTGGAAGCTGAGGGTATTGTCAATCAGGCCAAATACATGCAAAGGCAAACTGATTAACATGCTAGTATTTAAAAACAAAAAGCAGAATTATATGCACTTCTTGAAGACTCAGTATGCAGGAAACACATATGGAAATGTTGAGCACGCACTGCCATTCATATTAAACAGCAACTCTGATGTAGTGCTAGAAAGGAATTCAGAGATGGTGCTTTTGTTTATATCCATGATCTTTATGGGGATCAAACTCTCTGCTTATACTCTGGGGGGATATGTCATCTCATCTAACAAATATAGTAACTTGTGTCAAATCTCTGACTTTGCAATACATGTATTATTATTTACAGACATATAGGGGTTATTAAATAAGAACTATTAAGGAGAACAAAGCTCAAGATACATAAGTCCCATTGTAAAAGATGTACCAGATTGGGGGGAGGACTATTAACTATAAAGTCTCTTGCTTGAAACCTCTTTTTCCAGAAACGACATTATGCTTTGTCTACTGCTTCGTTTTTCAATTACAGAACTCAGATAAAAAGAAAGTAGATTCTGCCCTACGGTTAATCTGTATATAAGCAAAACAAGGTTTTCTGGGCTGTTGTGTCTGATTAAGCTTCAAATAATGTAAGATGTCACCATGGGTCACAATTGGGACTGTACTTACAGTAAGCCTAAAACATGTCCAAGTCAAAATGGGGTTTGACCACCGGCTGTGGGGGGCATCATCGCCGCCACTGAGCCAGTCCCAGGGTTGTTTTCCTGCCCGGGAAAGGAAGAATCGCACCTTTGGCAGAGGACTAAGGCGGGGTGACTCATGCTGTATTTATAGGCACCTCAAAGGAGCCCCGAAGCCCGTAGCTGTTGTCTGCTGAAACTCCTATTTCATCACGATGCCATTTAGAGAGTTAAGCAAGACCCAGCACATGGGCAGGAGCAGCTGGTTCCCCTGCCATTGTTCTAAAGCGGCCTCTGAGGCAGGCACGCGATGCTATCTCCGCTTGCGCAGGTGATAAAACACAAATTAGGACTGACTTCCTCATCTGTAAACGCGGGAGGTATCACAAGCAAGGTGAGCCCAGGTAAGCTTCTCCTAGGTGTTAAATAAAAAGGGAAGCAGACTGGCCCATAATAAAACCCTGTAAGCCAGGCAGGATGATAACCTAACTTGGAGTGCAGAATGTGCTGTTGTAGCAATAGCTAAGTCTCAGCCAATCAGAGAAGCTGAACTTCAGCTGCTCATAGGAGGCCAAACTTTCCAGCTATGTTGGGAGAAGGGGAGAAGGGAGCTCTTCGTGTTGGACAGGCAGGGTGCTCCCCACCATGCTTACAGTCGCAAACTCGCTCTGGTTCTGAGTCCTGCCAGACCTGCTGGTTATTCGGTACATCAACGCTCTGGTAGGAGGTTAGTGTCCCGCGCTTCCCGCCCACCCTCTGGCTGTGGGGGTGGTTCAGGAAAGCTGCAGAGAACCGATACTCCTTGAGGACAGAGCAACGTGAGGATGATGAGCAGTAGCTCATCAGGATCGCAGAAGCATCGTCGTCTATTGTTTATTTCACTGTAAGAACCACATGGGACTGGAGAGATGGTTCAGGGATTAAGACTCTGCCTCGCAAGCAGAAGGTCTTGTGTTTGGATCCCAGGTCCCTTGTTAAAAAAAAAAAAAGGCAAATGAAACCAACTGCGGTTTGTACTTCTGGCTCTGGTGGACGGAACCTGGGAATTCCCAGAACCAAGCAAGAAGGAGGTAGAAGCAATACAGGATGATTCCCAAAGTTACCCTTGGTCTTCCACAGGGACACACAGTGTACACACACACACACACACACACACACACACACACACACACACACAAAATAAATGAATAAAGTTTTTCTTAAAGAAAAGAACCACACTAGAGAGATGGAGAAATTGCACCTTAGCCTTCCTGAAATTTCAGTTATTCCCAATTAATCTTTTTTTGCCTCTATTAAGCATTAATGAAAATCAGACAAAACCTAAACCAGATAGACAAATCGACTTTTCCCTTCGAGATTCTAGCACTATCGAGGCATGGGGGCTACAGCCAATAATCTCAGCACTTTAGAAGTGGACTTAAGTTCAAAGCCAGCCCCGAGCTTCACCAAACGTAAAAAATCCTAGTGCTCCAAAGTCTAGCATCTGCTAAAGGGACCAAGATCCTTGGAAGCAAGGGATTGGCAGCCACAGCAGTGTTCCTATACTTAAGGGGAACACGGGAAAGGGTTCAGGGAAAGGCCACTGGGTCCTTGTACGTCATCGGAGAGGAGGGCCCAGAGGAGAGTCAGGCATGCACAAAAAAGGACTCTCTGGGAATTGGGGCGGGAGGCACTGGGAGATGGGGAGAGAGGGGGGAGGGGAGGGGGAGCATGGGGTTTGGGGGGAGGAGGAGAGAGGGAGGGAACTGGTGTACCTATTAAGTTTGTATGAGCTGAAATAATAATAAATATATTATAAAAAAAAATCCTAGTGCTCATCTTGAAAATATTAGAGATTTTACACCCAAAAGAGATGGGGTTGACCAGGACCTGACCCTCTTGTGCTCAATGCTGATTGAAGACCCGTCAGTCTCCCTGTCTGGGATTCTCAGGAGTAACACTGATAATGGAAACAGCCTGAGGGAAAATTTTACCCATGAAACTCCCAAGGATTTCACTTTCATTTCATGTTTTCAGATGACATGGGATAATGGTACATGATTTTAGGAAATAAGGCTTAATGTATGTATAGAATGCACAAGGATCGAATTGAAATAAGACATATTTACCCATCTATCCTTTATTTGTGTGGGAAGCTTTCCAAGTTCTATCTTCTAATTCCTCCTAAAGCGTGTAATAAGTTGCTGTGAACTGCTCGACTATAGAACGCTAGAACGCTCTCCGCCCCTCACTGTTTCGGGTACCCATCACTGACCTGCCTGTGTGCCTCTTGCCACTGTCCTTCCAGCCTCCCCTGACCACCCTGAGGGTCTCTCAAGCCCTTGCATCTGAACAGGACCATTCATGACACGTGTCTTTCTGAACCTGGTGTATGCCACCTCGTATCATCCAGCTTCATCGCATCAACATAAAACAACTAGATTGCATCCTCCTTACAACCGAATGGCCCTCCATTATGAATGCTTTCTCGTTTGATTCCTCTCCGTAGAGACACTTTTGATTGATTTCATAATCTTGGCTATCATGAGCAATGCTTCAATAAACATGAGAATGCAGATATCTCTTTGATATTCTGCTATGCCCTTTAGCTAAGTAACAATTAGTGGGACAGCTGGACCCTATGGCCACTCTATTTTTAGTTTTCATATGCCTACCTGAGAAAGGATTCCAGATGTATTTTCCCTTAGTGCTATACTTTCTTATTTTTATGCTAAAAGTACTAAAGGGAGCATAAAGAACCCCAATAAAATTATAAAAATACGGTGCAAATTTTAAAAGCTGGTGGGGAGGAGCATTTTCCTGGGCAGTCTGTGTTTTGAAAGCTTGTTGTCTTAGTTCCAAAATCAAGAAAGCATGTTTTGTTTTCTGAAATAAAGACAAATAAGTTTCAGAACTCTGAAATAGATTTAATGTGGTCTCAAAGACTTGACAAGTTTAATCAAACTTCCCCCAACTTTTTTTTCCACTCAAAGTGCAAGAGAACAGAGGAGTAAAATGTACATGAATGATTCATCACATAAGTAATAAATGTGGGAAAAAAAGTAATAAATGTGATGGGCACAAGCCTAATCCACCACCTTATGGTATTCGACACACCCTTCAAACAGCACCAACAACAAACAGAAATGACATTGTGAGATTTGGGCTCTGGCAACACATCTGTTTGCTTAGCTGGATCTTGTTTTAAACTTGGGCCTAATAAGGTTTGATTATCTTTCTGTATATTGACAGCGGTGTAATGAAAGGTTTTTGAGCGTCAATTGCGTAAATACGCCAACATGTTAATTTGAGGAGAGAAAACAAAACATGGGAAAATTGGCAAAATACCCACTTCAAGGCTTAGAGATACTCTTAAGAAGAAAAAAAAGACAAGCCCGCCACTGGCAGACCACCCACAAAATACCGTCAAAACCCAAACATGAAGAAGATAATGTTATACGGCTAGTACAGTTCTTTGAAAGGCCCTCAAGTTTCAATCGGTGATTTTAACACGTTTCCTGAAAATACAGACTCCTTCTGGATATTTTGATACACCCATCATGCCTGGGTCTTCCCTCATCAGTTAAACAATTTCCTGTAGATTTGTTCAGGGCTGAACCAACTCCTGATTCTTCATAACTGCCCAGAGCCATAGTTTTGAATTGTCAAGTTGATATCCAGAATACACTGAAGAAAGTCATATAGCAAAATTCAAGTTGAATATCGACTTATTCTAAGACCTGTGCCCATTTCACTACTGTGGCCTGATATTTAATGATGACTCCTTTCTCCAGTAGGGTAAATGAACATGCAATAACTCAAATTCATCATTAACCATAAAAAAAGAAATGTAAATCTCTAAAGTAGGAATGCCATTCTCATAAGACAGTTCAGTGATGTCATCTCTTAAGGAAATAGACCAGCAATTAATTTGGGCAACTGTGCACTCAATTCAACAGAATCAAGATATAGAAGTGTTAAACAGTAATAGTGAATCTGTCTTAAGTAATGAAGGATTATGGGATCATCTGAGAGTTCCCTCTCTTTGGAGTTGACTACAGAAATAGCTAGCTTACCTGACTTCAAAGAGAATCTAGTGAAATATGAAGACCCACTCTTTGTCCCTATTTCTCTCTGATCCTCTTAAGTACCAACCACCATTATTTTCCGTTTTACTATTGCACTAAGTGCTTATAGGCTACTGCAACTGTGTTATTCATTTCCTTTTATATGTATGTATAAACCTCTACAATGTGATTGACATTCCTTAGGCAAAGAGGAGTGTCTGTGCCTCTTCCTCCTTCCCATATGCCCTGCATGTAATACGTTCCCAACTAATTAGCATAATGTATATAGTTACCTAAGCAACTTCTAGTCTTTTATTGTCAGCCAAAGTGCTTTTTGGTAATGAATCTCATCTTCCTGCTCACTGAGGACAGACCATTGCAAATGCAGGTGCAGGCAAAGTCCGTTACCCACAAAGCATGTTTCCCCAAATGTGTATTACATATTAATTTCTACCACACATGGACAGATTATATGATCCAATATCAGCCAGGAAAGGTTAGAGGGAAGATTTTGTGTCAGAAAGTAAGGGGAAAAAAAAACATTTCCATAAAAGATAAATCGGGATTGAATAAAGTAATAAATCAACATCTAGAAAAAGGTATAAAACCAGGAAGTTGAAGGCAGAGTGGGCCAAGGTTCCAGGATGTTGAGATTAGAATGATCTATAAACATTTATTGAGTGACCGAGGGGGCAAAGATAGTCACTGTGTTTGAGACAGGGATGCATAAAGCAGAAGGGAAAAGGGGGGCTGGAGTCAGAGTCAAGAGGCCCTTGGGGGATACAATTAAGATGAAACACCAAGTGCTTTTAAAGGAGCTGTGGGGAAACACTGAACAATGTATTATATCGCCTTTCAAAACTCTCCCTTCATCCCCCACCACCACTCCCCAAAAAAGTTCTGGTCAATATTGGCTACCAAACGATGCATTGTAAAGTGGTGGCCACCCAGTGGCTCTGTGAATCATCCAGGTGGCTATATGAAAAGGAGGTGCCCCACTTAGCAAACTATGTCACCAGCTGTCTCTATGCGTGAGCACCGAAGCTGCCAAGCTGCCTAGGAATGGTGGGGATGGGGTGGGGGCCTCTCGTCACACAAACGCAGCGAGCTGATGACTCCCACAGCTGTGCTGAGCTCACCCGGGGCTCACGGTGGCTAGAGGGCAGCCAGCTTCCTCAGAGGACGCCGGGTGGACCAGCTGCTGCTGACAGCAACAGAACTGGATAGGTTCTGCCCTGTAGTTTTTAAATGCCACCTGCTTTTTTAAAGGCAGAAGCATCAAACAATGCAGGAGCGAACATGTCTGCAAAGGAGACCGGAACCCAAGAGCAGCTGGATACCCACACAGAGGGTGCTTCTCTTCTCCAAGCTGGCATTACTAACCCACGTTTTATAGAGTCGAAAGCATATGCTTAACTGCAATTACCCAGCAACGCAGAAGAATTCCCACCTCACAACCATAAATAGGATATTCACTTCCACCTAGGTGTGACAATGTGTTTCCTTTGTCTGGCAGCCCTAGTGACTGTGGAAATAACATTTCAAAATGAATTCATAAAATGAGATGATTCATGCATAGAAAATATACGCAATATATATATTATATATATATATATATATAAAATAGATAAAAGTAAACACAAGTACTATCATTCAGATTAAGAAGGAAATAAAAGGATGGAGAGATGACTCAGGGGCTAAAGCCTTTGCCTCAAAAGCAAAAGGATCTGATTTCAGATCCCTAGAGCCCACAAAAAATAGCAGCAGATATGGCAGGGTCTGCAATTCCAGACCTGTAAGGTAGAGTCAGGGAGACCCCCAAAGCAAAGGAATAAAGGAGTAGAACAATCCAGGATGATTTCTGATGTCGCTCTTGGATCTCCACAGGCCACACATCCAAAGTGCCCTCTTGTACACACACACACACACACACACACACACACACACACAGAAAATAGATAGATGATTGATAGATAGATAGATGATAGATAGATGATAGACAGACAGATAGATGATAGATAGATGATAGATAGACAGATAGATGATAGATAGATGATAGATAGACAGATAGATGATAGATAGATGATAGATAGATAGATAGATAGATAGATAGATAGATAGATAGATGATAGATAGATAGATAGATAGATAGATAGATAGATAGATAGATGATAGATAGTACAAACAAAAAAAATCAGTGTGGCCCAAGACATGTAGCTATCAACATCTATCACCTTAAAGACTAACTACCTAATTTGAGGGGCCAGTGCACAATACAAGGTCCCTTGTTCAGAATTATAGAGAATCTCAAAAAAAGGAAGGGGTGAGAAACTTTTAAACCAAGCCTAATGTTGTTCTGAGCTCAAGGACTTGTGCCACAGTGCCCACATTCCCACAGAACACGTACGTCTAAAGAAGCCCCCTCTGCTGCCACCCAGAGAGAAACTGCTACCCTGAATATTCTAGGTGTGAATCACAGGGTTTTAATAAGCTTTGGGTCAATATATGCTACTTAAATGCACTGTCTCATGATGTGTAAATATGCTATGAGACAATATTATATTTGTGAAGACTCATCTGTGTTGATCTAGAATGTCTCCATTCATTTATTTCTTCTATGTCACAAACTCACTGAATATATCACAAAGGATTTAAATATTCTCCCACTAAAGAACATACAGGTTGTGCACAGATTTTTGTTTCTTTGTGCAGAAACGTGCTTTTAAGTCATTTTTGCACCTGTCTCCTGGTGCACATGCTCAGAATTCCATGTTTGGGTATGTTTCTTGCAAGGAACAGATTAGACTTTTGTCTACTCTGACATTTTGTCTTGTTCCTAAGTTTGGTCCATTTACACTTACTATGGTACTGACTTTGATTGTATCTGTCGTGTCTAATTCTGTCACTCTGTTTCATTCATCTCTTCTTCCCTCTTCTGACCTTGGAATTTCAACATTCCTATCAATTACTTGGGTTAGTCTTTATCTGTATTTTTTCTCCTATCAAAACAAAAGCCATAGAATGTTCTGAACCCTTCTCCAAATCTGAGCCATTTCACTGGCAATTTCAGCTCTACCTTCTTGCACCCCATAAAATAGATGTTACTAGTATTACTTCATACTATGAGTGAAGATTTATCTATTTATTTGGTAGTGTTTCTTGTTGTATTGTACAGTGATTTTCAACCCTTCCACAATGTAATGTTTACAAGCTCCTTCTATAGTGCTCTCAAGTAGAGAGACCCAGAGTCCAGTTTGGGTTTCCTTACAGTTGAGTCTGATTTTGCTTCTTGTCATATCATTTCTCCTTCTAAACTCTTCAGGAATGCTAGAGACTCTATTTTAATGTGGAATCCATGGATTCTTCTAATCTGATGGTTTTTTTCTCTTTTTTCTTAGATAATTTATATAAGGGCTTTATTCATACTTATCTCCCCTCAACATCATTTTAACAAACACAGATGATTTCATCTTCTTCATTTAGAACTTACCATGCCTCTCAACTCCGTGACTCATAAATCTGCCACTGGTTCTGAAAGCATTTCAGTCACTTTTCATCTGAACATCTACTTTCTTTAGTCTCCCTGTCTCTAGAAATCAGATTCAGATACTGCATCTTGTCACTTCCTCAGTAGCTTCCTGGGGGAGGGGGGTCGTTTCCTATGGTCCATCTCCTTGTTCTGTGGGTCCTTCTATGATTTATTTCTTCACGTGCATCTTCCTATCTATTGAGCCTCTCTTTAACTATATCTACTACTACTAAATTATTCATGTAGTTTTCATTTTGTGAGTTCTATTGTTTGTGTAGAAGCCAAGTTAGTCTGAAGGTAAAAAGAGATATTTATCTGTTTTCCCAAGATCAGCAGTTTATCTTGGGACCAAAAGGAAACTTCTGGGTATTTGGCTGCTGAGGAATAGGTCAAGTGGCCATTATACTTAAGCTCAGTTGAAGCAAGTTATTGAGAAAATGTTGATGGTGAGTTTGTTGTCTCAGACTGTGTCACTGTGTGGGGATAACCCCACTCAAAGGGAGTCAATATGAACCATGGTTCTTTTGTTCCTGCTTGGACTTAGAAACAAGTGATACATTAAGACTATCTAAAGTCTAGACTGTGCTAAAATGAAATGGGAAATCAGTTTTTGGTAAGATCTAATCAGGTAAAAAGGGTGCTTGAAGAGGTTGTTGTAGAATAGAGGGAGAAGGAGAGAAGGAAGAATTAAATAATGCCTAAGTCAAGCATAAGGAGGGGGGCTGGTGAGATGGCTGGGTAAGTAGCCTGCTCACAGACCTGTTGAAACCCACATGGTGGAAGGAGAGAACTAACTTTCAAAAGTTTTCCTCTGATTTCCACCACCCATTCACCATGGCATATGTTTCCTCTCTCTCTCTCTCTCTCTCTCTCTCTCTCTCTCTCTCTCTCTCTCTCTGTTTCTCTTTCTCTCATGCATTCTCTCCACTTTCTGTCAAATAAATAGATAAAATATTTTGAAAAACAAAAATGGGGCTATTGATTCAGTCCCAGTGTCTTAGGATCGGAGGATACAAGATGAAGCTATCACATTTAAAGCATCAGATCTGGACTTTCTTAGAGAACTCTGCACTTTTAGATGACATGTGCGTGTATCTTAGAATCTATTTTTTACATGTTTTAAAAAATTGTGTGGGGGCGTGGGTGTGTGTATATACATGCATGTGTGTAGGTCAGAAAACAGCTTTCTTTTTCTCAATTTTTTAAGTTATTGTTTTATTTTACAAGCACATTGAATACTTATCCCTCCATCAATCCAAACCCCTCCACACACCTCCTGCCTGTCTGCTTCTATGGACCCCAGGGTTCCTTCTGACTTAACTACTCCTGTGGAGGCTCAGGCTTCTTGTGGCATACCAAGTTGCCTCTCTTTGAGCCATCCCACTGATAGGGGTATTTCCCTAACCTCATCTAGCTTTAGTCTCCAAGGTTTCCACTGAGTGTTCCCATCTCTCTTGAGTTCCTCTATAGTCTCTGGGGGCATGTTGGTATGTCAGTCATGATGCGGGTCTGGTAAGGACAAGACTCACTGCAGTGAGTTCCTGGATGCAGCAGTCCTGAATGGAGTGTCTTGAATAGGACAACTTTCTAAAGTCCGCTCTCACCTCCCACCTTTGAGGCATGGTCTCTCTTGTTTCTGTCTCTATGCTGCTGCAGGCTTGCTGACCCATGAGCTTCTGGCCAGTTCTTGTGCCTCAATCTCCATTCTCACAGTAGGCGTGCTGGGATTGCAGATGCACAGCCCAGCATGCAGCTTTTTTAACACCAGCTCCAGAGATTCATTCAGGATAGCAGGTTTGTACAAGTGCTTTCAACCACTGAATTATCGCCCCAGCCTAGAATCTATTTTCTATGTGTGTATAAACTACATTTATATACATATTCTATCAAATCTAGTTATCCTATATCCTGTGTATCTGGTGAAAATGTAACTTGCCATTTACATCTTTAACAATCAGACCAAAAGCCGAGTATTTTGCCAGGAGCCTAAAGGAGCTGCTTCTTCTGTTGCTTCGCTAGAGAAAGAAGATTATTTTTTGACGAGGCACTTTAAGGAGACTGGGTGCTATAAAGACCCATCCAGTTGATTATTTGTGACAGAAACAGAAACTTTTTAAGTAGATTATGTTCTGACATAAAGGATTCCAGTTAAGACACCAGATGCAAGGCAAAGACTCAAACAGCTGCCGAGACTTTGAAACTGTACTTACTGCTCAGTGGTTCACCGACATGTTTAGATCTACTTTACTACTTCCAAACGCTTTGCAGACGAGTGGCAGGGATACATGACGGGCCTAGGAAATGCTTTCAGAAACAATCAGAGGCCAATGTGCAGCCAGGAAGCAGTGGGGGGGGGGTGTTTGTGTGGGGAGAAACTGGTTCTACTCCGCAACCAAAGGGAACATTCGCCACAATGACCATGATATTACTGAAGGAAAACAAATGGACAAGTAACCTGTGAGAGAATGAGAACGCTAAACCATAATAAAATCACTGAGAGACTTACAGCAGCCCTCCCCGGAGAATCAATAAGCCATTAGGTTTCCAGAGAGTATGAATCCAACTTGCCAAAGAGAATTGGGGACAGCAATTCCTTTCCCGTGTTACTCTCTGTAGTCTGGCCTCTGCTTTCCCAGAGTTCAGCCACTTTGCATCCTGAGATTTCCTCCCTCCCCACACCCTCACAGGATCCTATCTTATGCATTCTTTCATGTGCCCATGCACACAGCAAAGTACACTTATCTCTTCATACGTGCCACATAAACCTGCCCCTAGAAGATGTCACCATGGTCACAAAGCTTGAAAATACACTGCACCTCTCTTAAGGTGTTTGCAGTTCACTGATGTTGTGAACAATGTGCTTCACCTTTGGCGCATGGGAAGAAGGTCATAAATCACAAGTTGACTGGATTCCAAGTTCTGCTGAAGAAACAAAGGCTGGAAGATATGTTTATGTCCAACAGTGAAGAAACTCAACCTTTTGTTTCCCAACCCGGGAGTCTCACCATGATCCAGGGCTCCCTCTCACAGTCTGTTCTGATTTTACACCTGTTCATACAGGCACATACACGCTCCTACTTATACTTACATATGATCATATACAAGTACACATTCATATACAACCGTGTGTGTGTGTGTGTGTGTGTGTGTGTGTGTGTGTGTGTGTGTGTGTGTTCAAGAAGGCACTCGAGTGCATGCGCCTTCAGAGGTCCCAGGTTAACATAAGGACTTATCCTGGATTGCTTTACCTCCTTATTTGTTCTGAGGTTTCCCAGGCTCTGCCTTCCAGGTCACAAGTGCAGGGCTAGTCTATTTCCTCCCAGCATTTTTCCTTAGAATCTGGAGATCTGAACTCAGGTCTTCTCACTTTTGAGACGAAGGTTTTTCAACCCCTTGAAACCTCTTGTGGGTCGTAGCATGAAAACCAGTTTGTGATGTAACCACAGAGAAGTTTGCAAATAAGCTTGTTTTTATTTTAAGCCAAAGAAATATCTGTTCAATGACAAGACATTTGCTACACTAACCTGTAAGGTAATATAACAAAACTGTAATGACAAAGTGTCTATGTTCTCCTCTGCTGGGCTTTCCTGAGAAGAGGGCTGATTGAAACAAAGGGGGAAAAATCATAATCCAGAAGCAACTTGAAAAGGAAAGTTAGAAGTGTGAGATACTTTGCACGCTGGCCGCAAGACAATGGGGGGGGGGATTCTGAGACCTCCCCCATGGAGTTCACACCTGCGGTGAGGGATTATTGAGAACCACTAGGTGCAGTGACCTTACTTCAAAGATGGATGGCCATGTTGAGGAAGCCTTTGCAACATCAGCAGCATCTTACATCATCTCTCAGATCTCCGAGTCATGGCAAACATGTGCTGTCTAGACTGTTAGGTAGCGGTTCCCAGTATGATGCTAAGACACTAGGCATCAGAATCTTCAGCATTTGCTGATGGCAAATATCATTATCGACTTACACACCCCTTGCAGTAGATCTCACAAGATGATTCAGTGACATTGATGGATGTTTTCGACATGCTATCTGAAAGCTGCTAGTTAAATTGGTTAGCCTCAGTTAAGAAACATCCTTGAATTAGCTGAGGACAAGCAGGTTGTGGGGAACAAGTGAGATCAGAGGAAGAGATGACATCACAAGAGAATTGCCAACCTCAACTCTATCAACTGCTACCATATGTGATTCTATCTGCCAGAGCAAAATTAACTCCAGTGACACAGAATTCTCAGAATAGTTAGAATAGTTCTAAGAATTAGAAAAGTCCTTTCCAAAGAGTTACCATACCAGTGACCTTAGAAATAGAGAGAATTTCTCTTATAAAATACAGTGAATGTAAACCTCCTTTTGCACCTAGGAAATACTTTAGGTGGGGAGAACTGATTGATTCCAAATGGCAATCCTTCAAAGTCCTAATGTTCTAAACAGTGGCAAGTTGAAAGCAAACATGTTTCACACATGAATGTATTTAGGTTTGGATGATAATGATTGTAACTGGGAGGGTATGTGTATGGTGTACAAGGATGTGCAGTATGTGTGTGCACATGCATGTGGGCACACATGTAAGCTTGTACTGCAGATTCCAGAGGTTGATATCATCTGTCTTCCTCATTCATTCTCCATTTTATTTGCTGGGGCACTGAACCCAGAACTTGCTGATTCAGCCAGTCTGACTATCCAGCCTGCCCCAGGGATGTCTCATTTCTTCCTCCAGGGCACCAGCATTGCAAGCAGGCACCATGCCCACCTGGCTTTTATGTAAATTCTGGGCATCCAAACTCTGGTTCTCACATTTGCACAACAAACACTTTATCCACTGAGTCATCCCCTTAGTTCAATTACCGCTATTATAAAAATGCTGTGGCTGATCTCATCTGGCTTCACAGCAGCCTGTAGTATTGTCACCATTTTAAAGCTCATTTCAAAAAACATGTTGTCAATATTTAAACTATTTGTATTTTTAAATTATTCCTACTCAAGGCTCTACAAAGCTCCAGCTTGCTGCAAAAGTGGTCTGGACGCAGATTGGACCTTAGATCATCGTAAACCAAGTGCATCTTAGAACTGATGAGTGCGAACGTGGCATTTGTGTTTGACCCAAGACCCATCCTTCACACACAGCATAGCCGGCAAATTGATGGTTTGACTTCCAGAGGGTCACGGACAAAAACAAAGACAACCTGTTCCATTTGAAACATTTACATGTCAAAGGCAATGAAGGAATAGATGTTCTTTCAGGCAGATGTGAATCAAAATATTCAGATGCTTGGCCAGGATTCCTTAACTAACACTATTGAAATTTGGAAGCAGAGAGTTCTTACACATGAAGATAAGACAGCCCAATGTGGGGTGGAATATTTTGCAGCATTTTGAGCTCTACTCCACAGAAGCTGGGGTGCCAACCAAAAATGTGTCCAGATGTTCCCTTATTTGTGGGAAAAGTCATCCCTGTATTTGATCAATGGCCATAGGCAGGAGAGTTGAGAATATTTTTTACACCTGGAAGAACTTGTCTTTCTCTTGTTTGAGTCCTGTGATGTGACTGAGACATGTTCAAATCTTCCTCCCTGAGTAGGTAAATTCAAGAATAGACAGTTTTCCTGCATGCACAATAGTCTCTCTGACCCTATCTCAATAGTAGTTATCTCACAGTTCATGTGAGCAGCCCTGAACTTCCACCACCACTGGAGAGACAGTCTCCTCAAGCTGTGTGCTGGAAACACAAAACTACACTGTGAACAGTTAGCATACTTGAGAGATATATAATATAAGTAGGGATGTGGTTAGCCAAGTGTTTCGTAGATAGAATGCAGGCGTGGGAAATTTGGTGTTAGAATCAAGAAGTGCTAGGAGAAGGAGAGGATGCAAGATGCAGATAAAAATCAAAACAATAAAATCAATTTTGCATCAAAGTTCTGGAAGTAATGGACTTGGAAAGAGGGAAGATTCATAAGGCTAGAGTTTCATCAGTCCACGGTGAGTTGGCTCCACTTCCATCCTGCAGATCTATAATGCACACTGGCAGGAGTGTGTGGTAGAGAAAAGCTACCAGCTCATGGTGACCCAGACAAGAGCAAGACAGAGACAAGAAAGGGCCAAAACCTCAACAGCCTCTTCCAGGGCAATGAGCTAGATTCCTCCCACTACCGTCCGCCTCTTAAAGGTTCTACCATCTTCAGTAGCACCAACCTGTGAGTGGCATTTTACATCCAAGCCAGAACATCCACGTACCATGCATTCTTTCCATGTCAGTACTAGTCACTTGTTTATGAACAACTAATCCACCAATGTGACCATGCTTAAATATGAGGATATTCATAGAAGCTCTATCTAGTCATAAAAATGGAATATGACATATCTGTATGTTAAATCATTCCACAATAGGAAATGAATTACTAATTCATGCAATAATAGGCATGAATCTCAAAACAATGTTCAGTGGATGAGGCAAGTCGAAGAATAATGTGTACTTTGTGAGTCTATTAATACAAAATTTTAGAATGTACAAACGAATTTGGGAGAGGGAACTGCTCATTATTTCTACGGATGGGTGAAGAAGGGGCATGGATCTCCAAGCGGCAAGAGGAAATTGGCATGCTACAGAAATGTCCGAGACGCTGATTATGATAGTGAACTGAAGAGTATGTACAAGCCTGTGGATGCAGTTCAGTGGCAGAGCAAGTGCCTAGCATGGCCCAAGTCCTGGGTTCAATTCCCACCATCACCAAACTAATGCAGAGAAAGACTGAGAGACAGAGAGAGAGAGAATATGTGTGTAAATGTAAAATATGTGTAGTTTATTTAACCTCAGATATAGCTGAATAAAATAGAAAGGAAAAAGTTTTAAGAAATGGAAAATTCTTACGTCATATGAATTGCAAGGGAAGGTATAATTCAATCCATAACCCCCATGGAAGGCAATTTAGTCATAACATATGGTGATTTGGGTAAAGTTAAGTGTTGCCTATACATTCAGCCTGTGGCATATTGTGCTTGGGAACCATTCTAACTAGTGGATCTTGTTTATGAGGACAGAATTGAGAGCAACACATGTACACACATGCTCCAGACAACACTCATCACACAGTTCTAACATAGCAAATCCACCTGCGCATGAGCATTTCAGTCTGTAGCCTGTGCACTCCTGCACTCCTTTATGCTGACTTTAATTCAAAGCATTCCTAATCTTACTTAATATTATATATCCTTCTACTAGGAGCTATTTGTGTAGGTCTTTATATTAACATCTCAACTGCTGCCAAACACCACAGCAGTTTAAAAATCTTTGAAATTCATTCATTTTGACCTCATATACTTTATGATCAGAGAATCCAGAAGTGGTACAAAACGGTAGTCATATAACACTGTAAGCGTGCTGGGATGGCAAAGGTATACCAAAGTCCTATGTCACCAGCCTAAACTAAGTCAAGACATAAATGCCTGTAACATTATTTAAGTCAAATGAAAAGACCGTGTTAACAAAAACAAAGCATTTGGGCACCTTTCTAAAAGGAAAGCAAGGGTTGGAGAGATGATTCAGGGATTAAGCCTCTGCCTTGCAAGCAGTGGATTCAGATCTTAGGTCCCTCGTAAAAACTAAAAATGCCAGGCAGAAAAGCCTGCAGCTGTATTTCTGGCCCTGGTGGGCGGAGCCTGGGAAATCCCACAGTGAAGCAAAAAGGAGGTAGAAGCAATCCAGGGTGATTCCCGAAGTCACCCCTGGTCCTCCACAGTGCCCTTTGATACACACACACCACACACCACACACACACACACACATAATTAAATACACTTCAAAAGGAAAGCAAAACAAACTAAACAATCCATAGGACTTCAACTGTAAGCTAAATATATCTTCACACTCAGAGATATAGGGCCACAATTCTGAAGTAACACTTGTATTTTGTGTCTCTCTCTCATAATGATGAGTCATGGATCTGACCCAAGTTGGGCATAACATGGATTTATGATGAGTTGGTAGATTCCAACATAATATTGGCCTCTTTCGTCAAAATCTAAGAATGTATAAAATCAATATTTTCACTATACCAATCAGTCCCTTAGTGCAAATGATGTTATAAGCAGAGTGACTGTTAGAAAACTTACAAAATAAAATGAACCTGGAGGAATGAAACAGGTTGGACTAAAGTAACAAAGGAACGTAACACAGAAATGGACAAGAACCAAAATAAGTCAAACTAAATCATAAGCTCTGAAAAGCAAGTCTGGCTGTTGATACAGCTCAGTGGGTAAAGGCGCTTGCCATGCAAGTCTGACAATCTGAGTTCAATCCCTAGAACCCACATAAAGGTGGAAAAGAAAAACCACTCCACCTGCACACATATGCCATGGTAAACATGTCCACTCACACACATCATGGACACACACACATGCACAATAATAATAAATGACTAAAAATTAAAGTAGCAAATCAGTTGTGGTAGTGCATACCTATAAGCCCAAGACTCGGAAAACAGAGGCAAAAGAATTGTTATGAGTTTGAGATTAGCCTAAACTGTATCATAAGTCCACACCTGCATAATAGGATTCCAGGTCAAAAACAAATAATAAAATAAAAAGCAAGCAATCCAGCTATAAGTAGACTCCATGACTAGTAGGAGAAAAAACAAATATGAACTACTTTTATCCTAATTACTTTTGCAAATGAAAGAATTGTTGGGTAAAATGTAGACCACATTGTGTCTTACACAAATAGACCAACGTGCACAGATGTGTATGCACATGCATGCGTGCACACACACAAGATGACAGATGCACAACTGTCTTTCTAGCTTGTGACCTTGGCCCAGGCACGCACCTGCCAGGCTTCAGTTTCTCCTGTGAGACAGGCGTGTCATAAATAAGGATCAGAGAGCTCCGTGCACTGTCTGCTGGGTCTCTCCCCTCAACACATTCTCTCTTCTTCCCTGGACCGTGTCTAGCCCCGTCCTCCTTCAGAGCTCAGACATGCTCCTCCCTTTGCATCCTTGCCTGACCCTGACCCGCAGCATCCAGCTCTGAGTTCAAGGTTACTTCACCTTTCACAAGCTTGCTCCTGGCCATATATGCTGAGTGGCCTGGAGATGTTCTACCATCCTCATCCTTTTCCTTATCCTCAATACACTTACTATAAATTTCTTGCAATTTTATTAGTTTGCTCAGAATCTTGCTTTTTTAATGATTTAATATCATTAATATTATGAATGATTTATTATTCACTTTTATTCTATTTTCTATATCATGTACCCTTAGGATATTAAACCAATGGAAGCAAAAACCGTTCCTGCCAAGATCAAAGTGGAACCTGAGTCACACATGCATCTATCGGTGAAGTGTAGCCCGGAAGACCAGAACTTTCCTTTCCCACTGTCGCCTATGTCACTTGCCTCTGCAACACGAGTTGCTTTGATTTGTCCTCCTACTTCTCTTCTAGGACTAGACAGTCAGGCTTCTCTTAACGTCACCTTCCAGTTACGTCACACTGGGCTTCGCGTTTGCCTTCGTTCGCTCTATGTGTCATGTTGCTGAAGGAGGAAATTTTCATGGCAAGATAAGAAAAAGAAAACGTGACCACCTGACACATTGAGAACAGCGAACAGGGAATGCTTAGTCAAGATGGTGTGCATTGGGAATGGGAACATTTCTTTCTGTCCTGAGGATCCATGAATTGAGAGAAAGTTGGTAAGCCCAGCAGTAACGAAGACAAACTCAAGGATAACAAAAGATCACAAATATATAAGCAAAATTGGTTGTTGTCTTAGTTAGGCACAGGTGTCAACTTGACAGTGGAGGGTTTGAGCTCTGGGCACATTTGTAGAGAATTAATGGTTGAGTTCAGCCCAAAGCAAACCTGAAGGAAATTGTCTGGCTGATGGGGAAGGCCCAGCCCATTGTGGGATTAGGTCCTGGAATAAAATACAGAGAGCTGGTTGGGAGAGTCAGCACCCTTGTGTGCACTCGGCCAGACATGCTGGTCTGGCAAGTAAGGATCATCCCTCTCTCAGTTGCTATGTGGAGATGGTGTGGCCAGTTCCCTTGGCCTTGGTGTTGGTGTGAGCTCTCCTGTCAAGCTGGACTGAGAACTGTAACCAGACAATTGTAAGAAACAATAAACCTCTTGTTCCCTTAAGCCATTTGATGATGATTTATCAGGAAACTTGCAAATGAACTGCAACAGTTATTTCTTTTAAAAAGACTCTTAAGTTCAGTTGTAAGTCTGAATATAGAAATTTGGCAGAAGCGTGGACATGGAATACAAGGAAAAGATGAAATTACCCCCAAAACATTTCCTTTTATTACTGTTGTAGTTGCTCTTCTTTTAGCTGTGAGGCAATACTCGTATGTGACCAACTGAGGGGAGATTTATTTGGCTCGTGGTTCCAGAGGGGAGACGGTCCATTATGGCGGTAATTGCATACCAGAAGGCTGAGGGCAGAGTAGGGGGACCGGTTCAGGTCGCTGCAGCCATCGTGGTGGTAGAGAGAGAAAGAGCAGCTAGAGGAAGCGGCATGAGGCTGCAACCTCAAGGCCACCTCATTGCAACATGCCTTCTTCCAGCAGCATCCACCATTTAACAGTGCCACAACCTTCCCAAACATTAACTCCAGCTAAGGACACAAACACATGAGATTATTGAGGGAAACTCACATCCAAATCATGACAGTTGCTAAACCCCAATGTTATTTAGGAGTTTGAAACATCCCACATACATTGACTAAGTTACCCCCTCATTGGTAAGTAAAGCTATTGGAAGCTTTCCAAGCTTCTCACCTATGATGGATAATCCCTCTCATCGTGAGTCCAATGACTAGGATTCTTCAAGTTATAAGACAAGGTATTTATAGATATGACTAAGAAAAACCTGAAAACTCAACAGTCCCTGACAGGTCAAAAAAAGATATTAGTCTGACTTGTGTTGACCAAAAGAGAGGAGCGTTGTGAGGTCAAAGACTGCAGATTCTAGAAAGATCTAAAGTGGTAGCACTTGCATCCTGCCCAAACAACAAACATTAAATATGTGAGGAGGGCTGTGTGTCAAGAAATCTCAGAATTTTCTGCAGGAGCAGAGGGCCAGAGTCCAAAGATAAGAAACAAGATTCAACAGCAAACTTCGCTGGAAGGAAGACGCTGAGCCTTGAATGGAAACTTGGCCCCAACCACAGTTTCCCATCTGTCAGGATGCTCAGCACAGAGCCCAGCTCAGCCGCCCCTGATAGTAATTCTTGTTCCTTTCAGCCATGAATTTGTGATCATTCCTTATGTGGCAATGAAAAATGCAAACATTATCTTCAGCACATAAACATGTGCTTATCTTTCCTGATTTCACTGATATTCATCTGCTGATAATGACATTGCACTCATGAGCGCTTGTGATCATTGTTATTCTTGCCTCGATCAACTAGTGGGAAGATAAGTATCATGAGAGTGAAAGAGGTTAATGTCATTAAAACATGTGAATCATGATCGAGTATAGCACACAAAAGCTCTAGAAAGAGCTGGAGATGTAGTTTCCTGGGAGAGAGCTGGCTTGTCGCATTCTATCCTCACAATCACTAATTAATAAAAACAATAAAATGATGAGTAATTGAAGATAGTCTATAAAGAATTCTTGGGTTACAAGGACGAGAGAAAAGAGAAATATGTGTGAATGAGCTTGAGTGACTGAAATTTATGAACTTGAAATGTCAGAATGAACAAGCTGTTTCTTGCAAACTACTGTGATGGTCACAGAATCCTCAGGCTTAGCCTGGAGGTTACGAGGGTCAGTGACTTAGTTCTCCTCTCCCGTGAATCGAAGCCCCTTCAGAGTTTCTAGTGTATTCTCCAGCTTCCCTTTCTACCCGCACCACTTGGACGCATTGATTATCTGGACAATCTGTTTCTCATTCCAAAGAGAGTGAAACATTTACCAAGCATCTTCAGCATTGAGGCAGGGACGATCTTAAGGCCTGGGGTGAGAGTTCAGTGTGTGAAGCACTTGCTGCACAACCATGAAGATCTGAGTTCCAATCCCCCGAACCCTTGTGAAGGCTGATTTGGGGGCACATTCCTGGACCCTAATGCTGGAGGAGATGGAGACAGTTGGAGCCCCAGAGCTTGCTGATCAGCCAGTTTAGGAGAAATGGTGAGTGCTGGTTTCAGTAAGAGAGACCCCGTCTCACCCCCAAGGCTCAGAGAACACTGAAGAAGGAGGAGCTGTAAGAGCGTAAGGGCCTGAAGTGGACAGAGGCACAGCCAGACATTGTCTCCTGGACATGACGGCGCTGTGGTCTCCATGATTTCATGATAGCCGTGTGTTTCCACAAGACCTGCCTGGGAATTGTCCTGTCAACAATTCACATGGAAGGGAAAAGATCTCAAGAGCCCCCATGCTTCCCCAAGAGACTGGAAGGAATAATGTGGATGGGGAAGAAAAGAAAGATGCTTTCTTCAGTGGTACCCACTGATGCATGTACGACTCGTGCTCCAGCTAGCGATCAGGCACACATCATCAAATGCCAGCCAGAGGCAATCCAGGGGGCCACACATGCAAAAAGACTTGAAAAGAGCAAGAACCCGGGCAGGAGAAAAGAAGAGTTATAAGAGTAAGAGGAGGGGAATGGGATTGGGGACTAAAGGGCGAAAATACCATATATCCACTATGTTCGTGCATGTAACACTAAATGAATAAATACAAAAGTAAGGTACAAAGAGATTAAGGAAGACACTCGGTGTGTGTACACATAGGTGAATACACCTGCACATGGATGGCCATATGGCGTGCACACACACACACACACACACACACACACACACACACACACACACAGAAAAGATCTCTGATGTCGCAGGATGTAGACATTCACATTTTCAAGGATTTTTTGATAAGGAAGATGAAACACTTCTCTGTCGAAGTCCCCCGCATGTAGAATGTACTGTCCAACAAGCAATTCCCTATTGACCAGGGGTTCTCATTATGCAACTACTAGGTCAGTTTTACTGGATCATTCTTTGTTTGGGAAGGGGGAGGGGAGGCTGTTCTGTAAGTTGCAGGACACTCAGCAGTGCCCTTAACTTCCAGATGCCAGCAGTATGCACCTTCTCCACATGTGCATGTTCCCTGGGGAGAGAAATCCCCGTTAACAACCATGGGAGGGATAATACGGTCAGCACAACAGACAGAATCTAGAACCACCTAGGAAACAAGCCTCTAGGCACACCTTGAGGGATTATTTACCTCTATTAGGTTAATTGAGATGTGGAGACACATTCACTGTGGGCTTCATTCAGTCCCTGGGCTCTGATCCTGGACTGAATAAAGAGGAGAAAGTAAAATGAACTCCTCAGTTTCCTGACTGCAGTGGATACAATGTGGCCAGCGCCTTGGGGTCCTGTAGCCCCTCCCCACCATCATGGAGAATATCCTGGACACGCCCACCCAAACAAGCTCCTCTTTCCTAAGGTTGCTTACTTGCCAGATACTTTTTCAGGGCAACATTCTAGTAACTAAGAGGACTCGCTAGTATAAACCACCGACCCCAGTTAATCACAAAGGAAACCCAGGTCCTTCTTTCTGGGGTTTTTCCCAATGCAGTAATCATTGGGCCCATGACACAGCAGAGCAATTTAAAGTTGATTAGTCTGAATTGAGACTGTCTGAAAGTAAAAAACAAATCTCAAGGACTTCATAGCACTAAAAAGTGAAAAAAAAAACTTTTTAGGATGATTAGATGTTGAAATGAAAATATTCTCAGTATATTCCATTATCTATGGTATATAATCAAATTGAATAACAACTGTCTGCTTTTTAAATGTGAGCACTTAAGAATTTTTAATTGTAAAATTGCATGTAAGGTTCAGGGAAGCTGTAGAACCTGACATGTGAAGTGTTTTATTTCTTCACCAAAGCAGTGGCATTTAAGAAATATTCATCATGTGTGATTTGTGCAAGGCATTGCCTTTATTTAGGGTTTTTTTTTGTGTGGGGGGGTATGTACATGCATGTTTGTATACACAAGAGTGCACTCTATGTGCCTGTGGAAGCCCAAGAGTGAGTTTGGGAATCATCCTGAATTGATCTGCCTCCTTACTGCTTTGCTCTGGGGTATCCCAGGCTCTGCCTTCCAGGGCCGGAAATGCAAGCTGCCATCATTTCCTCCTGAAGTTTTTACTTTTGTGGGATCCGGAGATTTGAACTTCAGATCCTTGTGCTTGTGGGGCAAAGGCTTAACCCCTGAGTCACCTCTCCAGCCCTGTCTTTTGCTTTTTACAGCCAGAAAAACTACAAAGACTGAGAGACAGCACGTACTTCACATGAACAAGACACTGGGTTGGATTATCAATCCTGGAGGAGGGAAAGAGGAAGAAAGGAGAGAGGAGGAGAGAGAGAAAGAGAGAGGGGGCAAGAAAAGGATGAATGGAAGCTCAAGAGACATCCTTAGAGACACACTTCCATCTGCAATGCCAGCGCCAATCAATACTGCCCACTGTTCTCTGTCACCAAATAGTCCTTCCTCAGCAAACACACATGTCCCCAGAACCATGTTATGTTTTCCCTTCTATAATTATTACAGAGATAACAATCGAATTCCAAAGAAAACAATTTCCAGGCACCTTAAAATAATAAACTCAGCATTTGTTTGAAGAGAAAACACAAACAAGATGGGCTATTCACGAGGCGCTACTTTGCATAATAATTCAATTAATGGCACGTTACGTTGAAAAAAGAAAAATGTTTTCCTTCACAGTTTCCATCATGTTGTATTTGTGTGTGTGTGAAGACTTACGCCATCTGTTATGGTTGGTGCGGGTCCTTTTATATTGAATTCATGCTTGATTTGGAAAAGTGCTGTGAGTGCCTTACAGGAGCATGAAACTTAGGATCAACTGGGTTCTTTACTCTGGTTGAAGCAGGTCACATGCACTGAACTTAAGATCAGCTGAGTTAATTGATTGGCTTGACTCCGAACATCAGGATCATGGTTATTCCATTCTATATGTGGCATTCTGGAATTACAAGTGTAGCTGTTGAAATCCGTATCTATTCTTCTCCCACTTGGAAAACCCAAAGGAAAGATTTACACCCTCAAAAAAAAATCTATGAATAGGAGCAAGAGGAGGCAAAAGTACATAAAATGGGTGTTTATTTTAGAGTAACCGTGGCCTAACATTTCTCTGGCCAAAGCAACATAATCTTCCAAAAGATGGATTACCCTCTAGAGAACAGCCCTGTCTCTTCCTTTCAGAACACCCAAGACCCAAAGGAAAGAAAGCTGCACGCTCCAGAGGATTGAAGAAGACACCCCAAAACCCAAGGGTGGAGGGCTCATGTCAGGGGAAAGAGGGCCTTTGGGAAAAGTCTCACAGTGCTCTGGAGTTGGGGGTCCCAAGAATAGCATACCCCCCCACCCAAGCACATGATTTGAGTCAGGAGCAGGGTTGCCAAGAGGGACAATTTGGTCCTATGGGTTGGTTCTTTCACTTCTCAAAAATGGTAGGATCGGTGCTGGGGAGATGACTCAGGGGTTGAAGCCTTGGTCTCCCAAGCAAAATCTGATCCCCAGATCCCACGTAAAAATGACAGGCAGAAATAGCAGCAGCCTGCAACTTTCAGCCCTGGAAGGCAGAGACTGGGAAATCCCAGAGCAAAGCAATAAGAAGGTGTAGAGCAATCCAGGATGGTTTTCCAAGTCATTCTTAGGGCCTACATAGATGCACAGACTAAAGACCCTCTGTACTCATGCCTGCACACACATATACATTCACCTACATACAAAACACACATCATGCGTGCCCACATGCATGTGCTCATAGGCCAAAAAAAAATCATACATCAGAGAGTACCACATGCCCAAGAGTTCCTGTTGTTGACAGAAGTCAACGCTAATTACCACCTAAAAAATTCAACGTGAATTTAAATAGCTACAAATGGAAGAGAGTCATTTTCCATCATTACAGAATATCCAAACAGCCCTTTCTCAGGCACCCTTGTGTGAGTGCCTCTGATGTCCCTTCACACCTTGTGTTGTGAGTAGTGACGGACTGATTCATCCAGCCATTGCTTCAGTTAAATAATTTAGTTTTTGGGCTGGAGAGATGGCTCAGGGATTAAGCCCCTATCTTGAAAGCAGGAGGCCCTGAGTTCAAATCTCAGATTCCATGTAAAGACACTAGGCAGAAATGGCGACAGCCCGTGCTTCCCACCCTGGTGAACTCCAGAGCAAAGCAAAGAGGAGACTGAGGACAATTCTTGAAGTCTCCCTTGGACTCCCACAGGTACACATAGTGCCCTCTGAAACACAGACACACACACAGAGAAACACACATGCAAAAAAAATTTTTTAATTAAAAAATTTTAAAACTTGTAAAAATAAATTGTTTGTGTTACTGAAGATGGTTCAACTTATTTTCCTCTTTGATTTTAATACCAGTCATTGGTATTTGTAGGAATTGATTTACCAAAAAAAATGTCTTGCTTTCAGTAAGTAATGTGACACCTGGTTAAGGTCACAGACGTTCGTTCCTGATCATTTACAACTAAGGGAGTATGATCTCACCAGAAGGGGAGGGCATGTAGTCTGGCAGATAAAATGTAACCATTTTGCAAATGGGTGATTGACCCCTCCCTTACCGAGGTTTCCTGCTTTTATTACATCTACCCTTGAATGTGCTCTTATAATAAGACTCCAGTTTAACAGCTTTTTGTCTCTGGCCAGGGGGTGACATACAGTGCCCAGCAGGATGGAGTGAAAGGCATTGCAGGAGCAGCAAAACTGCAAAAGAAAATCAACAAACCACAATCCAGAACTTCAGAGACTCTATATCAACCATCTAGAACTAGGCCAGACTAATCTCTCCCCATCCTGAAGCTCAGGGACATTTGCGGAAGAGGGGGCGATAAGAGTGTAAGAGCAAAAGGATGGGGGGAGCAATGATTTGCAAGATACTCCACACAAGTTAGGGCCGAAGCAATCATAATTGGACTTTGCATGCCCTGCGCAATGTCCAACACACTATTGACCTCACAAAGTCTAGCATCTGCTAAAGGCACCAAGATCCTTGGAGGCAAGGGATTGGCAGCCACAGTAGCGTTCCTATGCTTAAGGGGAACACGGGAAAGGGTTCAGGGAACTGCCACTGAGTCCTTGTACGTCATCGGAGAGGAGGGCCCAGAAGAGAGTCAGGCATGCACAAGAAAGGACTCTCTGGGAATTGGGGGGGGGGCACTGGGAGATGGGGAGGGAGGGGTAAGGGGAGGGGGAGCAGGGGGTTCTGGGGGAGGAGGAGGGAGGGAGGGAACCAGTGTACCTATTAAGTTTGTATGAGCGGGAATAATAATAAAAAACATTTTAAAAAAATGTCTTGCTTTCATTATATCATTGGGTTGAGCTATATTCATTCATAATTTAGATTTTTAGTATCATATATTTCCAAGAAATTGGCTCTCATTGAAATTGAAGGAGGCCATCAACCTCTGAGTGTGAGTGTTTCTCACCCAAAACCTGCATTGAAATGTTTGAGAACCACATGCCTAGGGCTTTGTGCATGTTAGCTTACATGAAATGATTACCAATCAGTGAAGGCATCATGTCAAACAAACCAGAGTCTTCCAGCAAGACGACTCTAGCCAGCCTTCACAGGACATTCTCCATCCACCCATCCACCCATCCATCATCCACCCACCCACCCACCCATCCATCCATCCATCCATCCATCCATCCATCCACCCACCCACCCACCCACTCATCCATCCATCCATCCATCCATTCACCCACCCATCCACCCTTCCATCCATTCATCCATCCACCCACCCACCCAACCATCCATCCATCCACTCATCCATCCATCTTCCCACCCATCCATCCACCCATCCATCTTTCCATATATGCAATTCTGCCCTCTCTACCCAATCATTTCAAATTTCATAAATGTTCAAAAATGCATGGACCCCAAGGTAGATACTCTACTCCTGTTTCATTTCCCCTGGGAGCATTTATGGAAGCGGAAGCCACGCATTATGTCTCAGGACCTGACATTTAAAGTCAGAAACAGGCAAAAGTGCAGCCAAGGTATTCTTGGAGCTGCAGGCACCCCGCTTCTTAGAAGGGGATTCTGCGCAGAAACGGGATTCAACTCCAGTAAAATCAAGGCAAGAGCCCAGTGCTCAAGGCTCTGCCACACTAAAATTCCATTTATAGCAAATTGTGCGATTTCCAATTTCTCTGAGAAATAAAATGCATGAATAGTCCAAAAATAAAAAGGCTATAAATAGTCAGCAATACCACGAAGTTTCATCAGAAACTCGAGGAAAAATAAGGGACCAGGTCTCTGACGGCTGATGGCATGCTCTGCACCCCGGGGCAACACGCAGCCGTAACTCACTAATCATTAATAATTCCTTTGCCCATTTAGTTTCAATGAATACATAAATCAACTATTTATTCTAGGACAAGACAGGGAAAATTGTTTGAAGTCAAAATTCTTTGGGGGCATCAACAGTATGTAAATTACACCTCTTCTGTTTGAACTGTGCGTAAGTAGAGGAATAACTACCCTGAATGGTTCAGTGATTCATTTCGTCCTTTGTTTAGCTGATGTCACGCTGTTAGTCCAGTTCAATACTATGTTGATAAAGCAAAGACACTGTAGCTTTTGACTTGTAGTGTAGCTCACCGTGTGACTTGTAAGAGTCATTGCATTTCACGTTCATGTTTCCTTAATCTATCTTTTCCTTTTCTTAAAGTGTTCAGTGGGTCAAACATACATTGCTTAGTTTGGGGACACAAAGACAATAGATGTTGCAATTCAACACTAGATCAAAAAGCACACATGCACATACACTCGTGCACCAAACACACACGCACACACACACATGCAGGCACGCATACGCATGCAAATGCTCACATCATTCACATACACATACATATATGCACATGTGCACAAACATCACACACACATAGATCATGCACGCACGCATACATGCATGCACTTGCAACATACACACATGCAAGCATTATAGACATGCATACATACACACGCATGCTCAAGCACATACAAAGCAGAGGTATAAAATGCTACTGAAATGATAATGAAAGAAACATGACACCCTCTGACGTAAAATATTCATGGAGAAACACAGTCTGCCCCTTTACAAACACAAACACAACACTTCAATGACTGATTCTTTCCTCTCAAAATGTAAAAATAAAGTATTTTCAAGCTGTAACACATAGTTAGACTTTCTCTTCTTGGCGGCTTGTGAAATACCTACCATCTCCAACAGGTTCTGACAGAGCAAATCCCTTCAGAAACCCCGAGGCACTGTGCAACATAAACAACCCTGAAACGTGTCAAAGTTTTATTTCTTCTCTCCCAACACTACTCTTAAAGATTCCTCGCCATCACCAAAGTTTAATTTATGACAGAAGCGTTTCAGAACACCTTACCTGTATCTCAGGTCCGGGCAATACTCTCCTTCTGAAACTCTATCCCCTTGTGGTTACTATAGCGACATTTGTGGCTCCGTTTCATCATGAAGGTCTTTGATTCATTCAACGGGAATGGGAGGCTCTCCAGTTCTCTCTGGCCCAAGAATCCAGTGACAGTAAAGCAACTGATTTTCCCCGAAAATAATATTTCTAGTTGTATCATCCAGGGAATGAAAATAGTTAGGACTGTATAGTGGAAAAGGTTGAACATAAGTGTACATATTTTTCTAGAAAGAATAATACCATCTTCCGAAGAGAAATAAATAAGTAAATAAATATGAATATATTAATATATTTTGTGTTGTGTAAAAACTTAAGTGTAGATGTAAAATATATACACATAAAGGTATTGAATTTTTTTTTTTGTGTGTGTGTGTGTGTGTGTGTGTGTATCAGAGGGCACTATGTGTTCCTGTGGTGGACCAAAGGTGACTTCAGGAATCATCCTGAGTTGCTTCTACCTTCTTCCCAGGCTCTACCCACCAGGGCTGGAAATGCAGGCCACCAAAAATATGCAGATGCTGGGCTGCAGAGGCCTTGGAGTCTCATGGTACCAGCTGACTTCCCTGGTGAGCAGTCAGGGCATTTTGTTGTGCCTGACTTTCATGCCAAAGCAAATGTCCACTGATGGAAACAGTGAGGCCAGGCACAGTGATGTTCAGAGATGTAGGCGGCTTAGGACCCGCTCCTTGTGGGTGGCTTAGGACCTGGTCCTCTGTGGGTGGCTTAGGACCCGGTCCTCTGCTCTCCAAGCCAACAGGGGCCTGGACAAGCCTTTGCTTTGTGTTTTAACCTGAATGAAACAGTCACGAAAGCTCATTGCTATATCTCTGGACTCAAAGAAAAGGAATCATACAACCCTCTAATGCACACACACAAGCACATATGCCACAAAGATACAATCAGAGACGGTCAGAACATTGAAACAGAACAAATCATAAAAGCGATTAAAATGGAGCTGGGAAGATGGGCTCAGTGGCTAATGCACTGCCTCTCATACAAAAGGATCAGAGCTCAGATTCCCAGATGCCACGTAAAAATGCACCTGGTGGCAGCTATAATCTCAGCCTCGGGAGACAGAGCCTGGGAAACCTCAGAGCAAAACACCAAGGAAATGGAGTAATCCAGGACAATTCCTGAGGCCACCCTTAAGTCTCCACAGGCACACACACCCACGCATACATATACCCCACGCATACATGTGCGCCCATTCACATGCCAGCACATGCACACTAAAATGATTGAAAGGTACAGACACTGGGGAGGCAGTGGGCCCCTTCCAATATGCCTGCGTGTTGCCAATAAATTCATAACAAACCGCTTACGGGAACAAGAGGCTTGTTCCAGTATCAGTTGTTCCTCCAGCGCCTATCAACCCCAGGGGCTGAGGGGACCCGCCATGCCACACTCACAAGACTGCTGAGACAAGGACAAACTTCCCTTGCCAGACAGAGTGTCTGTCTGTCCAAGTATACAGAAAAATGTCAATTTTTTAAATCAGCTCCCTCCAATTTATCCACCTACCCAGGGAAAAGTCCCACTCACCATGCACCGTGGGCCGGGTCTTCCCCCATCTATCAGACAATCTTCTGCAGGCTTGCTCAGGGCTTTAATTCTTTACAAGTGAGCCCAGAGTTGGAGCTTTCCATTGCCAAGTTGACCCCTGTAACTAGCTACCCCAGGGCCTTTGAGCACCTATGAAGCCACTCAGTCAAGACCCCTGAGCAGGCCTGCAGGAGATTGTCTTAACTGCACAAATGATACCAGAGCCCCACCCAGAGTGAAAGGGACCATTTCCTAAGCACTGGTACATGAACACAGCCTGGCAAGTAGAAAGCAGCACGGATCTTTGCTCTCTGCCCCTGACTTTGGATAGGGTGACCAGTTCCCTTGACTCCAGCGATGACTGGGCTGTTACCTGCAATTGTGAGCCAATAGAATCCTTTGCTCTTCTAACTGCATTGGGCCAGGTCCTTAGCACAGCAGCAAAGTTCTCAAGTTAAGATTCCAAATCCCAAATTTCTCACACTCTGAAACTCCTACTCCTCTGGTCCAGGTGAATCGCTTAGGGAATTTGTTCCATGAGAGAAGGAAGGAGGGGGGATGGTTTTTCCAAACTCTCCATTCTACAAGGCTATACCCAACAGAAAAATGTGTGTGTGTGTGTGTGTGTGTGTGTGTGTGTGTGTATAGTGATAGTTAACCCTTGGTGTCAACTTGACACACCTGGCATTAACTAAGATCAGCTGAGCCCACACTTAGCAAGATCATCTGAAACCATCTAAAGAAATTATCTAAATAATATAAAGATCAGCCCTAAATCCCATTGGAACCTCCCTAGATCTCATTGGAATCTCCCAGTAGTGGACCAGATAAAAGGAACCACAGAACAGAAGAGGGAAGAAGAGAGATTCTCCAGTCTTGCAGCTCTAAGCCTCCAGGAGGGATGTGGCATAGCCTGTCTTCAGCTTCAGTCAACCAGCCATGCCATCTCCACCCTGAAAGTCGGTATTTCCCCTCTGGAACTGTAAGTCGAATAAATCTCCCTTCCTCCCATAAATTGTCTGACTTTGGGTGTTCTCCCGCAGCAATAATTAAGAGTTACATATACATACATACATACATACACATACATACATATACATGCATACATACATACACATACATACATACACATACATACATATACATGCATACACATACATACATATACATGCATACATACACATACATACATACACATACATATACATACATACATACACATACATACATATACATGCATACATACATATACATACATACATGTACATACATACATATACATACATACATATATGTTTATGTATGTATATATGCTGCCATCCTGCCTGGCACCTAGAGGTCACAAGAGCAAATAACTGATCTCCTACCTATAGCTTCCTTTCCTTTACACCTATTTTTTTTTTTCCTAGCAAGCCTATCTCAAATTTACTCTGCACCTTGGAGATAACAGCTGATATCACTCCAAGTTTCTTCTCGGTCATCCGAAGGCTACATACACGTCACTGACTCCCTGTAAGGGTTACCATGGCTTGCAGGGCAGTTACTGTGGGGTCTGAGTTCTGGTTCTGCCACTCGGCTATTTGACAGCCTCAGGCAAGTGATCAATTTCCTGTGCCTCTGTTATTGCCACGCAGCGAGACAGATATCAGGACTTAGCTAATGGTGGTGCTAGAAGGGTGTGAGTCAAGCAAATTGAGCTGATATTTGTAAATCCCTAAATTCACGACCAGTCTGGTGTCATTCAATGTTTGTTAAATAAGCTATAGTTTCAGGGGGAGAGTTATGACTCAGGAAGCTCGTCCAGCTGGACCAACAGATTCAAGAAAAAAGGTTGAAGAAACAGTGACGCCCTGTGTTGTACTGGCCAAAGACTCTTTGGGAGGAAGGAAGAGAGGGTATATGAAGCAGGTCGACACTCTTACTTGGGGTTTGGGGACAAATCATCAAGCTACCTGTGAGATTCAGATGCAGCATCCTCTTCTTTAAGCATGAATCTAAGAAAAGTCCTCTTTGTTTGGCAACATGTTGTGAATGGTGAGACCATGTTCTAATTACCTTATTTTCACCACAAACAACGACCAGCAATGGTTGGGAAGGGTCAAGAAATAGGTCAGTGAGGGATTCTGAGGCTCCATCAGCCAAGGATGCCAAGCTCAACAAAGTGAGGGGTTCACAAGTCTCCAGTGAACGGGAGGAACACGCGATCTCAGACCTGGACAGACGCTCTAGCCACTCCAAGGACAAACTGTGAGTCACGTGACTTCTGCAAGCCCCGTAGCCCTGAAGAGGAAACTTGCAGGAAAAAGTAGGCGGAAGCTGAATTATCTCAAGGGACTAAGTGAACTCTGTGTGGTGGAAACTTCTAGGCTGTACATGGGTCATCTCACGGCCACCGAGGCGCCTCCGTTCACAGGTGTGGACAAACAGGAAATTCCATCCCATGCCCTCAGGAAGTGACCAGATTTGGAGCTGGAAGGTGAATTAAACCCAAAGGCCACAAAAGTCAAGTCTCCGCTTGCTGTTTCCATCTGGCCCTCCCAAGAAGAGTGTAATGAAACAAGATAGTATATGTATTATTTTAAAGTCAGAATTAGTCTCCTGAAATCAAGTGTGCTGTTCTCCCATTGTGTTTTTGGAAGAGAGATACTTTGCCTTTGATCTTTCCGCAGGAGCCTGGGAGATAACAGCTGAACATTTATTACATACAGCAGTGTAATATTCCATTCTGGTTTCTGGTAGAGAAAAGAAGAAGAAAACAAATTTGGTAAATATACTAAAACTGCAAAGTACCCTCTTAGGTGGGTGAGTCACTGATGGGACTTCCCGTTTGTTCACACCTGTGAACAGAGGTGCCTCGGTGACTGTGAGATGACCCATGTGCAGCCTAGAAGCTTCCACCAGCGCAGAGTTCACTTAAATAGTATGATCTAGGCAAATTGCATCTACCACGTAGCAAGTCAGCAGCTGGGAACAGCAGCCGGGACGCCAGGGGCACAGCTGTGCTGGCCAAAGCCAGCTAGTGAGAAGTGGTAGAGTTGAAGCGATGCTGGTTGAAGGATATAAAGTTACAGGCAGAAGTCAGGTCCCCTAAATTTATTAAGTACCATGAGGGCTATGATTGGCAATGCACTATCCAACTGAAAATTGCTAGAAATAGATTTTTTAAGTATCATCATATGTAATTAACATGTTATTTAGCATGAGTTAGCTACTCTGTAGTTTGCTTTCTTTCTGTGTATTATGTGAGTGACCGTGTGTGTGCACACACACATATATATTCTATATGCTAAACATTATCTATGCCTGTTAAACAGCATTCCATTACTATGACAAAGTACCTGAGATAATTATAAAGGCAGTGGGTTTACCTTGGTTCACAGTGTGGGAGTCCCTTGCGTTGACTGGGCCTGTGAGAGACATGCATGATCGTGGGGAGCGCAGCACAGCCACGGGGCCCACCTCGTGTCATCCAAGAGGTGAAAGCAAGAGAGGAAGAGGAGGGGGCTTAGGTCAGAACATGTGCACAGTAACTAAAGTTCCCCCACCAAGCTCTGCCTCTTCACGTTTCCGCCGCCCAGTTCTGACACAGGCTGGGAACTAAGGCTCTAAACCTATGAAAGAAAAGATGCTTCTAGACTGTCTTCCGAACAGCACGTAGACAGACCCCCAACCCACTCTCAGGAGCGTGTGGCAAAGCTCATGAGTGAACATTAGCCTTCATTATTCACACGCAATCTCCACAGCTACTTTACAGGGCTTTGAACAATGAGTTTTCCCAACGGCTGTGCAAAAGCAGGTCACCGTGAAGCAGCCTCATGGAACGCAGCAAGTTGGGGAGGAATTTATGTCACATGTCACCTTTAGGAAAATGGCATTTTCGTGCATTGTTCATTTTTTTATCTTGCTAACAATTAGACAAATGGTTTGAGTTGAGAGAGTCTTATCAGTGCCTGGTGTCATAGTTAGGCACAGGCGTCAACCTGACAGTTGAGGGTTTGAGCTCTGGGTACATTTGTGGAGAATTAGTGGTTGAGTTGGGCCCAGAGCAAAACCTGCAGGACATTGTCTAACTGATGGGGAAGGCCTAGCACATGATGGGTGGGACTAGGCCCTGAAATAAAATACAGAGAGCTGCTTGAGAGAGTTGACATCCTTGTGTACATTTGGCCAGACATGCTGGTCTGGCAAGTAGGGATCGTCCCTCTCTCAACCATTATGTAGAGGTGGTGTGGCCAGTTCCCTCAGCTCTGGTGTTGGTGCATCATCTCCCATCAAGCTGGACTATGAACTGTAACTGGACTGTCATAAGGAAATAAATCCCCTGTTCCCTTAAGCTGTTTGATGGTCATTTATCAGCAGCCATGCAGGCGGACTGTAACACCTGGGAATAGATAGGTTTGGATGCAGGTGGCTAGGAGAATTCTATAAATTGAGACACACCTGGATAAGTAGGTACACACACACACACACACACACACACACACACACACACACCAGGAAGAACAAGTTGAACATCTCTATTATAAAGTTTGCTATGTGAAGCAAATATTGTTCAGGGAGATCATGTGAAACCAACATACATCACCTACTTCACTGATGCACAAGTGAAAATTCCAGTTCCATCTTCACCCTTTCAATAGAGCTTCTCTCTTTAATTCAGAATGCACAAAGTGACATTATTTGAGTTTTCTGTAAGATAGACTGCAGAACTATCTAAGCAATGAACAAAGAAGGAAAATTGAATCCTATGTGTACATGCTTCAGGTTGTGATGTAGATGAAACTGAGAATATTTTTATTATTTATTTTTGCATGTGTGTGTACATATGTGTGTGTGTGTGCATGTGCATCAGAGGGCACTGTGGAGGATCAAGGGTGACTTTGGGAATCATCTTGCTTCTACCCCCTTTTTGCTTCACTCTTGGATTTCCCAGGCTCTGCCCCCTAGGATTGGAAGCGTAGGCTGCCACCATTTCTGCCTGGCATTTTTTAACATTGGAACCTGGGATCTGAACTCAGGAACTTCTGCTTGAGAAACAGAGTTTTAACCCCTGAGACATCTCTCCAGCCCAGAACTGAGACTCTTAATACAAACAGACTAATAATAATCATTCAGTAACTGATTAACATAGGCTGTTGGTTTAGGATTTAAGATCATTGGGAATCACAGTATGAACTTCCCGCGGCTGTATCAAGGTGTCCCGGGTTGCCACTCTATTGTTAGTTTTCATTAAAAAGAACCTAAGGTCTTATCTTGATTTCATACCCCCCATACACACACTGGTTTTTCATTCAATGAGTCTCTTTTGCCAAATAGCAAGCACCGATTTTTCCTGTTAGTAGCCATTGCAGTGAACATGACATCACAACTTATGTCAGGGAATGTTGTTGCATGGGGCCGATGATGCATCTCCGTGTGACACGTGGATTCCATCCTCATGACAAGCTCATTCCAGTTTTACCACTGGGAAAACTGAGGAAGAGTGTGTAAACGAATGCCCACATATACACAGCCAACCTTTAATCCAACAGCTCTTACCTCAAAGAGTAATTTCTTAATGTATGTTTCCATCCATTATGGCAAACACTTCACCTTCTTTGGCAACAAGGTCTGCAACTTGGTGAGTACTCACACAGGAGGTAAACTCATAGCCATTTCTGCCTTTCAAGCAAAAGGAGCTGAGATCAGAACTCCAAATCCCACAGCAGTAATGGCAGCTGCCCACAATTTTAGTTCTGGAAGGCAGAGTCTGAGAAACCCCTAGAGCAAAGAAATAAGGAGAAAAAACAATCCAGGATGACTCCTGAATCCTCTCTTGGGCCTTCGCAGACACATACACTCAAGTCTTTGGGCTTTCATAGCTGCACACACTCAAGTGCACATTCGCACACTCACATGCACACATATATATGCATGCACGTGCACATACATACACAAGCACGCGCACACACAGGTAAAGAATATAATGACTCATGTCATTAGGGCTACAGATAAACTGATGTGTAAACTTTATGAATTTCTGTTTACATTACCTGTATTGTGCATATGTTTAGTCTAAGGTTGTGTGTGTGAGAGAGACAGAGACCGACAGAGACAGAGACAGAGAGAGAGGTGACTATTACAGACCATGTACACTCAAGGCCAAGCGAGAAGGGTTTCCTCGCTTTGCTATGAGCCTGCAGCAGAGATGAGCGCACATCTTAGCACGCTAGAGTTTGTGAGATCGCCAGAGCATCTTGAAGCTGCAGATCCAGAGCAGCTGTGTCCTTTCCGCAAGGGAGGCTTCCCCTCAAATCCTAATTGGGCATGAAATCTGACTCACCAGCACAAGTTAGAGGGGAGCCCGCCAACAGAACAGCTGCCTGAGACACCCCTCCAAATAACCCCCATCCAGTGATTGAAACTGATGTGGTGCAGTGTGGCTCCCCTGCACCTGGCAGATGCTGCAAGGGATGCAGGTCACCTGACTCTCATCACGCACTGCAAGGAATTGTCCTACTTTCTCTACCACTTCTGAGCATCCGGAAGTTCTGCAAGAGTCCAGACACATTTATCTAGATGGCAGGTGTAGTGACATCATATTCGTATAAGGTGTGTGTGTGTGTGTGTGTGTGTGTGTGTGTGTGTGTGTGTGTGCACTTATTTGTTCCATTAGAAAAGGTCAGGTCCCGGGGAAAAGTCTGGCCTTGAGGGAATGTGATCCTGTCGCTTATCTGAAAATTGGGGTTGCACTAAACCACCCTGAAGAGTGACAATTATTTTTAAATCCCCACCAAGTTCTGGCAAGCATCTTTACAGTATTGTGTACACAGATACCAGAGTCTTTAGGATATGCAGTAACCCTCAGCACTTGAGGAAACTTCGGAGGATGGCTGATCCAATCTCTCCTTTGCAGAGAAGGAGCACAGGAATGGGTCACTGCTTGTTCAAGCTCAGAATCTGCTTTGAAGCCCAGTAAACTGTTTTAGCTCAAGTTTCCTGGTGGGCCCCTATAATAAGCTCCTGTTCTGATTTTTCCTTAAAGACCCCTTATGTTGAAACTCCTTTGGTTCCCATTTGAGCCTTGAACTGCAAGCTTCCGGAAGCGCAGGGCAAATCTAACATGTGACTAGACAGACATGCCCAGGGAAGACCCTGGTGGTCTTCCTTGCCTCTTTTTCCTGCCCGCTTAGTGAAGAGTTGGGGGTTGTGAACTTCTCATTACTTTTGTGCCTGGCTATAAGGGTGTTTTAGGACCCCTGTACTGTGCTACCATTTCCTTTCCTTCTGGGACTGTTCACCAAGGGAAAGCATTTTTTGTAGCACAGAGGTTTGCCTCAGAGGAGATTTTCAACTTTTGGGCTCCTGGAGGAAGGTTCCAGGAAGTTCAGAATTTCAGCACTGTGGGCTGGGCCCAGAATCCAGTTTTAGAACCGGGGAATTGATTCAGGCTCTGGCCTCAGCTATGGGGTAGACCTCAGAATTGAGGGATGGGCCCAAGTTTTGGCTTCAGGAGTTGTGGGGCAGGCCTTAGGGTTAGAGTGAGTCCAGGTTCCAGGCTCTCAGCAGTTGGCTGAGCCTCAGATTTGTGGGATAGGCTTCAAAACTTTGGGGTAGGCCTTAGAGCTCTGGGATAGGCCTCTGAGATATGAAATAGGCCTCAGAGATGAGTGGTAATCCTCCAAATCTGGGATAGGCCTCCAAGATGTGGTATAGGCCTTAGAGCTCTGCAGTAGGCCTCAGAAACTCTGAGGTAGGTTTCTGAGATGTGAAATAGGCCTCAGAGATGAGTGCTAGCCCTCCAAAATGTGGTGTAGTCCTTGAGATGTGGAACAGGCCTCAAAGATGAGTGATAGACCTCAGAGGTGTGGGGTAGGGGAGTCCAGGCTCCAACCTCAGCGTTGTAAGGGAAGCCAGGCTCATCATTAGCCAAGTTTTCTCTCTTCGCTCCTCAGCAGGGCTCTTCACATTTCCCAACCACAGTCTCAGGGGGTCCTCAGCCGATATCAAGCCTTGGCCTTCACCATTATCACTTTGTCCCCCTCCTGCCCAACCCCATTACCACCTCTCTGTCAAGGGCTAAAGAAAAAAACTGAATTATAATTGCTATAGCCTTCACTTCCCAGCAGCAGGACTGAGGCGGCAAGAGCCGACCTCAGAAAATGGAACAGGAGAGAAGCAGCGCCCAGAAGTAGAAAGGATGGGGGGAGGAGCAACAGCAACTCCCATGAGAATGCCACATGAGAGACAAACTTAATTATTGGCCCAACACTTTGCACAGAAACGCATACATAAACACACACACACACGCACACACACGCACACACGCACACACCACTTGTGAGATTTCTTTCAACCCAGTTTCTCTGTTCTTCATTGTATTACAAAATAAAGGCAGTATTTCCTTCTGGGACAGCCATAGTCTCATATGAAAGAGTATGAAATAATTACCTCCCCAAATAAGAAGCCACATTCTTATTGCTAGAATGATATCTTTCTAAAGTAAAACAAAACTGCCCCATGCATATCAGCAACGATGAGCCTGAGGCCTGAGACCATCCACATGTGGATTCCACTGCCCCCCTCATCCTCGGGAAAGTCTCCTAGGGCTTCCAGTAAGTTCTTCATGAAAGTCCTCTCCCTCTTCTTGTCATTCATTAACAAGCTTCGTAAGTACAAGACCATTCAGCTGTCCTAAATTAAGCACTGTCTGCTTTCAGGCTGATTTCCTGTTGTGTTGGGTTGCTGTTTTTTGTTTTGTTTTGTTTTGTTTTGTTTTGTTTTGTCTCACACGAGTGGGGCAGTATTTGCAGCCTATTATTTTGTCAGCTTTCTCGTTTGGCAAAGCAGCTTCAATTTATTAACCGCAAGGACTGTGCATGAATCAATAAGTTTCATTGGGCAATGTGTCATTTGTTAATCGGATATTGATGAGATTATTGACGCCCAGCTAATTAATCTCCAGCCCTGTGCTAGCCTTCATACGTTTCCTTAATTATATCCTTCATCTTCGTCTGGCAAGCGGAGCACCCAGGCCCGGGACTTCAGACAGTGAGTGAGGTGAGTTGTCAGAGGTGCCTTTCACACATTTACAATCCCCTGACAGCGAAATTATTTTCTTAGTTGTAAATAGGTATCAAAGAGATATTTAATAATATTTGGCAGGGGACTGGTATTGATTGGTGCGAACTGGCATCAAATCTAGCAGCCACCGGATTTTGCCTCGGAAGGAAACTATTAAGAAAGAAAATGCTTCACTGCTGTTGAACAATCCCATGAAGGGCTTGTCATCTGCCCCATGGAATTTCAAAACCGCTCTTCTGTGGACATTGTTTATACATTCCTGTCTAAATATTTGATATCATTGCATTTGGTTTAATTCTTTGTGGTTACCTTTTTGGGAAACAGACAGCATATTGATGGGATGACAATGTTCAGAAATCTTGCTTTCATCCAGCCACTGCGAAGTCATAGGATGCCACACCCAATGGCCTGCGTGTGTAAGTCCGTGAACCCAGCATCACACAGATCTTCCTGTGAAAACAGAAATCCCTTGGGTCTTCCTGCACCCTGTCAATTCCTCATGTCACTTGTCCCCATGTGGGAACCATGCTGAGGCTCAGTTAAATGGAACCACTAACTCCTGTCTCTCCTGATTCCTCTGAGACTCTATAGTTTTAGGTGTAAGAAGTCGAGGATTTTTGCTAGGCATTCCCAAGGGTCTTAGAGCTTATTTCAAATGTGTTTGAGGGACAAGGAAATGAGCACTACCTTGCTATTCCATTTCTTATTTTTGTTGGGTTTTTTTTTGTGAGGAGGAGTATATATGCATATGTATATGCATGGAAGAGTCTTTGTGTACACACATATGCAGGTATCCATGCATGTGTGTATATATGCATGTGTATAAGTGTACTCATGTGTATACATGTGTGTGCATGCATGTATATGTGTGAATGCACACTTGTGTACATGCGTGCTTGTGTACATGCATGTGTGTATGCATGCATATGGGGTGGTTGATATCAGGAGTCTCAGCTACTCTCTACCTTTTTTTAAATTTTTTTTATTTCTTATTTATTCAATTGTGTGTGTGTATGTGTGTATGTGTGTGTGTAGAACCACGGACGAATTCGGGAACCACCATGGACGCCTCCACCTCCTTCTTGTTTACTCCGTCCAGGGATTCACAGGCTCCGCCCTCCCAGGACCAGAAACACAGGCCGCCCCCGCTTCTGCCCGGCGTCTATACGTGGGATCTAGGATCCGAACTCTGGACCTTCTGCCTGCAAGGCAGAGGCTTAACCCCTGAGCCACCTCTCCAGCCCCCTACTCTCTACCTTTTTGAGACAAAGTCTCTCCACTGAATCTCACTCAAGCTTGTTGATTTGGTCAGCAAGCTGTGGGCATTTGCTCATCTCTGCTTCCATAGCACTGAGTGACAGATGCATGCAGTCATGTTAGACTTTTAAGTGGGAGCTGGGAATCTGAACTCAGGCCCTCACACTTGTGCAGCAAGTGTTTCCACTGAGCCTTCTCCCCAACCCTGTTATTAAATTTCTATCCGTTCATTGACTTCTCACATGCAGTCACATGGCATGTCAGAGGGAAAAAGAAATTTGGTATTAGAAGATGGAGTTTCATCTGAGTAGTCCTCCTAACCCAGGGCCTCTCTTCTCTAAAATGCAAGAGGAGAAGTCATCAGTGTGAAATTCCCTTAGTGCTTCAACAAATGGAACTTAAAGCATCATTTCTCAGAAGCGTGGATTTTAAAAAGGAGACCCTCTTGGAAACATGGAAGCATTCTTGTGATGCAGAAGGTCTTTGTTCAAGTCTCCTTGACTAAGGGAATCAAAAGCGAAGAATTCACTCTCACGGGGCTGTTGAACCGTCCACTCCTCTATTTCCTGACTTTCGACTACTGCTCAGTCCAACAAAGAACATGTCAATACACACATCATTAGCTGCTTTGACCAAGAACATTTCACCGTCTCCATGTTCTATGATAGACACATATGGGATTATGGTGGTGGATAAACATAACAATAAAAGTGAAGATTGAGGGAAAAAGTAATAGAGAGAAGATGGGCCCCCAATAAAAGTTGACCTGGCAAGCCCTCTTTCTATAGATCTACATGAAACAGAGGGAGCAACCATGTTGTATATACAAATTGGTATGAGATTCATCATTAGTCAAGCACTGGGGATAAAGTTCAGTATTGTACTAATGAGGTGTTCCCTGTGAAAAACCAATCAATCCCCTGCCCCTTAAAAGCTAGTGTTTCCTAAGCTTATTGGATAGCCCACCATGGTCTTGCCCTTTCATTCCTCATATTCCCAAGAAAGGCTATTGACCCTAACTTCAGGCATTATCTCTGCATGCATGACAGTCAAGTCTTATTTGCAGATAGACTTGTCTGTGGAGTACAAGACATATTTCCATCTTCCATGAACATTCCAAAATCCTTCGCCTCTATCTTTAAAATTAACTCATCACCAAAGCTCAGGAGACGTCTCAGTGAACATAGCACTTGCTGTATCAATTTGGAAATCAGAGTTCAGATCCCCAGAGCCATATGAAGCCAGGCAGGTGACTCAATTGCCTGAGATCCTCAAACTAGGGATACATAGACAGGGGACTCCTGGGGAGCTGCACACAACAGAATTTCCTTCTTCTTTATGAAGATATGATTGACAAGAAGCTCCTTTAGCACCTCACAAATGTCATTTGAAACATTATTTTTCAGAAGTGTAGATTGTTCACATTTTTTTAATTGTGTGTGTGTGTGTGTGTGTGTGTGTGTGTGTGTGTGTGTGTGTGTCAGAGGGCATTGTGTATCCCTGTGGAGAAGTACAGGCAGCCGCTGTTTCTGCCTTTTTTACATGAAACCTGGGGTCAGAACTCAGGACCTTCTGCTTGCAAGGCAGAGTCTTAACCCCTGAGCCATCTCTTCGGCCCAAGGATTGTTCACATTTTTAAATTCACATTTCTGTTGCACACCTAAATTGGTTCCATAACTTAATAGCTGTGAATAATGCTGTAGTAGGCATAGATGTATAAGTATTTCTATGAGATGTTGACTCGGAGTACTCTGAATAAACACCCAGGAGTGGTACAGTTGGGTCATACCAAAGATCTATCTTTACTTACTTGAGAAACCAGCAGCATAGTGATAGTTACTGATACAGTGGTTCCGCAGATCCATGTTCATCAGCAAGGCGTAAGTCCTCTCGTTTGTTGTTTATTTTCTCAGTGATCACCATCCGGTCTCTGGCAAGATGACCTCTCAATACAATTTTCATTCACACTTACTTGGTGGCTTATAAAATTGAACGTTTTTTCATATGTTAATGGTCGTGTATATTTAATCTTTCAAGTTCACTTCATTAGCCAACTTATGAATTGGGCTGTTTGCTTTCATGTGTTTGTGTTCTTTGTGTATTCTAGATCTTCATCCTTGATCAAATATGTACTTAGCAAAGGCTCTTTTCACTCAGTTGTTTTCTTTTTGTACCGAAACTTTTCAGTTTCTTGTGGTCTCTTTTGTTGATATCGTTGACCTCATTTCCTGAACGACTGGCATCCTATTCAGAAGTTTGGTTAAGTTACTTTGTCTCCCAGTCACAAACAAGGCTGTTGTCTTTTGCTTATATTTCTCTCTCATTTGCCAATTTGCTAGACCCATTTGGCTAGGACTGATTGCTAAATTATCATGAAATTTATAAGTTGGTAACTTATAAATTGTCATGAAATTTATATAAATTTATAATATTAGAATTAATATTAAAGCTCCTATGATTCAATTTTAAAATTAAATCTTAATCAGAAATACTAAATGGTTAAAATGTATTACTTGCCATTTATTTTACAGTTATTTATGATCTTGAGGCTATTTCTGTCTTTCATGTCTGAAATACCATGCTGCTGTGTAGCTTGAAGTAGATTACAGTAGCTGGGAATGTGGTTTATGGTTCTCATATTTCCTTAAAAAGAAAGAAAAAAAAAGGAAAGGAGGAAAGGAAGCAAAAAGGAGAGAAACAGATACCATAGTGAGAAATAAATAAATCATAAAATTAGCAGATACTACAAGTCAGGGCTTTTCTTTTCCTGGTGGAGAGCAGGTTGCTAATTCTCTCCTCCAGTGTGGTCCTCCTCTGTTGGTCCATTTGCCATCGGCCCACCTCCTCCGGCTTCCTCTAGTTAGTCCTCCACACTTTTTCAGGGATGTAAAATTGGTCAATATACAGATATGATCAAGTCACTCCTTTGCTTAAAAACTAATTCCGTGATCCTTCTGCTACGTGTCTGAGTTATAACTCCTCAGCAAACCTTTTGACCCTCCTTTCTCCCACTCTTCCCCGCTGAGAAAGCCAGAGAAAGCTGCTCTTCCCACGTGCTGCCTCCGACACACCCTGAGCTCACCTACCTTGACAGACACCTGACTTCCTCTCTCATTCTGCAGCTTCCTGTCCACTGCCCTGACCATCACTTGCCCTCACTTAACAATCAAAGCACTTTATAATATTTCTGGGGAAGGGAGAGGTGATTCAAGTCTCTCTTCCTCTTCTTTGGGTGCCTTCATCTGGTTTATCAAACAGTGAGTACTTAAGAATCATTGGTTGGATGGATGGATAGATGGATGGATGGATGGATGGATGGATGGATGGATGGATGGATGGATGGGAATGAATAAGATTACAACTAACACAATGAAAATGAGCTCTGCCAGCACCAGGTCCTCAGTCTCACAAGCGCCACAGTGGCAAAGACAGTAGTGTGTTGTCAGTGTAGGTATCACTGGGGGACATCCTCATACTGTTCGTTTGTTCATTTTCTTTCATGCATGTTGTATATGGAGTACATGCATTTGTGTGTGTGTGTTTTACTTTATATGTGTGTGGGCATAGGTATGTGACCTGGTTACTCTTAACTATTGCTGTGAAAGAACACCCAAAATCAAACAACTTAAGGAAGAAAGGGAGATTTAATTAGCTTACAGTTCCAGAGGGGAGAAACCGTCTTTCATGGTGGAGGCGACATGGCTGGTAGCAGGCTACATCACTGCAAACACCCAGTAAACTAGTGAGTGATCTCCATATTAACAATGAATTTAAAAAGATTTTGCATAAGCTGAACACAGACTCTGAACTTGTCAATATCAACAAGTCATTCATCTTTAGTAGCTTCTTTAGTCAGTTTATACACAACAATTGATTATATAATATCTATTATCTGATTAATATAATCTTTTATTAATATATTTGATTAAATTATTATATTATATTAATTTATTATGTATTCCATATAATAAATTATAATATATTAATTTAATTGTATTGTATAGTGTAGTATATATTTTGTACATAATTTGTATGTCATATTGTATAACATTAATTGTGTTACTTGATTAATATAATTAATATCTATATTGATTAAATAATATCTATTATTGATCATTAGTAATTATCATTGATTTCAACCTAATTCTTCTCTATATCTACTGAGATCATAAATAAGTTTGCTTTTCTCTTGGGGCTCAAACTTCTTTTGAGGTTCAAATTTTGCTTATTTTTAGGCTTCAAACTTTGGAGAGAAAATATAATTCCACTGCCATTTTGCTTTGATCCTTGAATGCCAGATACGTTGTTTTGGTTTAAGTGAACTATGTAGTTAAGTCTCTGTGAAACTCTTCTCTGACTCCACAACTAAGCACTGGAAAAGAATTCAAGGTGGTTCAGCTCATTGGCTTCTGTTTCATCAGTAGCCCTACAAGCTGTCAATGATTTGAAACATATATAGAATTTTTTTTAATATGCTCTCTCAGTGCAGCCCAAGCTAGAGTGCAATGTGTAGTGTATCCCAGGCTGGCCTCAAATTCACAATACTCCTCACTCAGTCTCCCAGGGTATTGGACAATTTTTGTAACTGTGTTCATGGATATTTTTATAGTATCTCCTTCAGAAAAACTTGTTCAAACAATGTTCAATATGTATTTTTCATAAAACAAAGAAATGAAGACAAATCTTGTTTTAAAACCCCAGCAAAGGGAAGATTGGGGACAATGCAGCATAGATTATGAGTTTAGAACAAACGTGTCTGAGCTCAATTACCAGCACTAACCAAAAGATTTTAGTTAAAATCCTGCAAAATTTGACTTTTGTTCCAGTATAGTTAGATA